>QLSR01000077.1:274471-295503 GCA_031780015.1 Citrullus colocynthis
CCCCCCCCCCCCCCCCCCCCTTCCAATCAGGATTACAACTCAACTGACTCTCTTGATTAGACTTGTCACCCAACACTACACCCTCATCTCCCGATTTTTAAATAATAACCTCGATTTTTAGGTTAGGGGACCAGCCACCAGCCGATCTCCACGTTTTTCCTCTCTATTTTCTCCACCCTCTCCTCCTTTCTTGTATGAACTTGATCCTTGGATGCATGTAACGATGTTGGAGGCTAAGGTAACATATTTCTAGCTTGGGTATTAGGGATTTTCCTTGTACTTTATGTTCTTATGAGATTTTGAACTGAATTCATTGTATGCATGATTTAATTCCGAATTTACAAGTATTATGATCATATTATGAATGTTGGTGTATGCTATGATTATAGCTTAAGATCAATTTACAACTCGTGACACTTGATTGTACGTTGATCATAGAAGCAATAGGTTAGGTTAGCTTGAAATTCTAATTTGTTTTCGAGCATTGTTCTAATCAACGTATGATTAAATCAATAGAACACTTAATCTAAGCCTTTCCAGTTGAGTTTTCCACCTAATTATCCCTAGAACTTAATGCAATTAGGCTTAATTCGAATTTTGCATGTCTTTCATCGGTTTGTTTTAATTCTAATTTGTCGATTAGGACAATTTAATTTTGGCCTTTCTAATTAAATTGATTAGGTGTCAACTATAACGAATTTTGTAATATCAAACCAATGAATAAAAACATTGAACAAATAAAATTTCGTGTAACCCAAGCTAGGAATTTCTCCACTTGAATTTTACCCCCTTTTTAATTTGTGCATTTTATCTTATACAATTTAAATTTTCTATGCAAACAACCATTGTAAGCACTGACTTATAATCCTAAGTCTGGAGACAAACAAGTGAAATGTAGTTATGCGTTGTTAAGGGAATAGTAGTCAAGAATGAGAGCAAAATTTTGGCTAAGTGTTGGCCAAGACTATGCGTTGGGGAATGAAGAGGATAGTTGAACTCTTTGAGTGGCAAAGCGTTGTTGATGGGATCATGAAGGATTCTGAGCTGAAGAAGCTACCCGCGTTGGAGGATAAATGATCATTTGCGGGGGAAGAAATGTGCTTGAACCATCATGCGTTAGTGAGGCCATGCGCTGAAGTCACTCTGCGTCGAAGACCAAGTGGTCTCAATGCGATGAAGATAGTGGTGTGAATGACTGAGTTGTATGCGTCGAAAGTAAGAGGCGTTGAGGGCGCCATGCGATATGTGTGGATAGTTGCCGAAGGCGTTGGAGGAGGTTTTCGACATGAGTGCCTTGCGTCGACGTGAGAACCCCGCGCCAGCCTGCACCAGAAAGTTAAGTTGGCAATGTATATATAGGTGAGCAGCTTGAATAATTAATCATTTCTAGACATTTTCGAGAAACTTAAGTCGGTTCCATTTCTCAGATAAACTACAGGAAAGGAAGAAGAAGGTGTTCTTGTGGATTTCAGATAGAATTTTACTCGTTTTGATATCGAAATCTAAGCTGGAATAGCACGATATTAGCAGATGCATAAGCCGGATAGTATCGGATGTTTGGAGTAAAACAAATCGAAGAGATCGAGTCTAAGGCTAAAATTTTAAGGTTAATAAGTTAACTCAATTCTGAACAACTTTCATGAAGAATGTTTGAGTTGAAATAGATTAGAAACATGTAAACTTTCAACTGGAAGTGACTAATAAGGAATTTCTGTGCAATCTGTTGTAGTGCCGAGAAATCCTTCAATATCTGACGAACGAGGACGAGTTAAGCTATGAAAATTTGAGGTAAGCTAGAGGACATATTTCTCTACAAGTTTGTGGAAGGGAAGAAGTTCTAATCTTGGCTGGAATTATAACTTTTAATCGACAGCAGTGAAGAACAAAAGGAAAAGAGGGAAGACAGAACTGTGGAACATAAGTAACACTAAAAGTTAAGTGTGAGAAGCGAGACGGGTAACGCGGGTGTTGCTAGAAGCCTTGCGTCTCACAATTCTCGCTAGGTCTCGCTGGATATTGCTGATCAGGTGAGTATCGCTAGTCTTGCTTATCCTAGTATCGCTAGTGGCGTGTAATGAAATCTAGTATCGCTAATGGTTTCGCTCGTGTTGTACCTAGAAGTATGGGTGTCGCTGGTAGTCTCGCTAGTGACATAAAGTATCGCTAGTTATTGATATGCATACTTAATGATTATAAAAAAGGAGTTCAAAGGAAATCTAATATGAGAAATGTGTTTTACAGGCCAAGAAGAGCTCGAAAAAGCATACAATCCACTTGGGGCCTAAAACAAACTGTGAGTGACTCTCAAATTATCCAAGGATTATCGTTATTAATGTTCAAGTGGAAACGAATATACATTAGGTAAATTTTCATATGAGTGCTATGCAAATGCAAACCATGGCCGAAGGACCTTGTGTGAAGGCCTATGGAGAGATATGATACATAGTGCTGAGGGACCTTGAGTGAAGGCACTAGTGAGATTAACTGAGATAGTTTCTAATGCCGAGGGACCTCGTGAGAAGGCATATAGAAACCAGTATATGATGGCTCAGTGCTGAGGGACCATGAGTGAAGGCACTTGGGTAGTAATTTAATATTGAGACTCAGTGCTGAGGGACAATATGAGAAAGCACTAGAAGTTGAAACGCCGAGAGACTAAATGTGAAGGCGTATGAATATGTGAATACTAGCAGTCGAAACATGAGGTTAAGGGCGTTGAGCTCTGATCCACCACTCATTAGATAAATGCTTATGTTTTCCTGCTAAATGTCACGAGTGGCTCAATAAATTGTACTAGTAAGCTACATAGTAGTTTTAGGATCAGCATGACTTCAAGAATTGAATTGTAACTGATAATTTAGTCACTCACTGAGCTTAAGCTCATGCCTTTTGTTTATTGTTGTTTGTTTCAGGTAGCGAGCGTGTCCGGGACGCCTAGCCTACAAAAGATCCTCGTCTGGGCTTAATTGGTTTTAGTACTCTGGGATAGTTGTAAATACTTAGTCTAAGCACATATTTTGTTGTATGAGATCACTGTGGCATAACGAATGAGGCGTTTGTAACTTATGCTGAACAAACACACCAGTATGATAAACTATTTGCTGAGAAATCTTAAGTATAACTTATGATTACCCTATGATGTTTTCATCAGTTTAGAAGTTTATACATTTGATTAGTTTTTTTTCAATTATGCTTCAGTATACAAGATAACGCATATATGTATAGGTTACACCTACTCCTAGGTTAAGAAGGTAATCTGGGAGGGGGTGTGACAACCATTAAAACCCCCCTCCTATTACTAGTATTATCAACTGTCCAATTGTGAAGTTCGAAGTGCTCCATGTGTTCGCTCGGCTTGCCACTACTACTGTTGGTTAAGTTCGGTAATTTATTTAGCATGGATTTGGGCGACGAATTTCGTCCGCCAAATTGGCACCGTTGCCAGGGAGCCAAGAAATTTATCTTTTAGGGAGTTTTCAATTCCTTGTTGTTTTTTAGTTTATTTTCCTCCGTTGTATGACTCGATCCTCACATGATTGAAATTCTCTATTGTATTTTGCAGATCTTGGCAGAGAGGAAAGGTGGCACAGGAGGGAGGCTAGAGAGCAAAGAGCTTTAGAAGAACATTCCAGTGTAGAAGGCACATTTGAAGAGTTCGTAGAAGAAGAGACACTAATGGCGTAGCCTGAAGAGCCCACATTGCGGGAACTTTCTGCCCCAAACGTCAATTGGCAACCTATATGCATTCTCTATCCGGCCATGAAAGGTAATTTTGAATTAAAATCAGGCTTAATTCACTTACTATCCTTGTTTTCTAGACGTGCAGGTGAGAACCCCTATAAGCATCTTAAGGAGTTTATCATCGTGTGCGAGGAGATAAGGCCCCATGGCGTGATTGAGGAGCAAATCAACCTCAGAACCTTCCACTTCTCCTTGAAGGACGACGCCACAGATTGGATTTATTTCCTTCCTCTTGAATCTGTGACGACTTGGAAGGAGACGCAGAACCAGTTCTTGGAGAAGTTCTTCCCTGCATCACGTGTTGCACACATAAGGAAGGAGATTTATGGGATCTCTCAAATGGTGGGCGAGAAACTGTTTGAATATTGGAAGCGGTTTAAGCGCTTGTGCGCCAGCTTCCCTAACCACCAAATTTCTGATGTGCTCTGCTAATCCAATACTTCTCTGAAGGACTTGTTCTTAGTGATAGGAGTACCATCGATGCAGGAAATGGTGGTGCCTTGGTCAAGAAAACTCCCACAGAGACCAGGAAACTCATCTCCACCATAGCAGAGAATGCTCAGCAGTTTGGGATGTGAGCTCCCGGCAATATCATGTCTTCACGAGAGGTAATGAGATTAGAGCTGAATTATCTGAACTATCTTCTCTCGTGAAGCAAGTCTTTGCTGCCAAGTAGCAACCCTAGGAGCCTATAGCTAAGGTTAGTTATGCTAGCAATCAGCAAGGTGGCCGGATGTACAACCACCACCGTTGGGGAGGTCAGAGGAGCCAAGGCCAGAGTAGTTCAGGAATGCTCTTAATGGACGTGGTGAAATAGTTGGCGAATTCCACCTCCCAGATCCAGTACACGCTGGAGCAGTTCATTCGGACCACCTGTCACACCCCCTCCCAGATTACCCCACTCAACCTAAAAGGAAATGTGAGGACAGCAAACATCACCCCTCTTGTGACGTACATTGTCCATCAGTACCTGATTAACCTGTTAAACTATCTCATACATATCTACACACAAATTCAAACCCATAAAAACTTATGTTTATAAAATTAAACATTCCAACATGTTCACAATATACTTATACAACAACCCATCACACATCCCAACATATAGATAACTAGGTCTACATGCCACCTTTATAAGGTTATTTACACATACAACAACCAAAATGTGAAGCAATTTCTGATGACTCGAAGCTTAAGCAGGGCGAGCTGGAGTAGGCTAAGCACCGGGAACGTCCTCGCTACCTGGCTGGAAAAGAAAACATAGAAAGCATAAGCTAAAAGCCCCATGAGTGACTAGTTTTGTAAAACTATCTTTGGTTCAGAAACCAACATGGTAAAACCGTTATAACACATTACATATAAAATATGGATTCAAATCACAACTATTGGAAAAACATGCTCAAATGCCTTTGCCAAATCATACATGATCGTTTCAGAAAAATCATACAGAAATCTAGATTAATTTTACAATCATTTCCCTTAGTTGAGGCGGAGCAAGACTGAATGCTCTTAACGTCGAAAACAAACCTTAGTTGGGGTGGAGCAAGACTCAACACACCCAACGTTGAAAACGAATATTTTTCTTAGTGAAGCCGGAGCAAAACTCAATGCCTCAAAGTCGAAAACGAATATTTCCCTTAGTTGAGGCGGAGCAAAACTCAATGCATTCAACGTCGAAAACCTTTATGTACACATAGGAATATCTTGGGATGCCAAAGTACTTTCTCCGAGTCCATCAATACTAGGTCCTTAGTCATAGGGTTGCCCACATGCCTTCTGAAGTGTCCCTCAGCATTGGGTCCCTTAGAAAATTTTTTTAGAAATAGGTATGTTTTGCATAAACAGTTCATTGTAAAACCTTTCGTGGAAAACAGAGCATTTCTCAATAAATAGCATCTTGTGAACATGCTTTCCAAGAACTTATAGAAAACAGATAGAACATGCCTTGTAATCAATACAATCATCCATCATGCTTTTCAAGAAATAAATCATCATAAGAAAACCAAACTAAACATTTTCAATAAAATCATTTTTAAAAAAAGAAAGGTGTCACTCACTACTTGTCTTAGGCCCTGAGCAGATTTTACGCCTTTCCTAGCTCTTCTTGGCCTGTAAATACACATTTCTCGTGTTAGGCTTTCCTAAACTTCCTTTCCATAACCGTTAAGTTTGCATAATTAAACTCCACACATGCTTCATGACCGAGACTCATTTTTCCCAAAATAATTCATAATGAGTGAGATTACTAGCGAGATTGGCTTACAAATATACAACACTAGCGAGACCATAATGAGCGAGACTAGCGAGATTCACCTTGAGTAGCGATACCTAGCGACACCCAACAAGATTTGTGAGACGGATAACTCTCTGCGCTTCCAGCGACACTCGTCTCACTACTCCCTCTCCAACTTCTCAGTGATACTACAATTCCAGTGACACCCGATAGCCACAGTTTCTTCCTTTCCTTTTGTTCTCTCTTCTACCTGATAAAAATCGCATTTCCAGTTAAATTCAAAACTTCTTCCCATCTACAAACTTGTAAAGGAATAGGTTCTCTAACTTACCTCAAAATTTCAAAGCATGATTCTTCTCCGTTTGAGAGATATTGTAACACCCTATTTATTGAACCTATCCATTTAAGAGCTTATAAAGAAAAGAAGACAAAAGAGATGGTATTGGATCACAAGGTTATGGAGTTGGTCGAGAAATATTGCTAAAAGTAGGAATGAGTATGCGTTGAACTTGAAGGAAAAGAGAGGTTTGTGCTTTAAGTATTGGGTATGTATAAGCCTTAGATAAGTTTGGATTAGAAGGATTGGATTGGAAGGTTTCGTTGAGTGATTTATGGATCTTGGAATTAAAGTAATTCTTGGAGTTAAGAAGTCTTCTAAGTAGAATAACCAGACTAGGAGAAAGCAACTATGTTTCTAAGCTTGGAAGTATGATCTAAGGAAAAGAAAGGAAATCTCACCAAGTGATGGAAAGAGTTAGATTAAGTTGGACGCGTACTTTGTAAGTAAGAGACCATGTTGGATGCATGGTCAAGACTAAGGAAACGCATGATAAAGGTAACCATTGTGGAAAAGAAAATAACTGTTGAAGTATTGTGAGGTAAACCAAGAGCCTAAGGGAAAGAAATGAACGCAAAAGAGGTAATTAAAGATTGAGGTGTAAGCTTGGCTTAAGTCAGATGTATGAACAGGAGAACTAAAGAGGAGTTGTGATGCGTTGAAAGGAAATCTAAGTCTCAGAAAGGAAGGATAAACGCATAAGGAGAAACCAGGGGAAGAATACTATCGCAAACTGAGTAACGCATAGACTTCTATCGAGGGATGTTCTCGAGTGCTGGATAAATTAGAAGGTTGAGAAGTAAGCTTAAAGATTAGGAGCAAGGGGTGGATGCATACTAATTTATCATAATAGTTAAGTACAAGGAAAAGGTTAACTAAATAACCTTGGAATATAAAGGACACATAGAGGGATAATCAAGGAATCCTCAAGGATAGGAGGAAGGTTATGGACGCAGAATGAAGTAAAGGTAAATGCAAAAGAGTGTCCATGAGCTTCATATTTGCCTGAAGTTCGCTCTCAGAAATATAGCCATCCCCACCCCCTCACCTCAATCCCACGAGCCTCTTATCCATTGAAAGCCTTTCATTTGCTTCTCTTCGATGGAAGTTTTATTTTCCCAGAATGTATCCTAATTTTTGGCCTAATTCTTCTTCTGATGATCGATTCAACCTCTGATCAAAAAGATATACCTTGGTTATATTTCATCTCTTGAACAAGTTTAGTAATGAGCATAACGTCATTAAATTAATCTCATCTATCAGAATCTAAGACAGTGCCATATGTGTATTTCTTTGTCTTCATCTACCATATAAGGTATGGGCAATATAGGAAAAATGTAGCATTAACGAATTTTCAATTGTGGATACAATCGAATTACTATAAGAATAATTCTAGAATTCGATGGAATTCAAGATATGATGCGTGGTTAGATTTTATCGAAAAAAAAGAAGTTCTTTTAAGTTTAAGATTAACATAAAAATGATAAACTTATATCAGCAAAACAGAAGAAGGTATTTCGATTCTTTTGTTTGTTGATGAGGCGACACCCGAATTTGAACTGGGGAAAAAGGGATTTGCAGTCCCCCGCCTTACAAACGCATAAAGGAAGGTCTTGAGTTGGATTTGGATATCAAGGGTAACCACATCATCGGAGGTGTTATCACACAAGAGAAGGATTTGTAGCTAAGATTGGACATAAAGGATGAGAGTTGGAGAAACAGGGTCAGTGTCTGAGACATTGACGCTTAGTAGTATGCGGTGGAGAAACAGGGTCAAAGGTAGTATGGTCGAGAGTAAGGGAAGAAAGTAATGAAGCTAAAACTTGAAAGAGGATTAAATGGGAGCATAGGGGACGCTATGTTGGATGAATAGTTTATATATTGGAGTCAGTTGGACACATAAGATGAGTTGGTAAAGGTTGCATGGGTTCATTTAGACTTAACACCTCATAAGGAGGAGGTGTCAAGATTTCATGTTGGATATGTCATGCAACATGACAGGTGGCAAATAAGTGGCAAAAAGAGAAGAGAAATGAGATGGAAAGCACTCTATTCCAAAGCTATAAGTAGGACCTTAAGGGAAGAGGAGCAGAAGTCAGAGCTTCTGAGAGAGGAAGCAAGAGAAAGCTATTTCCCTGCGTTTAAGGTGAGCGCTGCGTTCAAGTTGGACCTTGCGTCCAAGAGAGATCGACGCATCCAAAAGGGAAGCAAGAAGAGTTATTTCTTAGGCTGCACCTTGCGTTAGCTATCAACCTTGTGTTTAAGGAGCAAGGTTGCATCCAACTGAACTGCCAGAAAAGCAAAACAACTACCTTGCAGTTTTAGAGTCTCAAGTCTTGCATCCAAGAAGCTTGGGAAAGAGAATTAGAAGAAAGGAAAAGGAACTACCCTTGAGCAAGTATTAGGTGAGTAACACTTTTCTTTCTTTAAAAATGACTTTATTAAAAAGCATGTTGTTTGATAATAAATGATTTTACTGAAAAGCATGTTGTTTGTTGTTATATGATTTAATGAAAGATTTGGAAATGAGCATATTGAAAAGTGTGCTGTGGATATTAAAGATGTGGAATTGAGTTTGTTGGAAAGCATGATGTTTGATTATATTGTTCACAAGAAATGTTTTATCTGATTTCTATAAGATGTTGTTTATCGCGAAGTATTTTGTTTTCCATGAAAGGTTTCTTATGAACTATTTATGTGAAATGTTAGTTTATAAAATGTTTTAGAGGAGGTTCAATGCTGAGGGACGTTGAGAAGCATGTGAGTTTCCCCGGGACTCAGTACTGATGGACTCGGAAAAGGTACTTAGGCAACCCGTTTATAAAATGTTTTAAAGGTACCTAATGCTGAGGGACTTGAAGAAGGCAAATGGGTAACCTGGATATGGAAATGGGACCCCAATGCTCAGGGACTTAGAGAAGGTATATGGGCAGCCTGGATTATAATACCTATGTGCACATAGAGGAATATACAACACTGATGTATTAAGATTACTCCACACAGCTAAGGATAATCGACGTTGAATAGCGTAGAGCTCGGCTCCGCCTCAACTAAGGAAAATGATATGAGATGTTTTCAACGTTGAGAAGCGTTGAGTCTTGCTCTGCCTCAACTAAGGGAAATTTTTAAGAACGAACTAATTTCATGTACAACTATTCTAAAATGAATTTATATGATTTGATTAAGTTGTTAGAAAGTATGATTTTACAGAAATGATAATTTGAATCATGTTTTACGTATATTGTGGGACTTGTGTGATTTGACTAAGTTATTGACTAAGTTATTGAGAAATATATTTTGCGGTAATGATAATTTGAAACCATGTTTTATCATTATGGTGTACAATAATTTTAACATGCCTATTTTCGAACTAAAGATAGTTTTACAAAAACTGTTACTCACTGAGCTGTTAGCTCATCCTTTCCTATGTTTTACATTTTTCAGGTAGCATGACAGTTCCCGTTGCCGGTCGAAGTCGAGGTTTGCCAAGAGTTAATGGTATCACCGTCCTAGGAAGTGTAGTTAAATGGGAATAAAAGGAAGTTCGACAGTGGGAGTCGACCAGAAAGTTGATGACTGCTATCTTCACGCTCCGTCTCGGGCTACGGGAAGGTAGTTCGAGATGGGGTGTGACAGATATTCTCAAATAACACCGAGTTGCTCTTAATTGCCTAGCAAATCACTAGCAATCACTTCCACCTACAATTTTACATGTTTCCCCTCAAATTTAACTCAAACATCCTTCATAGAAATGGTTAGAAATTGAGTTAACTTACTAACTTCAAAATTTCAGCCCTAGGTTCAACTTCCTCAGATCGCACTTCTCCAAACACTAGACCATGCTCGGATTTCACGACCACAATCAAACTTTCTGTTCTAGCTTTAGTTACACCACCAAAACGAATAGAATTCCACTCGAATTTGACATGAACACCTTATTCTACCTTTCCTTGTTGTTTGTCTGAAAAATGGAACCGACTCAAGCTCTGGAAAGTGTTTAAAATGATTAAATATTTAGCCCACTTATATATATATATGCTACCGACTTAACCTCCACTTCCATTCCTTTTTAAAAAATAAGTTAGCCAATGTAGACTTTTTCACCAACACACCAACGCATAGCAACCCTCGACGCAAACTACCTCCAACGTCTACAGCAGCCATCCACACACAACTGCCTCCAACACATGGCAACAACCTTCAACGCATAACTGCAGTCCATCGCATATAACTACTCTCAAACGCCAAGTAACCTTACTAACGCATGGTAGGTCAAGTACAACTTCTCCTGGCCAAGCTCCAACTTCACTTCCAATGCATGGTGATACCTTCAGCGCATGGTAGTCCTATCAAAATATAACAACTCTTCAACCTTACCAACGCATAGTTGTGGCCAACACTTAACAGTTTTTGCTCCTTCACTCTTGGCCACCATTCCTCTTTACAAAGCATAACACATGATTTCTTCTTAGCTTGCCTTCTCCCAAAGCTAAGCATGTCTTACAAGTTAGGGCTTACACCACCACTTCCTATATATAGAGCATGGCCAACCAGATCTCCCACCTAATTGATGCTGTGAGCAAGCTGGACACCCAGCAGGGGAAGCTCCTTTCCCAGCCTACACTCAATGTGCGGAATGTAAGTGCCATCTCTGTGAGTTGCTTGATGAGCCTATTGCTTGAGAAGCCTGTTGCCGAGCCTCTGGAGATAATGAGTGTTGTGAGCTCACCAAGGAAACGTGGGGTAAGTTTTGATCCACCTCTTAATTTACACATTTCTACTAATGTTCCCCGTGCTTCTTTCCCTAGCAAGTTGACTATTGCTTAGGGAGGATCACGCCAGGAAGAGGAGGTCGGTTTTGTCTCATGATGTTAAGTGGCTTGTTGCTGAGAGAAAGATTGTGTGAGCTGAAGTCCCTCAGAAGGAAAAGACGAAAGAAAATGATCAGGAGGATCAACGGCATGAGGTAGTTTGCCCAGGTAACCTACTTATTAAGCAAGGAGACCCAGGTATGTTTTATGTGCCATGCATGATAGGCACTAGGAAGTTCGAGCATGCCATGTTAGATCTTGGGTTTGCCATTAATATCATACTTGCTTCGATCTATCGTGAATTTCCATCCCATATCTTGCACCCCGTTGATATTCTTGTGCAGTTAGTTGATCATTTTTTAGTTAGGCCTATAGGGTTAATTAGAGATATGCTTGTTAGGGCGAATGGCCTATGTTTTCCTTCTGATTTTTATGTGATAAACATGGATGCTAACTCTTCTTCGTCTGCTTCTTCCCTATATGTGCTTTTAGGGAGACCATTTTTAAAGATCGCAAAAGCGGTGATCGATTTGAAAGGGTCCATAACTTTAAAGCAGGATAAAAAAATTTGAAAGATTTTGTATATCTAACACTACATCTCCCACTTATCTTGCTTTTTTAAGTTCTATTATTTTTCAGGATGATGACCAACCTCCTAAGTTGGGCGTGGGAGATGATGGCTCGGCAGTCTTTCATGAGCATGGTGATTGAGCCGAGTACGGTCGAGCATAACGACCTTAAAAAATTGCGCTACCTAGAGGTAGTTAGGGTTTATATTTCTGTTGTTTCGTTTATTTTATTTTTATTTTTTTTATTAAGCTAAACCTTCCTATCTTTCTTGATCTCTTAGGTTTTTATTGTTCGATGGGAGTGGAAAAGAGAATTATTTTTGCAAGCCAGATTTCACCACGATCCTGCGTGCCAAATTCAAGGGAAAGATCTCTGTTTCCCTTCTTATTTGTCTCATGCTTTTCTTTTCTTTCTCAAATTGGGGATAATGTTAGATTTTAAGTTGAGGGTGGGGGATGTCTGTATTCTGGCTGGAGTCCTTGAGCATCTGAGCTCGAACTAAATATTGTGTACTTTCATGTTTGCTTGCTTATGTTTGCTTGGTTTGTTGTGATGATTGGTTGATGATGCACTCTTTTTGAGTCCCTTGCATGATACAATGCTTTGAAGTAAATAATCATGATATTTAGCCATTTTTAAAAAAGTTTTTGACTTTTCATGCATGCTTAAATTCTGGGTTTGCCTATATTAGGTCTTGCATGCTTAGAATTGAATTACTTAGCTTGTGTTTTCGTTGTTACATCGATAAACCCCACTGATTTGATAATGTCTTTTATGATAGGTTGTAATGTAATATTGAGGAAGAAAAATTATTTATATGCCTGCTGAAAAAGAGAAAAAAAAGGATCTGCAGAAAAATAATATTGTGCTAAAAAGAAAAATCATGAAAAAAAAGAAAAAAGAAATAAAACTTGTAATGATATACATGACTAGGGGTAGAAAGAGTTGCCTTTGTTGTGATTAGTTAGGACACTCGCGAGAAAAGGGTGAGTATATTTTCCTGCAATAAATATGTGAAAGCTAATGCCCCTAGGTAAAATAATGCAAGTTAGGGTCCAAGAGTTTGAATTCAGGCACCTCAGTTAAAATATTGCCATTTTGAATTTTTGTACACTTGATGATTTGTGCATGAGCCACCAATGGGAGAAAACACATTGAGAGCAATTTAATGTCACTCTAGGGTGCTAGAGACTTAATTAGAAGAGCTTTGAACTCACTGTAGCATGAATTAGTTTAGAATTAGTTTTAAATTGTGCTTCATTGATTGATTTTGAACCGATCTCATTATGAATGCAAGTTGAATCCTAGTTGAATGTTGAGATTTGAGTAACGAAACTTGAATGATTGAGTGAGCATAAATTTGTGTGACTATGTACATTATTCTACCTTGCTCGAGGACGATCAATAATTAGTTGGGGGTATTTGATAGTACATAAAATATGATATTTTCCTTAGCTTAACTCGGGATTGTTGTGCTATTTAATTTTTCAAATATGTTCTTTTGTAGGTTTCGAGCACTTAGCAGGTAGAATGAGGATTCACAATGAATTGGAGCTAAAATAGACCAAAACAGAGCTCTAATTGCATCAATCGAGAAAGAAAACTCCAAAATGACGGAAATGCCCCTGAAGTTACAATGCAGCAGCGTCACCTAGATGCCGTGACGGCACTTTTTCCCGATAGTTTCTTCTTTGGCAAAGCACAGCAAGCGCCCTGACCCTGCATTAGAGCGTCACGGCACTTCGGAAGATGGTCGCGTGCGTACGCGCGACAACGCTGCGGAACTCCCACTTTTCTTTAAATAATAACCTCGATTTTTAGGTTAGGGGACCAGCCACCAGCTGATCTCCGCGTTTTTCCTCTCTATTTTCTCCCCCCTTCTCCTCCTTTCTTGTATGAACTTGATCCTCGGATGCATATAATGATCTATCGAGGCCAAGGTAACATATTTCTAGTTTGGGTATTAGAGATTTTCCTTGTAATTTATGTTCTTATGAGATTTTGAACTGAATTCATTGTACGCATGATCCCGAATTTACAAGTATTATGATCATATTACGAACACTGGTGCATGCTATGATTATAACTTAAGATCAATTTACGTTTCGTGACACTTGATTGTACGTTAATCATAGAAGCAATAGGTTAGGTTAGCTTGCAAATCTAATTTGTTGTCGAGCATTGTTCTAATCAACCTAGGATTAAATTAGTAAAACACTTAATCTAGGCCTTTCCAGTTGAGTGTTCCACCTAATTATCCCTAGAACTTAATGCAATTAGGCCTAATTTGAATTTTGCATACCTTTCATTGGTTCGTTTTAATTTTAATTTGTCGATTAGGACAATTTAATTTTGGCATTTCCAATTAAATTGATTAGGTGCCAACTATAATGAATTTTGTAATGACAAACCAATGAATAAGAAAATTGAACAAAGAAGTATAATATGTAAAAATATTATCAAATTTTATAATAAAAATGCTAATACATAGCAAAAAGTTTTTTAAAAAATTAATAATAAACTATCATTGGTGACAAAATTTAAATTGAAAATACATATACTAAAATTGAACAAATGAAGGTATACGTCCAAATTGAACAAACTTCAAAGTATAAGGACCAAAATGGTCACCTATTTTTAAATTCTTCTTTTATGACATTTAATAAATTTAATTGGAAGTAATGTGAAAAATTGGAAAAAAAATTAGTATTAAAATAGTATGAATACTACTCTCGTTAATTGTTTGTCATGTCAGCATCATCTGGAAAATGAGGTAGCATCGACTATCGTTAAAAGAACATTTATGAAGACAAACTTAGAGGAAATTAACAATACGATGGGAGTTTAGAAACTAATGTGAAAAATAGGGTTGTTTGGAAACTTATTTGAAAAATGGGGTAGTGAAATCTTGTACCTGGTACACGATTTCCCTTCTGACTCGTCAATCGACCACTCACACGCTGACAGGGCAATTTTGGGCCTGACAGGGACCAAACTCGTGGACCCCGTGCATGAGTCCGGTCTAAACTCATGGAGGTCCAGTCTATAATCATGGACCCCGTACACGAGTCCGATCGAGTTCATTTTTTTAATAAATAAAATAACTAATTAATTATCCATTTAAATGAAAATTTGTTTCTTACTTGGATTCTTATTTAATTATTGTATTAGATTTATTGATTCTTAATTTCTGAAAATGTAATGAAAAATCATTAATTCATTTAATTAAAGATAAAAGTTAATACAAATCAGAAAATTTAAAATACAAGTCAGGTGCCACATGGTGGTCTTCGCGCACATTGTCCACGATGAGGCACAGACACTTCAAAATGTTGCTGATTGTGAATTACATCGTCAATATCTTATTGGGTGACGACAGATGGAAATTCATAATACTCCTGTTGATGACCAGAACTGGATGCAATGTCTGCATCTACTCCCACTGACCGTCCAAGAGAAGGTGGAACTGGATTATATAATATGGGAGGTTCGTGGTCATCGGGTTGGTCTGGAGTTTACTACCCAATATAACTAATTTTCCACCACATTCTTTGTCAATAATAAGAAAGTAATGTGCAAAATGGGGTGGTTCGGAAACTTATTTGAAAAATGGGGTAGTGAAATCGTGTACCCGGTACACGATTTCCCCCCTATTTTTGGTATTTCTATCCCCCAACCCTATTTTTGGGATTATTTATTAAAAAACATTATTTTTAAAAAATCAAATTTATTCATGCATGCAAAATAAAACTTAAAATCAATTCATATTTATCATATAATATGTTTATGATAATTAGAAAGCAAAATGTATATACATACCTATATGGCGGAGGCAGCGGCAGTGATAGGGGCGAGCAGCGGTGGCGGCAAAGGGCGGTGACGGTGGCGAGCGGCAGGTGGTTGAACGGATATAATATGTTAGATTGAACAAAGAAAGAGTGATAAAATTGTCGAAAAAATCAATATCTATATACGTATCTATATGACAGTGACAATGTCGACAAACGACAGAAAATGAATAGCAAAAAGCGTGCAAGATGATCGGAGAATGAAGAAACGGAGAGATTTCTAGCAGAGAGAGAGAAAATGGGCCAGAGATGAAGAGAGATATCGTGGGAGAGAGAGAATGGCGACGGGGGGAAGAAAGGGTGGTGGTTGAAATAAGGGGGAGACTCATGGACCCTGGCCATGAATTCGGTAATCGTGGACCCAATTCACAAGTTCGGTCAAACTTGCATGCCATGCAGGTGTTAGGCGGCCAGCGTGGCAGGGGCATGCAAATGCCGAAGGGAAATCGTGGCCCCGGTCCACGATTTCAATAGCAATCTTGGGTCCACGATTTCACAACCTTATTTTTGGTATTTCTTCCCCCCGACCCTTTTTTTAGGATTATTTATTAAAAAACATTATTTTAAAAAGAATTCAAAAATTTTTCTATACTCCATCCATTTATTGTGTCACGTCAACTGCATTTAAAGATAGAGTTTGACTCACTAATATTAATGTTGGATTAACTAATATTTATGGAAGCAAATCAATACTATGAACAAATGAAGTATGGTACTTTCGTAATACTAGAAAATTTTCCACTAAAGCATAATGTAGACAAAGGGAATATCATACTTCTATTGTTGTAATAGAAAATTTTTCAAAAAAAAAAAAGAAAAACAAACAAAAGAGAAGAAATTCATACTCTGTAATACAATAACTTTTTATACGATTGGACAATGAGAGATGGGGTCTCATTTCCCGAGAAATTTTCCCTAGAAGTTTTTTATATTTCCTCCACATCAGCATATTTTAAAAATAGAAAATTTTCAATAGATGGCAATATAGGAACATAGTTTTGCAACCATGTCTCCAACTTCTCAAATTTTGCATATATAATAAAATACTTTTAATTTTGATATTTTATTTATTTATTATTCCGAAATTAGCTCGCTGTTAACAATTTTAGCATTCTTCATTTTTTCATCTACGGTATTCTGATCATTTAAGAAGCTTTTAGAGGGAGTTTTAAAGAAAATAAAAAGTTGTTAGTGGAATATTGAAAAAATTAGAAAGAAAAAATGGAAGACAAGTTTTTACTTCCTTCAAAATCTGAATTGTCCCAATTTTTCCTTTTTTTTTTTTTATTTATCTTTAACTTTCTTTAAGAAACTTTTTGTCCTTGAAAAAAAAACTTAAATTTGAGTCTTTTTCTTTTTTTCTTTTTCTTTTCTTAACAAATTACTTAACACTAAATAACAACTATATATTTAGTATCAAACAAAATTAAATTTACAGATTATTGAAAATTATTTTTTCCTTAAATTCTAAAGGTAAATTGCAACCGATGGTAATTTGAATATGCTATTTTGTAGGTGTGTCACCCATATTTTGGTATTTTGAATCTATGGCAAAAACTTAAAATGTAGATTTCTATTTTTCTAATTCTATATTTGTTCTAAACAATCAATTGTTAGAGAGAGAGAGAGAGAGAGAGAAATAGAGCTAGGAAAGCAACGCTTGACGATCGGATGTACAATGTGGAGGTAGAGTCATGGCTGAAAGTAGATGGTGAGGAGTAGTGTGATAATTTACACAAATACAAGTTATTGTAGTCTTTATTTAGAATAATTAGGATAATTTAGAAGAAAACACATTAACTTGAGAAGAAAATAGTGTAAAAAGATCAACTTTGCGTTCAAGTTGTTTACAAAATCATTTATTCTAGATATTGTGATTTTTGTATCTTTTGAATGCATGATTTCAATGAGAAGAAATCAAAAACAGCTAAGGATAATCCAAGATGCTACCGAACAAAGTAAGGTCAAGGAAACAAGTTGATTTGTGTGTCGAAGAACCTGACGTCAAGATGAATCAAGAAAAAAGGAACCCATGAACGTGTGGGCGGTGACTATCGTGTCAAAATGCAATTGGGTGACTGATTTGACAAAGTCATGACAAAGCCAACGAACCTGTGACGTGAAGAAGTCTGCATAGTAGGACATGAAATTAAATGCAAAGGTGTTAGGCAATCATGAGAACTACCTTTCGGACGCCTATAAATAGCTCACAAGAATTCAACTTCAAGACATCAAGAGAAGAAGTAGCAAAAGCTCAGTCGAATCTCCTTCACCCCTATTTCCATCTTCAACCTCGAGCTTCTCTTTGAGAAATTTTGAATGAGAGCTCAGATTCTCCTCTTGGAAAGTGATAGTTCATCTCCATCAATCTGTGCAATTACTTCAAAATAGCCACCATCGAAAGCCTTCGAAGGCAAGACGTTACAACTAGCGGCTTGACACTCTTATTTTTATAATCAGTTTCATTTTCTAGTCACTCTTATTTGTATTAAGATAGTGAGTTCAAAAGACTCATATTTTCATTAATATAAATCAGATTGATCAACATTTCCATTCATCCATGTCATTCTTATACTCTAGCATGGCTAACTAATTTCTTAATAGGTTGGTGGATTAAACTAATATTTTCCAATTTTTGCATAAGTTGAGTTCATCTTGTTTGACGCGTGCTGAAAACCTTGCATGAATCTATCGAATAAATAGATTTGAGTAAGAATGATCAACTACTTGAGAGAGTAAGTGATTAATGAAGGAATTGAATCCTCAGCGGAAGCGAGTGATCGTCATGTGTCATTAAATTTCTTTTGAGAAACAAAAATTATAGAGAACAAAAACTTGGATAAACATAAACTTTAGCATGCTATGAATAAGAATTAAGGGTGAGAGGTTTCCTACCTTTTAAGACTGTCATCTATGTGGGAAACACTTCTTCTTCTACAAATCACGAACCGAAATTTGATATTCTTATTCTTTGGAACACCACCACAAAACCTTCATTGCTATTCTCTAGGAAGAATCAATTGAGGAGTTGTGGGCTCTCAATTTCTTTGGTAATGGAGTAATTCTTTTTGGAGGAAGAAAGAATTGGAGAGGGAGAGAGTTTTAAAGAATTTACAGAACTATTCTGCGCATTGTTAACCACTCCCTCTCTCATTCTCCTTTTTTACGTAAAATACTCTAAGAAAGAGAGCCAAAATAACTTCCCACTACGTGGGAGTTATTTTTAATTAATAATATAATAATAATATTAACTAAAATTAATGTTAATTTAATTATAATATATTAAATCATATTTAATAAATACAATTAAATAAAATTAATTAAATATCTCATATTTAATTTAAACTTGAATCATATTCAAATAACATTCTCTAACATAACTTATAGTTTTAATATGAATCTCATTCATATTAATTTTAACCTTTAGTTTTTATATGAATCTCATTCATATAATTAAGATTTAAATCTTATTTAAATATTCATCTCTCTTTTAATATAAAGTATAAATTTTGAATCTCATTCAAAACAAATTTTATGTTATAATTTATCTATATACATTATGCTAACTGTATCACATACAATTAACTCCCTTATTAATTTGAACAATTCAATTTAAATCTAAAATATTTGATTCTTATACAAAGCTCGAATGAGCTAGTAAGGGGACCTTATGGACCTATAGTTAGAAGCTCCAATGCTATGGGATTGATCAATTAAATTTTTTAAATAGATTAATCAATATTCATTAACTGTAGGTTACTCCACTAAAGACCTACAATTTTACTCTTCTCACTATAGATATATTTTTGTATCCACAAAATTAACTAATCAATAGTAACTCGACCCTTCACAAATTACTCATAACTAAATTGGATCAAATTACCGTTTTACCCTTGTAGTTATATTTAACTCTTTCAGTACCACTGATCCCTCTAATGAACAAACTGTTTATAGTTCAATTATAAAACTAACCCCTCTTGGGCCAGTGAGAGGGTGAGACCTCATTGTTCAAGACTCGAAATCATTCCTTAAGGGAGTAATTTATCTACTTACCCTAAACATGGGAAAAAGTGAATTCCATCTTGTGAAGATATGTTCGCAACTCCCTAATTAGACAAATTCCCAAAATGGTAAGCTTATTGAGTTAGCAACCTGGCTACTCTCACCCATACAGATCAAAGGATTGCCCTCATGGACAGAAGTTCATTACTCATTCAAGATTCAAGTTGAGTTACCTATAGTCATCCTATGAAACGTTAATTTCTACAATTAATGGTGTTACAAAGAGAAATTAAGCATTTCGCAATTCGGTCTTATACAAACTCTTTGCATAGGATACTCCTACTCACATGTCTCCACATGAATGATTAGGATCAAATCGTTTGTAATACTTTACAACTCTTTGTAATAGTTACAAAGTGGGGGCATCCATAGTGTTACCAGAATAAGGCAACAACCATAATCCTATACTACAAACCTTTTGGTTATTACTTAAATATGATCTAACCTTGTATGTCAACCACATACATGTTTAAGT
The DNA here is from genome assembly GCA_031780015.1 of Citrullus colocynthis. NCBI lineage: Eukaryota > Viridiplantae > Streptophyta > Magnoliopsida > Cucurbitales > Cucurbitaceae > Citrullus > Citrullus colocynthis. The sequence goes on from QLSR01000077.1 coordinate 294,549, forward strand.
TTACATAAAATAACCATGGAATCTTAGTTTATTGGATTGAGTTAATGCAAAAGATAAATATAATAACTTTTTATTTTATTTAATAAATACAATGTATTTACAATTTACAAAACTACGAGATCCCAAGAGATTTAGGACACACCAATCCTAACAATTGAAACTTTCATTTAAACAAGAAAAGAGTTAGTTTTAGAGATAAAGTCAGTCTTTTGTTTATAGGAAACTCTGCATGTGTATTAGAGATAAGATAAATGCGGCATAAAAACATTGAGAGGTGAGTTCTCAACTTTAGAGTTTAAATATGAATGCCTACTTATGCATTATTTAGGAAAATGTTAGTGAACTTCCCCTCGATCCTACTTTCTTCATTGATTTTTTTATTTCTAACGCATGTAGTTTGACTGTAATTGCACTTAACACTTTCACCATCCTTACAATGCATGCAGCGTCACCTTTCATGTTCACCAGTCCACCTTCACTCGTTTATACCCACTTGCAATTAAACCACCTGTAGATTTTTCGACGCATTCTTATTGACACATTAGTTTTATAAACATTGCATTAAATCAACAAAGTCCTAACATAGAATTGTAACAAATCCCTGCATTCGACCTTAAACTCTCCAGGAACCCTATCTAAACTTACACTTAGATTTTTATAGGAAAACTTGTATTTAACAAGTAGATTTTATTCAGCCCATAAGCACGACATAAGGCTATTGTATCACAATTCATTCAAACTAAAAATAATGCAACACATTGCTAATTCGTGAAAGAGAAATGTTGGGAGAGAGAGAGTGAGAGAGAGAAGCAATGACCAGTGACCGACGATAGGCGACTGAACGTGCGGCGAGCGACGAAGGTAAGGGGTGGGAATGTGAACTGGTAGATGAGGCGGCTGGTGTGCAGGTGTGCTAGTTGGTGAAAGTTGGGGGGGGGGGGGGGGGGGGGGGGGG
>QLSR01000077.1:295698-307296 GCA_031780015.1 Citrullus colocynthis
GGGGGGGGGGGGGGGGGGGGGGGGGGGGGGGGGGGGTGGGGGAGGTCTGCTGCTATTGTGAAGAAGAAGAGTTCCATTTAAAAAAAGAATAAAAATTTACGTGTATCTTTATAAAGTATATAAACTCAATCAAGCGCATCAATATCAAGTTTATCCATAGTATATCAACATTATAAAAGAGTTCATCATTATCAAGTTTATCAACAGTATAAATGAGTGAATGATTGACAAGTTTATCGGTCAAGTACATATGATCATTTTCAAGTATATTAAGTATATTAGTCAAGTATATCAAGTTTATAAGCAGTATAAATAACTGCATGATTGACAATTATGTCAAGTATATCAGTCAAGCGTATCATTGTCAAGTATATCGAGTAATTGAGTGTATCAAGTGTATATCAGTAGTGTATCAAGTGTATCAAGTATATCGGGTGTATCAAGTGTATATCAATAGTGAGGGCATTTTTAGCATTTTACATCTTTTACATGGCGGCTTGACTACGTATTTGTCAGTTTTGCAAACAACAAACATATGAGCTATGAGCTTAATTACTATATTTTATTTTGCCATTTTGCAAGTGTTTCTTAAAAATAAAATAGAGTCTACTTATATTAATAAAGAAAAATTTATTAGTGTGAATAAAAAAAAGTATGATATTAGGAGAGTACTAGAAAAATCCCATCATTCTCCTTGTCTCTTCATTTGCTCCATTTCTACTACTTGTCATCAATGTCTTAATATAGTTATACAAAATATTTTCCTTTTCATCTATTTTCCCTCGAACCAGCCATATATTATTTCTCAAGAGTGGATCCATGTACGGGGGCCATAAGGCATGTCTGAAATTATTCTTCTTTCCACACATATAACAGTTTAGTCTAGATTGACCAGCAAGAAATAAGTATTTTTCAAAAGAAAAATATTTGGGTGAATCAAAAACAAGTATTTTTTCAAAAAAAAAAAAAAAAAAAAAAAAAAAAAAAAAAAAAAAGAAAACTTGGTGCAACTAAATATATAAACTTTTTAATTTTACTTTTTGATAAAAAATGAGGAGCATTAGATTAGATGTACTTAGCCTGCACTTAATTATTTCCCTTTGCAAGAAGTCAAGTCATTTATGTGTTTGGTTACACTTTCTCAAAAGTGTTTTTATATCTAAGTTTGTTCGATTTGCTATATACTAAAAATGTTTGTATTAAAATTAAGAATACTACAAAGGGTGACTATTAAACATTATGAAGTATCAACTAATAATTTAAAAACTCTTTCATTGGAAGAGTTTTATTATAGCATATGATTAGATCTAATTGGTCATTAGAGTTAGTCGCTAGAGATAATCGATGCAGTTGGTTGATAGAGTTGGTTTGCTAGAGCTGGTCGTCAAAGGTAGTCATTAACTGGAGTTGGTAGGTGAAGGGGGTTGTAGGACTTGGCCACCGGGGTTGATCACCGGAGATAGTTATTAGGGGTGCTTGTTGGAGTTGGTCGTCAGAGGTGATCATGGTGGTGTTTGTCGTTGGAGTTGGTGGTGGTGGTTGCAAACTGTTGGAGTTAGTCATCATGGTGGTCGTCGGAGTTGGTCACTAGAGGTTGTCACCATAGTTTGTGATGGTGGTCTCTGGAAGTGGCTGCTGGAATTGGTCGTCAGAGTTGTGTTGGTGGTCGTGCGGGAATGGACGTCGAAGTTGGTCGTCGGAGCAAGTTGCCAACAATAGTCACCGGAGATAGCCAACGAAGAGCAATGGTTGTTGGCAGCAATCATGGTGGAAGTGAGGTAGAGGATTAGTGAGAGTATTTTGGTAATTTAATGTAATATACAAAATTAAGGAGAGATTAACCATTAAACATTAAAAATTGTTTCTCTAAGCGTTGATTTCAAGTGTTTCTCTTAAACCAACTTATTTCATAAACTCCTCTTTTCAAAAGCTACTTTAAGTGGTAGCCAAACACTCCAACTTTTTCTAAAAGAACTTTTTTTTTTTTTTTTTTTTTTTTAAAGTTAAAACACTTGAAATATTAAACCAAACACACCCTTAATTGCAAATAGTGATGGGGTGCAATGTGAACCTTTAAACTGTTCAATGAATTAATCAAGCAAGACCTCTATATATTAAATTCTTTAAAACTGCAAATCTTCTAGCTTTCCTTGACCCGTTACATGTTAAAGTGTTCATAGACTATTAAATTTACATGCATCCATTAACTTAATTTTTTGGGTCAATAGTAATTTAACATGGTATTAAAGTATGAGATGTTGTGTTCAAACCCTAATCTATATAGTTGGAGGGTCTTAGAGGGATAATGAACTTTAACATCGAAAGCCCAATGATTTGATGGAGAGTTTGATTTATTTACCTAGAAAAAGAAATATTTTCCATGTATCGTTACTAAGCTTATCATGAGGGTTTTCTTAACCCATCCAAGAAGTGTGGGTTTTCTTCTCTTCTTCCTCCTCCTGCTGAAACTAAATCGACATTTACGGGTACCTTTGTCTTTTTTGCATTGTCCTTTTTACTTTTGATTTAATTTTGTTCCTCTACCCAACCTTGGGATTCCTTCTTTTTCTCCATCTTCTTTTTCTATTTTTGGTGTAATTTTATTTTCTCTTACTTTTTTTTTAGTACAATAGAGAAGGTGTGATTCCAATCACAAACCTCTAAGTTATTAATACATGTTAGATACTAATTGAACTATACTCGTAGCTTAAATTTACGATTTCTTTCTTTCTTTTTTTTTCAATCAATTGGTGAGTAAAATTTAATAAGAGAAATTGGTGAAATGATTAATAAGATACAAGATATGCTTTCAAAAATACCCAATTTCATTTTAAACCTCAAAATGTTACACGAAAATATTTATACATCCATCATAGTATTTATATAAATTAAAAAAAAACAAAAACTATTTGACTTTTCATTTAAAAATAAAATCTTTACGTTTAAGTTGGTAGATGCTTCAATCCATAGGGCAAAGACTAGACCCCATTGACTGAAATTTCTTTTTTCTTGTACAATATTCATTATATCCTATCTCTTAACTTGTTTTTTGGGTGCAAAATTAAATCATACTGTTGGAGAAGAAATTTTGAGAATTTTGGGCTAAAGAAAGTATTGGGCCCAAATCCAACTTTAGCCCAAACCAAAAAGAAAGTTGGGCCCAAGCGCAATCGCCCAGAAGCAAGTTGGCCCAAGCCCACGAAAAACCCTTATAAATTGAGGGTCTCCTTCTTCATGAAAGGAGGTTTGAAGATTGAAGAAAAGATGATGAAGCTCTGGAAATTCAAATTCTGAAGAATTGAAGACTGAAGCTCAAGATCTGAAGACGGAAGCTCCCAAGCTCACATGTTCTGAGGATTGAAGCCCTGAAATTCCAAAGAAACTAAAGATCGAGGTTCCAAAGCATTAAAGTCCTAGAGACTTGAAGAAACGAAGACTCTGGAGTTGAAAACTTTGAAAACGAAGGCGCACAAAAGATCTCAAGAATTCAAGTTACATATTTTTACTTCTTTCGAGAGGAAGAATCAAGGGACCAAACATTAGAGATTGTACCCACAAATACTGAAATTAATACAAATACGAAGTTAAAATTCCACGAATTAAATTTCTTCGAGAATCTCGTCGAACTGATTGGCACGTCCAATGGGATGTCTCTACCTTTCATTTCTTTCTCTCACGTAAGACATATCTCAGAAGTCATGGCATCTAAAGACAATGCTTCTAAAGCTTCAAGCAATACTATCAGAAGATCGATTACTCGTAGTCGCTCCAAGGAAATACAATTGGACAAGCAACCTACCTTTGACAGGCATACCTCAAAAGTTGGGGTCGTCATCAAAGAAAATCCTAACCTTGACAGGCATACCTCAGCTTTTGAACAATCAAGCGAGGAGGCATCCCACCCAAATGTAATATCAGTCATGATGGCTGACGTTGGGACAAGTGAGGAGAGGATGGCTGAGCTCGAAAAGAAAGTTAACATGCTATTGAAGGCAGTTGAAGAAAGGGATTATGAGATTGCATCCCTCAAGAATCATATTGAAAGTCATGATGCGGCTGAATCAAGTCATACATCTGTAGTCAAGAAAAATGACAAAGGGAAGAAGGTTTCACTAGACAGTCAGCCCCAAGCTTTAACTTCAATTGCTTCGCTATTTGTTCAGCAGTTGTAGGTGATGATTGCAAACTCCATCAAGGCTCAACATGGAGGACCTAGTCAGACTTCCCCCTTGTATTCCAAACCATATACAAAGAGGATTGACAACCTTAGGATACCCACAAGGGAAACGCCTTCAACTGGTACACTGACCTGGAACCTAAATCCATCGATAGTTAGGAGCAGCTTGAGAGAGAATTCCTCAATCGTTTCTACAGTACTAGGAGTATAGTCAGTATGATAGAGCTTACTGCCACCAAGCAGAGAAAAGACGAGCCAGTCATTGACAACATCAATCGCTGGAGAGCAGTAAGCCTTAATTGCAAGGATAGATTAACAGAATTATAAGCTGTTGAAATGTGCACTCAAAAAATGCACCAGGGACTTCTGTACATCCTACAAAGGATAAAACCCCGCACCTTTAGGGAATTAGCAACCCGAGCTCATGACGTGGAGTTGAGCATTGCTAATAGGGGAAGTAACGATTTATTAGTCCTGGAGGTAACGAAAGAAAGGAAAGAAGTGAAAAGCATCCAAAAGGTATCAAAGGGTGCAACTAAAAAAGCTATGGTCGTGAATGCAACCCCTTTAAAGTTTACTTCTAAAGAGAAAAAGGTTGAGAAACGCCAAGATACGGGCGAGAAAAACGACCAATGTTGAAAGAAAGACAGGAAAAAATTTACCCTTTTCCAGACTCCGATCTACCCGATATGCTGAAGCAGTTACTAGAAAGAAAACTCATTGAACTTCCCGAATGTAAACGACCTGCAGAAATGGGGAGAGTAAACAATCCCAATTACTGCAAATATCATCGGGTTGTTAGCCATCCAGTAGAAAAATGTTTTATATTGAAGGAGTTAATTTTGAAATTGGCTCATGAGAGAAAAATCGAGTTGGACCTCGATGATGTGGCGTAGAAAAATCACGTTGCAGTAACAATTCATCCTGACATTCTCATGACTGCAACGGGGAGTTTTATCCAGTTTGGATCGTTCGAGCCTGTCATTGTATATCCTTCACTAAAGGCCTCAAGAAAGACCGATCTTTAGAAAGTTAACTCACTAGAGAAAGAAGCACAAGTGGAAGATGTAGAATAGAGGATGGATGTTGGTAACTCATCGAAAGGGACATAAACAAAATATTACTCAGAAGAAATCACGTTCATACCGAAACCATAAAAGAAAAAGTAAGACCCAGAAAAGAAAAACAAGGTCGAGTATGAAAAGACCTCGACCAATCATCGAAGAAAGTGAGAAGCTTCCTCGACCTCGGCAACTGATAACCTTGAAAGATTTCTTTCCAAAGAGTTTTTCAATTGAAACTATTGCGTGTCACGTCCTTAATATGACAGAAGAAGATGGCACTCCTTCAAATACGGTAGAGGCAACAACCTGACTAGAAGAACTGCCCTCTTTCAACATAAATGATTTGTTGTCACTCCCACAGGAGACCAAGGATGCACTGGTCAAAATATTAAAAGGTGACAGTCATCCAACTGCTTCTGCTTTTCAAGCAAACACATGTGCTTCATGTTGCATAGTGATATCATTCACAGACAAAGATTTGTTACTTGGATCAAAACTTCATAATAGACCTTTATTTGTTTTTGGATACATTTGAGAGCAAAAGCTTAGTCAGATCCTCATTGATGATGGATCAGCTGTCAAAATCGACTATGAACCAGCTAGGCATTTCAATGGATGAATTATCGACTAGCAAGCTGGTGATTCAAGGCTTTAATCAAGGAAGACAACGGGCGATAGGCATGATTCGCCTAGAGCTTGTCATAGGGGATTTAAGAGCAAATACCCTATTTCATGTGATCGATTCAAGAACTACATACAAACTATTGTTAGGTTGTCCCTGGATTCATGAAAATGGAGTTGTAACGTCCACACTCTATCAGTGTTTTAAGTTTTATCAGCAAGGCATTAGGAAAGTTGATGCCGGCATCAAACCATTTTAGAAGCTGAATCTCATTTCGTTGATGCAAAGTTCTACATGAAAAGTGATAATATTAGCGAAGTCATATCAACCGAAGTTCCAGTGGCCAAAGGCTCCTATAGGCCCAAGCAAGGAATGGTTATGACAAAGAAGTTGAGTGAAGTGGATGCTTTCAGCGGCCGGGGAAACGATGAGTCAATCACCCAAGTAAAGCTTGAAATGTCAAAGAACGAGGGGACGATAAGCACACAAGAAAAGGATGCAAAATCTCCTGTCTTACGTTATGTCTCTCTGTCTTGACGCAAGAAAAGAGAATCACCATTTGCAAAATGCTCCAAAAATCTAATGATAGGAGACATTGAAATTTTGAAAGAGAGTTTCACTACACCACTTACAAAGATGGATAAGCGTGGCATTAAAAAAACTGAGACAGAGGAAGCTAGAGAAACTCTGCCAGAAAAATGAACAAAGGATGGTTTCGATTCAAAGACATATAAGTTACCGGCAAAGGCAGGTTATGACTTCACGACTCATACTGAGTTTAAAACTCTAAAGATATCTGATGAAAGACCTAAACTTTCTCCAACTCAAAGGAAGCTTCAGAAAAAATGATATATTATCCCTTATTCAAGGGTCGGATTTGGATATAATCCCCCGGAGCCGATTCGTATAACTAGAAAAGGGAAAGCAAAGATTACAAATACATGTCACATTATTGTGGAAGAAAGGAATGACTCTAAAGAAGACAAAAGAAGTGAAGGTCAAAGAACGTCTGCCTTTAGTCGCATTACTCCTTCCGTGGCACGTCCGTCGATTTTTCAAAGGATGAGTATGCTTGAGGGTGAAAATAAAGATTGATCTTCAACTTCTGACCATACTCGACTTTTAGCGTTTCAAAGATTAAGTGTAACCTCAAAGAAGATAAATAATGTGTGCTCAACTACCACCACACGAGCATCTGCTTTCGAAGGATTAAGCGTCACCACAACAAGAAGTAAAAAACGATCCCTCACACCAATCTCAGGCAAAGCACACAACGTAAAAAGTGACGAAAAAATTCACAATGTTGTTCCATAAAGAATGAAAAGAAAATTGCTTGTTTCAGTAAATACAGAGGGTTTGTTAAAAGTAAAGCGACACGACATCATCATCACTTGACCTAAAGAGAATGACCCAGAAGATGAAGAAGAGGCGACAAATTGTTGCCATGTCACAGTAGAAGAAGCAACAGAGTCTGAGGTGCTTGAAAAAAAGGCAGAAGAAGCTCCGTCACCACTTAAGGACGGTGGTCAATCAACGGTTGATGAGTTAAAGGAAGTCAACCTTGGCACAATAGAGGAGCCTTGTCCAACTTTCTTAAGTGCACAACTGGCTAATGATAAAGAAAGGGAATATTTGAACTTACTCACTGCACATAAAGATGTCTTTGCTTGGTCGTATAAAGAAATGTCTGGGCTTGATCCAAAAGTAGCAATCCATCGCCTAGCAATTAAGTCTGGGTATCGACCAATCAAGCAAGCTCAACGACGCTTTCGATCAGAACTCATTCCTCAAATTGAGGAGGAAGTTAACAAACTAATTGCGGCTGAGGTTATTCGTGAAGTCAAATATCCAACGTGGATAGCCAACATTGTCCCTGTAAGAAAAAAGAACGACCAACTACATGTTTGTGTTGATTTTCGTGACTTGAATAGTGCATGTCCAAAAGATGATTTTCCCTTACCCATCACAGAAATCATGGTGGATGCCACCACGGGATAGAAATTGATCAATCTAAAATCGATGCCATCCAGAAAATGCCAAGTCCAAAAAATTTGCATGAGTTAAGAAGTCTTCAGGGACGCTTGGCCTACATCAGAAGGTTTATATCTAATCTTGTAGGTTGATATCAACCCTTTCAGAGATTGATGAGAAAAGATACAGTCTTTGAGTGGGACCAAGCATGCTAAAATGCATTTGACAATATAAAGAAATATTTGCTTAACCCGTCAGTCTTGAGCGCACCGACCGTTGGAAAACTGTTGATATTATACATAGCAACACAAGAAAGATCGATTAGAATGTTACTTGCACAAGAACATGAGAGGGGTAAGGAATGTGCGCTCTACTATCTAAGTAGAACCTTGACTAGAGTTGAGCTAAGTTATTCTTCAATTGAGAAAATGTGTCTTGCTTTATTCTTTGCGATAGACAAGTTGAGACACTACATGCAAGCCTTCACTGTACACTTGGTAGCGAAAGCCGACCCAATCAAGTATGTCCTGTCTAGGCCAATCATCTCCGGATGCATCACAAAATGGGCAGTTATACTTCAGCAATATGGTATCGTGTATGTACCTCAAAAGGCGGTGAAGGGTCAAGCATTGACAGATTTCTTGGCTAATCATCTAATCCCGTAAGATTGGAAACTGTGTGAAGACTTGCCCGACGAAGAAATATTTTACGTCCAAAGCATGGAGCCTTGGACCATGTACTTTGATGGCACAGCACGAAGAAGTGGAGCTGGCGTCAGCGTTATCTTTATTTCCCTAGAAACGCACATGTTACCATATAGCTTCATGCTTAGCGAGTTATGTTCAAATAACGTTGCTGAATGCCAAGCACTTATCATTGGTTTACAAATAGCTTTGGAGATTGGGATAACATACATTGACATTTACGGCGACTCAATGCTAATTATAAGTCAACTCTCGCGCCGGTATGATGTGAAACATGAGGACTTAAAGCCTTACTTTATTTTTGCTAAAAGGTTGATGGATAAGTTCAAGGGCATAATACTTGAACATATACCGAGGTCAAAGAATAGGAAAGCAGACGCACTTGCAAATCTTGCTACTGCCATGACAATTGCAAGTGACACTTCTATAAACATCTCTCTTTGTCAAAAGTGAATCATTTCGTCGATCGATGAACAATATGAGGAAACTGATACCATATCTATTTATGTGATCGAAGAGGAAGATTGGCGACAAGGCATTATAAATTATCTGCAACACGGGAAGCTTTCCATAGACCCTCGACATAGAATTGAGATACGAAGAAGGGCTACACGATTTATCTACTAGAATGATACACTTTATTGACGTTCATATGAAGGTTTTTTCCTTCGATGTTTAGGGAAAGAAGAATCTGCACGAGCCCTAGATGAAGCATATTCAGAGGTCTGTGGCGCTTATCAGTCTGGACCAAAACTTCAGCATCAATTGAAAAGAATGAGTTATTGCTGAACCACAATGGTACATGACTCCATGCAGTATGCAAAGCGATACGAAACTTGTCAATTTCATGCAAATTTTATACATCAGCCACCAGAGCCTCTTCATCCGACAGTAGTCTCATGGTCGTTTGAAGATTGGGGACTTGATCTGGTCGGACCTATAACACCTAAGTCGTCGAGCGACACTCTTATATTCTTGCTGGAACGAAATACTTTTCAACATAGGTGAAGTTGTGCCTTTGAGAGAAGAAAAATAGAAAATATTGTAAGTTTTGTTCACACGCACATCATCTATCGATACGAGATCCCTTATTGTATTGTCACAAATAATGGAAGACACTTTGTCAATAGTCTGATGGACAAGTTGTGCAAAAAGTTTAAATTTAAACAGTACAAGTCTTCTATGTACAATGCTGCAGCGAATGGACTGGCAGAAGCATTCAATAAGACTTTATGTAATCTGCTAAAAATGGTAGTCTCTAACACTGGCAGGAAAAGATCGGGGAAGTCCTATGGGCTTACCGAACTACTCATCGCACTCCCACAAGAGTCACACTATATTCTCTGGTTTATGGAGTAGAAGTTGTTCTTCCATTAGAGAAGGAAATCCCGTCGAGGATGGCGATTCAAGAAGGGCTGACTACTGAAGATAATGTCAAACTACGTCTTCAAGAGCTAGAAGCACTTGATGAAAAGAGACTTGAGGCTCAACAAGCATTGGACTGTTATCAAGCACGAATATCTAAAGCTTTCGACAAGCATGTGAAACCTAGATCATTTCAGATTGGTGACCTAGTACTTGCTGTAAGAAGACCTATCATCACAACGAGACATACAGAAAATAAGTTCACACCTAAATGGGATGGACCTATGTTGTTAAAGAAGTCTACACAAATGGGCGTACAAGATCGTCGACCAAGATGGATTAAAAATTCGCCCAATCAATGGCAAATTCCTTAAAAGATTTCATGCTTAATGATATATGAAAAAAAAAAAAAACTGCGTGTTAAATGTAAACCGCATGTTGCTCCTGGCTCACATGAGCTTAAAAGGCGAACGACCATATGTAAAAATAAATATATATTTGTAATGAACTACGTTATGACTTGATCCCGTTATTATAAAAGAGTACGTAGGCAGCTTAAAATTTTGTAAATGCAATCACATAAAAAAAAAAAAAAAAAATCTTCATTGAATAAGAATCTTGGTGGTTACATATGAAGAATAACGATAATAAATAAAAAGGGAAAAAAAAGGGAAAAAATTTAGTAGAATCAAAGCTTCCACTTGAAGTTCTTTAACTCTTCTCGTGCAGTCTCCATGTTATCCCGAACTGTAGTGAAAGCCTCAACACCTTCATTAGTTATAGTAGGAGTACTCCCAAGAGTATTGATTTCTTATTGCACCTTGGCAACTTCAAGTTCCTTCCTGCCTATGGCCTCCTTCTTCTCGCCACACAAACTCAAAACTTTCCCATATTCCGTATTGACCTTCTGAAGTCTGACTTATAATTCTTTATTTTCCGAGGCTAACAGCGCAACTGGCTCTCAAATGGTTTTATCCTCTTGTCGTAGTTAGTCGATCAAAGTGAGGGTTTCTTTCATGCAAGATATTTTCTCTCCCAATTGATGATCTTTGTCGGTTGAAGATAATTGCCGAAATACAAGGATTGTAGCACATTGAAATTTTCCACCCTCTTAAGATAATTGCTCACAAACTCTTAAAGTGGAACCAAATTCTCTACAAGAATCTTTGAAATACCAGAGAATACCTTCGTGACTTTCGATCTGAGATGCGGGACCTATTCATATGAAGTACGCACAATCTTATCATGAATGCTTTCCCACAGGGATAGCACTGCTTGTCGATAGAAACTTGAAACCACCACATCGCCGCAATATAGAGAAGCCTCGGGATTTCCAACATTCGGTTCTTTGTAGACGCGTTGGGTCAGTTCTGAAATTTTGAGCAGACCAGGAAGGGGCATGGTTTTCTCTATAAATAGGGCTTTAGAACAACCGACTTCTTCAAGTGGAGAGGTTAAAACTTCAACGCTCTCAATACCTACTTTCTCCTTGTCACGTCGAATGTCTTCTAAAATAGCACGAGGTTGTGAGGGTGGTTCAATTGTTTTAGCTGCCGGTAATGTAGAAGTGCCAACCTTGTCCATGGATGAAACCAAATTAGAAGGTCCCATTAAAGATTCTTCACTATTCGGCCCTGCAAGCTCTTGAAGGTGAGGACTAAATGGAGACTGAAAAAAAAAAAAAAAAAAAAAAAA
>QLSR01000077.1:307594-346135 GCA_031780015.1 Citrullus colocynthis
AAAAAAAAAAAAAAAAAAAAAAAAGACATAAATTACCTAGTAAAGAAGAGAACAAAGAGAACTTGAGAAGAAAGCATACATACCAGCGGTATAATAGCACTAGGGAGTCCTGAAGCACTTGGAACCCCTTCAAAAAATTATCGGAGGATGCTTTCACCTTCTTTGGGGGTCTCTTCCAATGATGATCACTGGTACTACTGTGACTCCCTTCTGCATGAGTTGCATCATCGTCTTGAGAGGTACGAATCGCTTCTTCGATAAGACGAAGTTGTTTGCCATCTTGGTTGGCCCCTTTGTTCTTAGGTAGTCGGGGTTGCGATGGAGGAGGAATAGCGCTACTTTACTAGCTGATGTATGTTATCCTCAAAATAACTCCCATGTTTGGACAGCCACTAGTTTCTATATGCGATGTAACATGGTTACGTGGCTCCAATTTACGAGCTGGCAAGAACACTTGGGATAATGTGTTATGTCTGGTGCAAACCCTGAAGTAATATAAGATGTTATTAAGTGTAGCGGTAGAGGGCATCTCCCCTATATCATTATGAGTGTCTTAATAAAATCCAAACTACAACCCAAATCGATAAGGACTGCATGATTCTAGTATCAAAGCATCTCCACACCAGGACGATACATAACCAGATCGCATGCTGGAAATATGGCAAGAATGTTGAGACGATAGGTCATTATCATCAACCAAGTGCTTATGCCTATTTCGGCCCTGGATAGTTACATGCCATTGGATGTTTGCACCTCTATGGATCAACTCTCGTGCTTCATATTCCCCGAAATAGATCGAGCCATCTTCCCCAGAAAAATTGGCCATCTTTAGACCCCGTACATCCACGGGAACGAGGTAATGCGTGTTAAAGTAATGGGCCAGCCAACCGTGGACATAATGCATAGGAAAGTGAAAGTTCATGTGTCCAATTGGGTTGGAAGCTTCAGTAATCAACCCTAGACCATGATATATATTGGCTATGACTGGAATAGCAAGTTTATAAGACTTCCCATCAGCCATCGTGCTAGCAACCTTAAAAACTTCTGGGCGAAGGAAAGCTCCTTTTTAGGGGAACACGAAAAGACAGAACCAATAGGATAAAAAACAGCCAGATATGTCTTGTCTTTCAAAGTGTCTTCTATCCCAAGTTCCTTGAATCGCATATTTTCTCTAGTCGACCAGGCTCGATACTTGATTTTTGCACCATCTGGGTTATGAGTGGACCGAGAGTGGGAAGCTTTCTTTTGCTTTCGTGCAGGAGGCTTATCATATTTTCGAGCCCCAAAGAACCAGAATGAAATCCAGGAGCTTATAGTTACTTGGGAGTCATTTTTTGAGGACGATGCATGGTCTTTCCTCTGGGAGTAAACTATCAAATAGTAGGCTACAAACAGATGCTCATAAGTCTTCGAGAGATATTTTCTCTTCTCTCGCGAGCTAGTTAATTCTTTATAGCAAGGAATGACCTCCTCATACAAAGTCCCCCTGATCGAAAGACCCCCAAGGGACCTATGGTCCCATAAAGAAATGGATATTTCGCCCTCCATAGTATGGAGAGTGTTAGTAGACAGACACCAAGCCTCACAAAAGGCCCGAACCACATCGTTATTGAGACCATATGTATATGAAGAGGCCATCACCGCATTAAACAAACGAACATCGTGAAGAAACCGTTCATTTCAGCTAACTATAAGCTCCGGCCATTCCCAGTAGCAGTCGGTAAAAGTGAATTCACCAGGGACTTTCACAATGGTGTTCCAACGGGCCTTGCCTTCGAGCATACGCCGTCCGAGAGTTAACAATCGATCCAGAGAAGGGGCTGTGTCATGAATTGGAGACCTTAGGATCCACACCGTTTCCCCCTGATGAAAAGGAACCTCAACAGATAGTTCAAGGAGGGTCATATCGATATCTAACTCTGGCCAGATATTTGAAAAATGACCAGTTAGGGGAGCCTCCACAAGAAAGCTAAGTCCATTATTTATAGGTTGATGCCTCTCTGCAAGGATCACAAGCTGCGTTATTCTAGACGAGACGTGCTCTGCAAAGTAAACCATTGTCCTGCAAGAAAATGTCACCATAAGAAGTTAGGTCTTGATTGCTCGATCTAGAAGAAATAGAGACATGAAAATTTTAAATGGTGAAGGAGACGTGAACATATTCTAAGCAAGAACACTAAAAAGAACATTTGTTCGCCCCAAATGTTGATATCATGACGTCACCACCCCTAGGCGACTGCCCAGTCTTAGGGCCAAGATTATAATCACTAAGATCTTCCCGGACTCATCCCTAACTCAATAGTTCAGAGTCCCAGGGTCATTCCTACCTGTAGGGTGACGGTGAATCTAAATCGCTGAGACCTTCAAATTGCTAAGATCTTCTCAAGCTCATCCCTAACTCAACAGTTCAGAGTCCCAAGGTCATTCCTACCTGTAGGGTGATGGCGAATCTAAATCGCTAAGACCTTCAAATCGCTAAGATCTTCCCAAACTCATCCCTAACTTAATAGTTTAAAGTCCCAGGGTCATCCCTACCTGTAGGGCGATGGCATACCTCAGTCCCTAAGACCTTTAAATTGTTAAGATCATCCCAGGATCATCCCTAACTCAATAGTTCAGAGTCCCAAGGTCATCCCTACCTATAGGGTGACAGCGAGCCATAGTCGCTAAGATCTTCCCGGGCTCATCCCTAATTCAATAGTTCAGAGCTCCGGGGTAGTCCCTACCTGTAAGAAGACGGCGAATCAACAATTTAAATCTTCATGCACTAAGGCAGTAGAGAGGCGGTGAGCCAGTAATTCAAATCTTCATGCACCAAAGCAATAGAGAGACAACGAATTAATAATTCAAATCTTCACGCACCAAGTTCGCAGTGGGGACGTTAGATCAACCATTGGCAAATACAATTTGAAGGTTTGTGAGCCAAAAAAAAAGTTGTTCTGCTTTAACTGGGATGCAAGTTAGCCTGCAAACAAGGGGAGTAAGTGATTAGAGCAAAATAATGATGATAATAATAATATGACAAAAGTAAAAAGAAGAAAAAAAATCGCTCAACTCTCGCTCTCTCACCCAACTCTTGCTCTCCCGCTCTCTTGCTCAACTCTCGCGCTCTCGCTCAAACTTTCACTCTCTCCCAACTGTCGCTCTCACGCTGTCTCGCCTTCTCTGTTGCAACTCGTGCCCTCTCCAGCAAAAAAATGCATTGTTCTCATATTCGCAGTGATCGACAAAGCTTCGGCGGAATCAGTTACCCGATGACAAAATAGTAACAGGATCACGTCTCACTTCGGCACGGTATCTAGCGGCGTTCTGCGGCTTTCGATAACAAAATAGTAGCAGGATGACAACTTATTTCGGCGTGGTACTTCGGCGACGTTCTGCAACTTTTGACAGCAGCAATGGGCGGTGAAGGCAAAGCAAATTGAGAATGATGGAAGCATCGCGTCTCGGGGTATATATAGCCAAGCACTAATGGGATTCTCGCGTGCGATCCAGGAAATTTTTTGGTATCCAAACAGATTTAGGAATCCTCAAGCCTCTGAAATCTGAGTTTAACCATACCCAAATCTCAAATGCAGATTGTTAGCAAAATCAAAACCATCTAAGTTTCAAGTTCGAAAATCACCTTTTGGATTTTAATTCGAATTTTGAAATTTATACCCAAAATTAGCCAACTTTTGCACATTGAGTTCGGATTTTACATGAAATACCAGAAAAAAAAAATAGAAAACCTCCGTGTCAACGCAAACCATAAAATTTAGTCGTATTCATTCTAAATCTAAATTTCAGTACATTCCAAATATTTCAAATGCAAAATCACAAATTTAGGTTCTATCCTTCTAATCAAATCAATTGATGGATTAAGACCTCAAATTCAAAGTAAATTAGAGTTTGGTCATGCTCCAAGATTTACTTCCATTGATAAAGTTTGGCTATATTCCTAAATTTATCTCAAAATTCAAGTTATGCGGATTTGGATTCTTGTCCTTAAGCCAAGCCGGATGAACTCTATTTAAAATTTGGCCATACACCAAACCCAAATAAAGTATTTTGGGTGAAAACCCAACTCTGCTACAAATTCCATCATTCTTTTTTAATTAAGCAGAGCGCAAGTCATATCAAAAAGGAAGGTTACACCGAGAGAGTAAAAAAAATTAAAAAAAAAAAACTTTGACCTCAAGTTCAAGCTTTCGATAAGGCGGCATAAATAAATTTAAAAAAAAAAACCAACATATATGTATATGTGCATATACATGAAATTCATATCAAACTCATGTACCAAATTCATAGTTTGATTAAATTGGCATGTCGAATAGGGTCTAAACAAGGAGCATATGACTTACATGTTAAGTTCCAACTTCAATGTTTTCGAAATCCACTCATACATTAATGTGTGTAAATTTCGAAAAGGAGGCATTTGTTGGAGAAGAAATTTTGAGAATTTTGGGTTAAAGAAAGTATTGGACCCAAATCCAACTTTAGCCCAAACCAAAGAGAAAGTTGGGCCCAAGCGCAATGGCCCAAAAGCAAGTTGGCCCAAGCCCACGAAAAACCCTTATAAATTGAAGGTCTCCTTCTTCATGAAAGGAGGTTGGAAGATTGAAGAAAAGGTGTTGAAGCTCTGAAAATCTAAATTCTAAAGAATTGAAGACTGAAGCTCAAGATCTGAAGACCGAAGCTCCCAAGCTCACAAGTTCTGAGGATTGAAGCCCTGAAATTCCAAAGAAACTAAAGATCGAGGTTCCAAAGCACTAAAGTTCTAGAGACTTGAAGAATCGAAGACTCTAGAGTTGAAGACTTTGAAAGCGAAGGCTCACAGAAGATCTCAAGAATTCAAATTGCATGTATTTACTTCTTTTGAGAGGAAGAATCAAGGGATCAAACATTAAAGATTGTACCCACAAATACTGAAATTAATACAAATACAAAGTTCAAATTCCAAATTAAATTTCTTCAGAAATCTCGTCGAACACATCCATCTAATTATATATTAATTCCCATTAATATATATTAATTTTTTCAATCATTTTGTAAGAATAAAAATATATTCGCTTTAAGAATTTGTTATATTATAGAAATAAACTCAGCAATTGGCTGAAACTTACAAATTGACTCTATTTTCACTTTATTGAAAAAAAATATAATAATTCATTTGACAAAGTAAACACAAATGTGGAAATTAAATAATAAACATGTTATTTTCTCATTTCCAGATATTGACTATAGCATCGAAGATGTCAAGAGCATATCTCTTCGTGATTAAGATTATATATTTCCATATCTAAAGGTTACAAGTTTAAACAAGTTTGAACTATTCATTCTCATGTTTTTCACGAAACATTCTAGAAAGAAATCTATAAGCTTTCAAGATTTATATGAAGTTGAATGCTTATTTTATGAACTCTGGTAAGTGTTCCATTTTAGTTTTTGAACAATTAAAGAATAAGGGTTTGGTTTAATATATAGATAAATTAATAGAAAAACTTAAAATTATTTGCAAATATAGTAAAATTTAGATCTAACTTAGATAAAATTTCAACAAATGTCCAATCATCTCATCATAGAAAGACTAATCAAATTATTGAAGTCTATTAGTTATAGACTTTTAACATTGATATAGACGGTCACAATTAGAAGTGCCTACTAGTGATAAAAGCTTCTCACTTATAGACTTTTACTTTTTTATATAATTCTATCAAAATCTATCATGGGTAGATTTCTATTATTGATGGTTTGGTTCAATCATAGACTTGTATTGTTATTAGAGCAATGTATTGAAGTCTATTAATGTCTAGCTCTATCATTGATAAACTTGTATTGTTGTAGAATTATATATGTATTGAAGTTTGATAGTGACTATTATTGATTGACTAATAATTTAGTTCAATCTTGGACTTGTAATGTTATTAGAATTATGTTTGTATTGAAGTCTATTAATGTAGAAGTATGTTTGTACTAAAGTCAATTAATGCCTATCCCCAATATACTTTGTATTGTTGATGGAATTATATATGCATTGAAATTTGATAGTGACTATCACTAATGAGCTTCTATTACGTGATATATAATTTAGTTCAATCATAAACTTGTATTTTGTTAGAATTATATCAATATCAATAATCGATAGACTTGTATGGTTGATAAAATTATATATGTATTAAAGTTTATTTGTAATGTGACTTATGGAATTATGTTTGTGAAGTTAGCGACTATCACTACTACAACAATAATGAAGAAAATTATTTATGACACTTCTTTTAATATTAGAGACTACCACTAAGCCTAAAAACTATCAATTGTGTGGACTTTTACTATAATCTATTTATGATAGACTTCTAATTATTGTGATACTCTATCAATAATAGGCATCTATTATTAACGCACTTATAAAAGTAGGAATAAAAAAATTATCATGTGCGAGATTAGTCAGATATGCAAAACTATATATAATTTGCTATATTTACAAAATCTTAATAAAACCTTGTTATTCTTTACATTTTGAGAAAAACATAATCAGTTTTAATAGACAATGTAACTTTGAGTATTTATTAAACAATAAACTGAAAAATAATTTTATTTTAGAATAAAATGATTGTTTTTCTTTTAAAGTATACTAATTAAAATAGATATTTGAAATTCCAAAACCTTTCTTTTTTTCTTCTGAAGCAAAAGCGCATCCCAACAATAATCGAAACAAACAAAATCAAACATCCCATAGTAAGGGGAGAATAACACAATCTTGAAAAACGTCATTTGAAATCAAAAAGTAATCTTGGGAGGAGGGTCAATTCTACAATAGCATGAGCATATTTGTTCTTCTCTCGAGACATATGACAAAAATGAACATGGTTAACAATGTTCCTAACAAAAATAATATCTTCAATAAGGACCCCGATCTATGCGCGAGAATTATCCCTCCTACTTAGGAACTTAATGACCTCCAATGCATCAAATTCCAAAATGGTTATTGACATATACCGTTCTCGTGCAATCACACATAAACCTTGTAATAGTGCTTCTACTTCTAGAAAGGTGACACTTCTGCACTTTTGTGATTCAGAACTAGCCAACCAATCATGCCTTTGCCACTCTAATAGCAACTAAAATGTGATATCTTCCTGAACTTAACTCGGGATCGTTGTGTTATTTAATGTGTTAATTATGTTATTTTGTAGGTTTCGACACTTAACAGGTAGAGTGGGGCGTTAGCAGTGGATTGGAGCAAAAACAAATCAAAACAGAGCTCTATTGCATCAACCAGGAAAGAAAACTCCAAAATGACTAAAATGCCCATAAAGCTATAGTGCAGCGGCAACGTTTTTTCCCAAGGTCCTTTTCTTTGGTGAAGCACAACAAGCACTACGACGCTCTGGAAAGTTGTCACGCATTGTCCCAAGCGCCGCAGTGCTCCGACCATTTTTAAAAGGCAGATTTCTCGATTTTTAAGGTATCAACTCAGCCACCAACTAACTTCTCTACACTTTTCTCTCTATTTTCTTCTCCCTTTTCACTATTTCATGTACTAACCAGATCCTTGGATGCTCGTTACGATGTATCAAGGCTAAGGTAACAATCTTCTAGCTTGGGTATTAGGGATTTTCTTTGTATTTGATGTTCTTATGAGATTTTGAACTAAATTCATTGTATGCATGATTTAATTCCGAATTTTTAAGTAATACGATCATCTTGTGGACATTGGTGTACACTGTGATTAGCACAAAAGATCAATTTACGATTCGTGACACTTGATTGTATGTTGATCATAGAAGCAATAGGTTAGGTTAGCTTGCAAATCTAATTTGTTGATGAGCATTGTTCTAATCAAGCTAGGATTAAATCAATTAAACATTTAATCTAGGTCTTTCCAGTTGAGTGTTCCACCTAATTATCCCTAGAACTTAATGCAATTAGATTTTAATTTTAATTTTGCATCCCTTTCATCAGTTTGTTGACAATTTTTAATTTTGACCTTTTCAATTAAATTGATTAGATGCCAACTATAACAAATTTGATAATGACAAACCAACGAATAAGAACATTGAACAAAAAAAATCTTGTGTAACCCAAGTTAGGACTTTCTCCACTTGAATTTTATCTCTTTTAGTTTCGCATTTATTTTGTGCAACTTGAATTTTAAAAGCAATTAATATTCTCATCGAAACCCCCTTTCGGTTACGTAGAATTGAAAACTGCTTAATTGTGAGATTCGAAGTGCTCCCTGTGTTCAACCCAGCTTGCCACTAATATGGTTAGGTAAGTTCGGTAAATTTATTTGGCACGGAATTGTGCAACGAATTCCGTCCGCCACACTCGCCAACAACTAAATTACATCCATGTTCAACTTCCTTTTCCAGCTGCAGGTAGAGGCCATTTGGAAGAAAGGGGAACACAGAAGGAGTGCTCAAAGGGACTCGATCCGATCCATCCACCAAGTCTAAAAACTGGGAGTTTATCGACCCAATCCTTAGAGAACCAACATCAAGCAGCCATTTCCTAAAGCAAATATCAATTTTCATATTCTAAAATCCTCCAAGTAGCCCTAGTTCCTATTTTTCCTCGCCAAAGTTGAAGTTAAAAATAAATGAGCAAAGGTGAGCTAAAGCTTATGTAAAAATCAAATGGGAACAGTGAAGTTTGATAAAGCAAGCTTAATTTTCATATAACCTTTAAAGGAGGGGAAAGTAATATAGCCCATAGTGTGTTGGGAGTTTGATTAAGAGAGAAAAGTTGCTGAGGGTTAGAAAATTTTGTAAGTGTTTAAATTTTTCTAAGTGTTAAATAAATAAATTAAAATAGGAATTAATTAAAGTAAATTAATCAAACGAATAAATAAAATGAATAAAATTTAATTTAAAAGAGATAATGTTGTTTGGGGTGATGAGGATAAAGAGAAGTGAGGAAGAGCTACGTAGAAGAGCAAAGCAAGCAATTGGATGTCTTAACATGATTGGAAGAAAAAAACAGCAGTTCGGTTGGAAGCAAACAACTAAAAGAAAGGGTTGATTCTCCCAAACTACTCGTGCAAAATTTTGTGATTTTTGGACTAAATGAAAGTTGAATGAGCTAGAAATCTACCCTGGGACTGCCAGAGTGAATTGAAGTTGAGAAGATTGAGAAAACTTGAAGAAACCAAATGTTGTCGATCAAACTGGATAAATTAGAGGATTCAAGTTTGAGAAATTTTTCAAGGGTGTTTAGGGAGGATTTAAGCACCCAATTTTATTAGTAAGTAAGTGAAGATGTCCTCTTGAGTTCCATGAAATTTATTTAGAGTTCATTTGATTGGAAAAGGTATTTTGGAGCTTTGAAAAATTAGGTTGAAAACAGGGGACTTCTAGCTGAAGGTTGAAGGAGGCTGCCGAGGGTTGTCGCTCACCCCCACACGCCAACTGCACACAGATGCGTGCAGCTTGCCGCCTAGCGACGACTTTTGTGCATCTTTGCCCGCACACCTATGTGCGGCATCTGCCGCTCACTCTTTCCCACGCCCACCTGCATCCCCACACACTAGCCTATGAGCCCCCATGCACACTATCGCCCGCCCATGCACACTGCTACCTACCCACACCCAAAGCATGTGCCCCACGCCCATTTGCTGCCTATGGTGCATGCCTACAACCATTTTGAGTGTTGGTGAGCATTTTTGAAACCCAATTGATATTTCCTTGAATTTTTAGCCTCAAAATGGGTAAGTTTGGATTTTAAACTGATTTTTTGGTATTTTAGGAAATTTTGAGAATTTTGGCATAAAAATTCCTAATTGGCAATGATGATGGAATAAGTGAATTTCAGTTGATTTTTGCCAATGTGGATGAATTTTAAGTATTATGGGAAGTGTGAGAACCTGAAGAAGATGATATAATGCCTTTTAACTAATATTTCAGGTTAAACTGAGGTTGGAGAAGCCTATAACCCTAAGAGTGCAGGCCCGAACTGTGAGTGACATATGTTTGCTTAAAATGAATTCATTTATGATCTCTAGCAATGGTTTCTTATGAAAATGAGTTTTCTTACTAATTTTGCACTAATTTTGCTAAGCTTTGAGCATGATTCACTGACTTTTCTTTTAGCACGTAGTATGAAAATGTTAAGCTTATAAGGAAGTTAATCCCCGTCATTCGCCCATCAATAAATGGACCATTTATTACGAAGACACAAGACAAACCTAGAAAGCATTTTTTTTCGCAAATCATCTCGAGGCTTTCAAACAAGAGCATCCAAGCATTGGAGAGAGATGAGACTAGCAAGACCCAGCCAGATGCAAGCTTTTTCTTTCAATAGCCAACCAAATGACTACAGGATCATTATCAGTCTGCTCTACCTCAATTCACCATTTCGAACTTTATATAGAAGCTTTTTTCGTACTATCTTATGATCAAATGTTGGCAAGCATACATGGTTTGAATGATGATAACTTATGTTATACTAAGTGGTGGCCGGAATTCGTCACGCAATTCCGTGACAAATAAATTTTTCGAACTTTACCCATAGTAGTAATGACAAGTCAGGTCGAACACAAGGAGCACTATGAATCCCATGATTGAACAGTTTTCAATTCAAGTAACCGGAGGGGGTTTTGTGAAACAGTTGATTGTAAGAAAAATTGAATTTCATAAAAATAAAATGCGGAGTTAAAAAGAGTGAAATTCAATTGGAGAAAGCTCTAACTTGGGTTGGTCAAGATTTTCTTTGTTTGATGTTCTTATTCATTGGTTCGTCATTAATAAATTTGTTGGCACCTAATCAATTTGATTGGAAAAGCCAAAATTAAGTTGTTCTAATTGACGAATTGGAATTAAAATAAATCGATGAAAGGCATGAAAAATTGGTATTAAATCCAATCGCATTAAGTTTAAAAGAAAATTAGGCGGAACATTCAATTGTAAAGGCCTAGATTAAATGTCCTATTGATTTAATCCTAGGTTGGTTAGAACAATACTTGCCAATTAATTGGGTTTGCAAGCTAACCTAACCTATTGCTTCTATGATCTACGTACAACCAAGTGTCACGAGCCGTAATTCAATCAAAGCAACAATCAAAATGAACACCAACGTCAAATTTGATCATAACAAAATGAATTTCATAATTAAATCATACGTACCAAGAATCTAGTTCGAAAACTCCTAAGAATATCGATTACAAAGAAGAATCCCTAATACCCAAGCTAGAAAATAGTTACCTTTGCCTTGATACATTGAGATAAGCATCCAAGGATCAGGTTTGTACATGAAGCAATGAAAAGAGAAAAGAAGAGCAGAGAGAAAAATGGGAGAATTCAGCTGGTGGCTGATGGATTAACCTAAAATTTGAGGTTACTATTTAAAGAAATGTCGGGCACTGGCGCATGAGACAGCGTCGCGGCGCTGATGCTAATTTCTTTCGTGCTTCAGCTTCAGGGTGTCGCGATGCTTGGGACAACGTACGGCGCTGTTACTCCACCCCAACTAAATTATTTTCGAGAAAAAGTGTTACAGTTGGGCCATGACTTCATGGGCATTTTGGTCATTTTGGAGTTCTCTCTCCCAGTTGCCATGGAACTCCATATTCGTCCGTTTTATCTTCAATTCATTACTAATGCCCTATTCTACTTGTTAAGTGCTTGAAACCTACAAAATAACATAATTGACAAATTAAATAGCACAACGATCTCGAGTTAAGCTAAAGAAGATAGCACATTTTAGGTGTTATCACTAAGAATGATTTATGATTGTTAATGATGAATTCTAAAGGTTTAAAAGGATGTTTCAAACCATTATGTCGAGTACCCTTGTTGTGCTTGCCCCGCAACGTGAATATGTTTTCGTAGCATTACAGTTTGCCAAAGGATTTCTAGTACTAAAAGATGAAAGAAGGTACTTGGGAAGTCCTAAGGATTCTTGCTACTAAAGGATTAAAAGAAGGTATTCAAGAAGTCCAAAGATTCCCAATACTGAAGGATTAAAGAAGGTATTTGGAAAGTCCAATATTAGCCATTTGGGGACATTCTATGTGCACATAGGAAAAGTATCGGAGCCGATGTATTGCGACTATTCTACATCAGCTAAGCTTTATGACATTGAGTGTATTAAACTTTCTCTACCTCAACTAAGGATTGAGGGTACACGTTTAATGTGAAGTTACTCAATTTAAGTGATGAAAAGTTTACTTGTTTTCATGGTGTTTTATCTCATTGATTTATCAATTGATATGAACTTGTTATTACTTGGTGCTTTGAGCATAAAAAATGTTTAACTTAAAACATTTTTAGAAGATATTGATGTATCTGTTTTTAAATTGTCACTCACTAGACTTCTAGCTCACGTTTTTCTATGTTTTCTTTCCCATCCAGGCAACAAAAGAGTTCTCAGAGCTTAGACTACTCGAGTCTCATCTGCTCCAGTTTCAGGATATTAGCATACTCGTTTCTTCCTAGACTTGTATGTGTAAATGATTTGGTCCAGTATGGCATGTAAATATTCTTAGTTGGGTTTGATGTCGAGATGTGAGAATGTACGTATTATATGTTTTGTGAGTTATGTAACAAATGGTTCTAATAGTACGTAAATATCTAAAGTTATTTGATCTTTATTTTAAGTGAATGTTGATCTTGTATGCCAAATACTTTGAGGAAAAGGTAATGCGGACGACTATTCTATGATGTTTTTTTTAGCAGGTTAAACAAATATAGGTGAACAGTGAACCTCACAAGAGGGGTGATGTTTGCTATCTTCATGCCTCTTTCCAGGTTAAAAAGATAATCTAGGAGGGATGTGACACCAAGGATTACCAACACTCTGTCCAACTTCATCCCCAAACACAAGGTCTGTAGATAATCCCAACACTCGAGAAGCCACTTGCCCCTACCAACATCAAACAAGCCAACATAAGATGGAAGCAAATAGTCCTAGACATGCCTTAAAAACTTACAAACTCACAAGGTGTGACATGTTGTCTCCAAATGCGTTCTATAAAAATAAAAAAAGAAAAAAAAGAAAAAACAACAACAACCACGAGATTTTTTATTTGATTGGTATTGTAATGTGTATCTTAAAAGATATGAAAGATCTTCTTTTAAATTGTTTCGTCTAACCTCTGCAAGATAAACTTCAACATTGAACTAAAAAAGTAACCAAAAGTATTTGAATATAATAGTAGTTCCACATATAAACATATTGACCTTAGAGATATGGTAACACGGAAAAGACTAAAATCTTACATACTTTAATAGTATTCTATGTTGTTTATCCCTATGTATTTGTCCTTCCCTATTTTTAGCTTTCTTTTGCCTACACTCAAGCATTGCATTTAGGGGTATTTAGCGTGCAAGTTCAAAATGAAGAGCTTGAAAATCAAATGCTTAAAAGTTTATTTGAGGGTTTTTGAAGACTAAGAATCACAAATTACTATGTTTAGAAGGAAGGATTTGAAAACATAAATTTTTGAAAGCTCGTGTTTTGAATGCAAGTTTCTAATGTATGAATTTAAGTATATATATATTTTTTTCCCTTTTTTTACGCAAAAATCCCTCTTCCAAACTCATAAATTTGATTTCTTAATCCAAGAATTTTATGTCAATCCCCCAAACCAAGATTTGGGTGTCCCCTTAAGTTGAAATCAAAAAACCCAAATTGGAAAGAGGAAATAAGTAATGATAAGATGAGAAACCCTTTTGAGTAGAGAAAGAAAGTCCACAAAATTGATAATTAGATTAGAAATGAGTAATAATAATTATAGTATTAGTTTTGAATCAGTGGGCCAGACTGCAGCCTCGTGAAAATCACATTTATTTAAATTCACGTATCGTCCTTTGCCACCCGCCCTTGCCTTCCCATGGAAATCATGTACACGCTTCTTTTGTTCTATTCTAGTTTTTCAAAATTTGTTAGCTAACTTTTTTTTTTTTTTTCTTTTCTTTCATTTTCTTTTTTTTCTCTTTAACTATTCCAAAGGTTCTTTTTCTTTTTCTTTTTCTTTTAACTTTATTTATTGTTTCTTTGTTTTAATTTACAAGCATAATTAATTTATACGTTTAATTAAAATTGTCTGCTTTCTCTTTTAAAAAAATTAAATTAAAATTAGCTTATGTTGTAAGTGAATTTGGACCTTGCAAAATAAGCCAAAAGCCTAAAAAGACAAAGAAGATAAATAACAGATAAACTAGATTTATCTAATCAAATTTAATCCTAACTTATTAAGATTACGAAAGATCCAGCTATCATTGCCCTAGGAACAAAAGGTAAAATTCTATTTCATTCTCTTGTAAATAACTCCATATGAGGTAATTTCAACTAGATTTTGAACTTGATCAGAGATTTGAAACTTCATCTTAAATTTTGACCTAGGCATCACAGTCATTTTTCTTCATTTTGCAATTTTTCTCTTCCTTAAATTATAAATTTATTGTTGTTGTTAGGTGAAGGTCAGACACAAATTTGGGATCAACGACTACAAAAGTTATTCCCATAATTTATTAAATAAGATTTTTACAGAACAAAATTGTTATTTATTTTTAAGAATAAATAATTATCTTTTTTTCAAGGCTATAAAATATACCAAAGTATGGAGATTTTTCTGGGACAGCGTTGCAAAAATAGAAAAGGTATAATATATATTCTAAAAAGTGTAAATTTAGCAATGGTTTTTGGAGATTTACAAATATATAACCAAAAAAAAATATTAGATTTGATTTTCATTTTCTATTATTCCCAGTTTTATACAATTGATACTTGTGTATCAGCATGTATATATACTTTATATTTAGTACATCCATACTTTATATTTAGTAGTACATCCATTAAGTGATATACTATGCTTTATGTTTGATAAATCAATTAGTTATCCAATTGATAAATCAAAATTTTCATCTGTTAGGCCAAACTTATTAGTCAACAATTGTTGGTGCTTATAGACTTATTTAAGTCCTTATTCATATGATTCAAAGTATTATTTTTCTACTTATGCATCATCGTAAACTTATAATGATTTAATTCATCTTGTTGGTAATCATTTTGCATTTATCTTGATAAACTACTGATACACAATGTTACACTTAGAAATTAAATTATGAACAAGTGGTTATTCAATATTACACTTGAAATTGAATTCTGAACAAGTGGTTATCTACCACTGATATACTAGAATAATGTATTTTTAATAAATATTGATATGCTAATGATACACCAATGTTATAATGGAAATGAATTTCGAATTCGCGTAGATATACTACCAATAGACCAATGTTATAATTGAAATTTAATTTAGAATGAATGTAAGTGATATACTATCGATACACCAATATTATATTTGAGATGAATTTAAAATGAGGTTGATGTACTAGTGATACACTAATGATATACTTGAAATGATTTTTAATGACTACTAAAAATTTTGACAGAAGTTTGCATTAGTGCTAATAAATTATTGATACACCATTGTAATACTTGGTATTTCATTTGGAACATGTAGTGATATACTAATGATATACTTAGAAATGCATTTTGAATTATTATTGATATAAAATTAAAATACCAATGTTATACTTTATGCATATAACATTTTGAATGACATGCTTCACATTTAGTATATCAACAATACCATTTATATGTGTCTCTTTCTCTTTAAATCTAGTATATCAATCTACTTATTTATGAAATACAAAGTATGTACATTCTGCGATGGCTAAGCCAAATTAAATAATGTAACTTACATTTCATCCAAATCATATAAAAAATTTGAAAATATAACAAATTAGTTTATACACTTTATTTTAATTTCATAGTAATTAACACAATTAATGCAATTAAGATATATCATATAACAAATTTGAAAACATAAGTAAATTAAAGTCGAAATCTAAATCAGACCATTCAAATCAAACTAATCGAATTAAAACAGCCTCATATCTAAACAAAACAAAAACAAAAACAACTTTCATCATTATACAATTAAAATAATGATATATAGTTACATAAAAGATATATTTTATATAAAGTATATCAATTCTATCAAATACAAAGTATATCAGATACACAAATGAGGATAAAATTGGAGTAATAAAAATAACTAAAATCATATTTTATTTTTTTTCCCTATATTTGCAATTTTATAAAACCATTACTAAATTTGCAAATATCTATATATATATATATATATATATATATTTTTTTGTTACCTGTTACAATTTCTCAATATGTATATATGTGTGTATATATGTATGTATAAACACACACATATTTGAAATATTATATATAATTCTGCGACTTGATGTTGTCTTGAAGAGATGGTCTCATTAAATGATGTGGATGATTGCTACAATCTATAAACATAATATCAACTATTCAGGGTGAACTTGGTCTTGAATAAATAGGCTAGGAAATGACCGGAGAAGATAAATCCAAAATAAGGTGAACTTGAGATCAAATAAGTCCAAGTGATCCAATCAGATCTAATTAATCCTAATTTATGAATATAAGAAAAAAAAAATCCATCTCAAATATATTATTGGTGTATCAATGGTAATACAAAAATCTAGAACAATTAGATTGTGGTGAGTTATGTTGCGAAAAAAAAAAAAAAATCTTTATTTGAAATTTTGCATCACTATAGATTTAGGATGCGTTTGGATTATATTTTCAAATGTTTAATTTAAAAAATAAATTATTTTGGAAGAAATAAAATTTTTGAAGTCATTAGTACTTTCATTTAAACGGTTATTATCAAAAGTTTTTAAATAAAAATGAATATTTGAAAAACATTTATTTATTTTATAGATTAATTCAAAGGGTCATTCAGAGGGTGTTAATTTAAATTAAAAGCCCCTGGGCGTATGATATTTTCAAAGTGTGGCATAATTAAAAACCCCCGAGGAATGGAACAAAAATGATAGAAAGATGAAAGGGTGTTGGTTGATTCTCAACTTAGGATAAGAATGATTGTAGGGTTCGTAAGGAAAATGGAAGATAGGGATCGAAGGTGTTAATTTGTGGCTGAAATGTAATAAAATAATAATCTAATAATAGGCAAATATGTAAGTTTCACTTTCAAATAATCAATTTATATTATTATTTTTTTTTTTTCACTAAAATCAATCTTAGTTAAATAGAAAGCATGTCAAGATTGAAGAGAAGGATTAAGTTCCATACATGATGGTTACAAATTATAGAAATGAAGCAGAAAGGCAGAGAAACGAAAAAGCAAAAGAAACCCCAACTCATCATGAGCAATCTTATTCCAACCCATCTACATAAACACAAAGTTGGTGGACTGAAAAGAAGACAAAGAATGGCAATTGAATTAAATGATTTATCATATCAAATAATTGCAGTCCAGAAGAATCGTAATAGACATTGTCAAAGCTTAACCATTGGACAACCACTTTAGCTTCTGCACAAATAGGGGACAAAATGGACCCTTTGGAAGACCTCTATAATAAACTCATCCACTAGGACAATTCCAATCCCACCAACTTCTTCTCCCTCCTTCATAATAGAAACACTGAAGACCAAGTGACTCAAAGGGATATTCAAAACAAACTCCAGAATTCTCTAAATTAGGGGTACCCATCTGGGAATCCAAGGATTATTCAACACTCATTTTGTCCCAAGAAGCCCAGTGAATTTTCTTACAACCATCCACATCAATTCTTGGGAAATTGCAATGGGTAGTAAAAAACATAAAGATATTTGTTGTTACTGCAATATATTGGTTGCTGTTGTTTTCTTTTATCTAGTTGTTGCTGGTATTGTTGGTATCTTTTTGTGTGGCTTATATCCTTGGAATATCTTTTCCTTGTTTGGTTATTTGCTGGTTTTTTGTATTCTGTTTTGGTCTTGATTTCCTTCCTTATTTATACCTGGTTGTTTCATTGTGTGAAGGGTATTTTATGTGGGTTCTTTATCTCGTCTAGGGTAAGCTGTTTTTTATAGTCATTTTTGCTGAAGGGTAAATAGAGAAGGTTGTGCTTAAAGAAATGGTTGTGTTTTTAATGCTACTGATTCTGGTTTAACTCGTATTGCAAGTAGCAATCTTATGTTACTGACATCAGTATCTACTCGGTAGAATACCTTCGATTGAACGTTGTTCAATCATTGAATGAAAAGAAAGAAGAGTGGCGATGTAACAACATCAGATTTAGGGGGAGCCTAATCTGATAACTCTTCTCTAAGGAGTTCGGTATTTAGGGGGAGCCTAAATCTCCTCACTAGTAGTTATTGTTTATTGTACTGCTTTTGATCAAGTTGAATTATGAAGTTGTAAACATAAAAGATAATTAGTGAAACTCTTTTCATTCAGGCTCATTACCTCCCAGATGTAGGTGTGGTTACACCGAACTGGGTTACCAATTTCGCGTGTTATATTCCTTCACTCTGTCTATCATGTTGTTACTGTTGTTAGTAATATTTATTCTCACTTGTTGGGTTGTGATCTACCAAAATTTCATTTGGTATCAGAGTAAGGTTGGTCTTTTACACATTGAGATATTCAATGGAGCCTATCCAAGAATGTGGATCAACAACTTGTCCTCCTATACTTGATGGATCGAACTATTCATATTGGGAAGCTAGAACGATAGCTTTCTTGAAATCCATCGATAGTAAGGCGTGGAAGGTTGTTGTTAATGGTTGGAGTCCACCCCAAGTCACTAACACTAAAGAGAGGGTTGGTCTTAAGCCTGAGAAAGACTAGACAGAGGATGAAGATGAGGCTTCCGTAGGGAACTCTCGAGCTCTCAATGCAATTTTTAATAACGTTGACAAGAATGTTTTTCACCTAATTAATACTTGTGTCTCTGCCAAAGAAGCATGTGACATCCTCGCGATTGCACATGAAGGAACCTCCAAAGTAAAAATGTCCAGATTGCATCTTCTGACCACAAAATTTGAATCGCTAAAGATGTTAGAAGATGAGACTGTAGCTGAATTCAACGTTTGCTTATTAGAATTGCAAATGAATCATTTGCTTTTGGTGAGAAGATATCGGAAGGAAAGTTAGTATGCAAGGTTCTTCTCTCACTTCCAAAGAGATTTGACATGAAAGTCAAGGCTATTGAGGAGGCTCATGACATTGCAACTATGAAAGTTGATGAGCTCTTCTACTTTTGAATTTGTCGTTTCATGATAAGCCTGATAAAAAATCCAAAAATATTGTCTTACAGTCGGCCATTGAGAATGATGTCGCTATTGTTAAAATTAAGGAATCCGATGAAAATCTAGCTCAATCAATATCCTTGCTTGCCAAGCACTTCGGATAGGCTCTCAAAAGATGGGATAAACGAGGTGTTTCTCGAAGTAACAATGTGACTCCTAATGTTCAATCGTTATAGTTCAACTGGGTGCTTAACTCTGAGATCTTCTAGATCATCTAATAGAAAAACTGATCATGGAAAAGGGTACGGAGTCAGTCAAGAATCAAAAGACAAAAAATTCAGATGTACAGAGTGTAAGGGATACGGACACTATCAAGCTGAATGTCCTAATTTCCTAAAGAGAAAGAACAAGAGTTATTCTGTTACCCTATCCGACGATAATGATGAGGATGGTGACTCAAGTAGCGATTCTAAGGAAGAAATTCGCACCTTAATGAGTTGTTTATCTCTGAGCAGTGCTCAAGGGACTATGGCTCTAGACAGTATAACTAAGGTGTCATCTGAGATGCCTTAAGAGAGTAAGTCTGATCACCATCAACTTACATTAGAAGAAGTGTATCAACTATGGTCTGAAGATACTCAGGCTATTACAATCCAGAAAGAGAGAATTGAGAAACTAATGGAAGACAATCATCGATTATTGAGTACTATGTCTGCATTAAAAGAAGGAACTGAAAGCCGCCAAAGGGAACCTTGAGTCAATGACAAAATCTGTTCGTATAATGAATTCCAGCATAGACGATTTGGACAAGATTTTATCCTATGGGAAACAAGCATCAGACAACAGTGGTGTCGACTTTTCTTAATCAAAGGATCATATGAGCAAAGGAGAATCTTCCTTGTCACAATTCTTTGTTCCTGCCAAAAATTCTCAAATGTCGACTTAAGTTTGTGTTTAGAAAGAACAGTGTACTGAGTTTGCCAAACAAAAAGCTCAAAAGAGTTCGATTTGCCAGTTTTGTGGAAAAGAAGGACATATTCGTCCATTCTATTTCCGTCTGCATGGGGGGCGTGTTTACCAGAGACAACGGAAATTTTCGTTTAAACATTATAATGCCACTCATTCTGTCAAAAAACATGTGGAACGTCAAATTAGAATGGAGAGTTAAACATCCTGGTGAATCTTATAACAGCATGTCAGGTTGCTCTCACAACCTTACGTTCGTCAACTCCAAGAGACTAGTATTTTGATAGCGGATGCTCTCATCACATGACAGGAGAAAAATTCTTTGTAATGGACATTCAGTTTTGTAGCTCAGGCCATGTAACTTTCGGTGATGGTGCTCAAGGAAAGGTGATTAGCAAGGGTAGGTTGAACTACCCTGGGCTTCCTATTCTTCAGGAGGTCATTCTTGTGGAAGGACTAAAAGCAAACTTGATTAGCACTAGTCAACTATGAGACCAAGGCTTCTTTGTGAGCTTTTCTAAGGATAAATGCACTATGACCAACACAGATAGTCGTTATGTTTGGGACTCACTCTTCTGATGATTGCTATCTGTGGAGCTCTAACCTTACCTCTGATCTGTACAATTTTGTGAGAAACAATGAAGCATCTCTCTCGTACAAGAGACTTGGGCACATCAATCTTCAATTTGTCAAGAAAGCTATTGTTGAAGAAGCTATTTTGGGAATTCCTCAGTTCTTAGGAATCTGTGACAATCTTTATGGTGATTGTTAAGCAGGAAAACAAATCAGAGCCTCTCATAAAAGAGTTTCAACTTGCACTACAAGAAGGGTTTTAGAACTTCTATACCTTGATTTGATGGGTCCGATGCAAGTCGAGAGCTTAGGGGAAAAAGGTATGCCTTTGTGTGTGTCGATGATTTTTCCCGTTATACCTACGCAAAGTTTATACATGAAAATCATATACTTTTCACATTTTTCAAACCTTGTGTTGTCAACTTTAGAGGGAACAAGGGGTACCAATCATCCGTATATGAAGTGATCACATAAAGGAGTTTGAAAACACATTTTTTCTTTGTAAGATTTTTGTAACCTATAAGGGATTCTGCATGAGTATTCATCCCCCATCACTCCTCAATAGAATGGAGTGGTTAAAAGAAAAAATCGCACGTTGCACGAGATGGCAAGAGCTATGTTGCATGGGAAGAATATCCCCTTATATTTCTGGGCAGAAGCGCTGAGTACAGCTTGTCACATACACAATCAAATTTCTCTACGACCTGGTACTACTTAGACAAACTACAAACTATCAAGGAGGAGGAAACCTAATGTCAAGAACTTTCATGTCTTCGGAAGTGTTTGTCACATTCTTGCACATAGAGATACCGAAAGAAGTGGGACTCCAAGTCTAACAGTGGAATTTTTCTGGGATACTCTTCTTACAGTAGGGCTTACAGAGTATTCAATAATCGTACTCGTCTAGCCATGAAATCAATTAATGTTATTATAGATGACCACGACTCTGAACGTATGTGAGACGATGATAGAGATAGTCTGTTGATGTCTCCATATGTTACTCTAGATGTTGCTGACAAAGAGAATAACATAGAGCCCAATGATGATGACAATGAGAACAGTGCTCGAGTAGAGTAATAAAAGAATCAGCCTTCTGAGAATGTCATAGGTGATTTAATTTCAAGGGTTACAACCCGAAGGAAGGATAAGATAAACTATCTTAAATTGATTGGGAATGCTTACTTCACCTCGATGGTGGAGCCTAAAAATGTCAATGAAGCCCTGAAAGATGAATTGTGGATGAATGCCATCCAGGAAAAATTGGGTCAGATCGAACGAAACCAAGTGCGGAAGTTAGTTCCTTGTATGGAGTCTATCAATGTAATAGGCACCAAATGGCTGTTTAAGAATAAATCTGATGAGAACAGGGTGGTTGTTTGTAACAAAGCTCGTCTAGTGGCTCAAGGTTACTCTCAAGTAGAAGGAATTCATTTTGATGAAACGTTTGCACCTGTTGCCAAATTGGAAGCCATTTGTCTTCTTTTTGGAGTCTCATGTTTCTTAAATTTAAACTATATCAGATGGATGTGAAAAGTACGTTTCTAAAATAGGTTCCTAAACGAAAAAGTTTATGTTGAGCAACCTAAAAGATTCATTGATCCTACATGTCCTCAACATGTGTATAAACTTCAGAAGGCTCTTTACAGACTGAAGCAAGCTCCTAAGGCTTGGTATGATCACCTTGCAGAATTCCTTAGCAATAGAGGATACTCTAGAGGGAGATCAGACAGAACTCTGTTTATAAAACGATCAAAGGAAGGATTTATCATCGCACAAGTCTATGTTGACGACAAAGTGTTCGGAGGATCCCCTCAGTCCTTGATTAATCAATTCGTTGATCAGATGAAGAGTGAGTTTGAAATAAGTATGGTTGGTGAATTGACCTACTTTCTTGGCTTTCAGATCAAGCAATTGTCAAATGGTATCTTCATGTCGCAAGAAAAATATACGAAGAACATGCTAAAGAAATTTGGGATGGAGAAAGCAAGTCCTAAATGAACTCCAGCACCCACCTATGATAAGATCTCAAGGAACTCAGATGCTGAGAATATTGATGAAAGGTTGTAATGAAGTATGATTGGTAGCCTACTGCACCTCACAGCAAGTCGTCTAGACATAAGTTATGTTGTGGGGGTGTGTGCTCATTTTCAGTCCAATCCTAAAGTTAGCCATATGACTAGCGTGAAAAGAATACTGAAGTACATTAGTGGCACCAGTGACTATGAACTGCTGTATTCCTCAAACACAAAAGGGGCGCTAGTCGGATACTATGATGCTAACTAAGTCAGAAGTTCTGAGGATAAATAAGCACTTCAGGTGAATGTTTTTTTCTTAGAAATAATTTGATCTCGTGGTTTAGTAAGAAACAGAATTGTGTTTCCCTATCCACTGCCAAAGCCGAGTACATAGCAGTCGGAAGTAGTTGCACACAACTGTTATGGATGAAACAAATGTTTTCAAGAGTATAACGTCTCTTAGGATGTCATGACTTTGTATTGCAACAACATGAGTGCAATTAATATCTCCAAAAATCATGTTTAGCATAGTAGGACCAAACATATCTATATTAGGCACCATTTCATCAAAAACACTGGATGCTAATCGTATTGAGTCGTTGTGGGTAACTTTGGGGCTGTGTAACATCTAATTATAGCAATTAATCACAAATTTGGGAGGTTTGTATAGTTGGGCCAAAAGTTGCGCCCCACGGCCCACAATTGCTTTCCAAGTCTTTGTCATTAATGATGTGTATCTTCACTCTTTCATGTTCACTGATATTTCAAACGCTCAAAGGGTTTAGGGTGCTCTTCAGTTTCAAACCCTCCCTCTTCTCGTGCCCTACTTTGTTGCGAGTGTTTCTCCGAACAGTTACCTCTACGTTCTTTTCTGCAGTTTTTTGGTAACAACAATGGTGAATACTCGAAGTGGTGTTCATACCTCCGGTCCGAAGATGGTAAAATCGAAATAGAAGAACAGTCGTCAGCGGGAAGTTAGTCCTATTGTTCCTTCCCCTCGAGTGAACATTTATGGTGTAAGAATGTGGGGTCCTTCGTCTACGTCTACTAAACGTCCCGGAACAAGTTTTTCTCGCCGAAATAGAGATGTCTCTAGTGATCGCTCTTAGGCTCTACCCCACTCCCTGGAATCTGGGGAAACTCTAGAGGTAAACCCCCTTGCAATGGTTTTGTGGCTCGATAGTAAGGTCACTACCTCTACTAATGTTCCCCTTAGTTTTGATTTTTCTGCTGATGTCTCTGATGTTGCTCCCCCATTTGATTTTTCCAAGAGTTTGATTGTTTATTCTGGAGTGCATAGTGATAATGTAAATGATAGTCTTGTTGGAGATATTCCTGATGTTGATACAATCGGTGTGTCTGCATCGGGTTATGCTCTTCTTGTGCCTGGTATGTCTAATGTTTCTCACAGTGATTTGTATGGTGATGTCTTTAATCCTCTTGAGAGGTTTGATGGGTTGCATGGTAGTCCTTCGACGGAAATTTTAGCCAATGTTGCTACTAGTGTTGGCGACGTCCCTTGTGACTCTAGTGTCCCTTCCCCTAGCAAAGCTGATGGTTCTTCTTCAAGGAATGATTCCCTTGTTCGTGCAACTGCGTCTCCATATGACCAGGCACATTCTAAATAATTGAAGTGTCTCTGGATAGTTCTGATGATGATGTCCCTATCTTGGGAAGTCTAAAAATAGGTCCTCCAGCACGGTTGACACCGCCGCTAGTCCATCTACTAGGACTCAGTTTAGCCATTCTACTGCTCCAAAGCAGCCTAGTGGCTCTAACTCTGACTCCACCCACTTGTCAAGTTATGAGGATGACATTGCTATTACTCATCAGAAGCATAAGATTCCTCTACATGTTCCCTTCGTGCCCATCGATGGAATCTCTTTCCATAATGAAGAGAATGTTCGACCTTGGAAGTATGTTCTCCAACGTCGCATGGCGAATGAGAAGGTTTGGTCGGATCGAACTACTGCTTGTCTTGAAATCCTGGAGTTAATTCATCATGTGGGGTTGGTGAAGACCGTTGTGAATGTTGGCCCCTTCTATCCTCAGCTCATGTCCAAAATGATCATGAACTTCTCGACTCGTTTTAATGACCCGAGCACTCCTGATTTCCAGAAGGTTCATGTTTGGGGTGTTTGCTTTAATATCTCTCCAGCTGTTATTAATTCGTTTTTGGGGCATGCTGATTCTCCGTCTCTTGGTAATGTTCATCCCTCTACGGAGGATCTGGTTTTGGAGCTTACTAGTGGAACCAAAAGGACTTGGCCCTCTTCGAGACAGCTCTCGGCTGCAACCTTAAGTGTGAAATATGCTATACTTTACAAAATTGGGATTGCAGATTGGTGTCCTTCCACTCATGGGTTCGGTCTGTCTC
The DNA here is from genome assembly GCA_031780015.1 of Citrullus colocynthis. NCBI lineage: Eukaryota > Viridiplantae > Streptophyta > Magnoliopsida > Cucurbitales > Cucurbitaceae > Citrullus > Citrullus colocynthis. The sequence goes on from QLSR01000077.1 coordinate 332,591, forward strand.
CCGCACTGGCCAGCTTGTTGTATCATATTGGTACTAGATCAATGTTTGACTATGGTGTCTTTGTTTTCAATCAACTTCTTCGACATGTTGACTCCTATGCTATTAAACTTCCTATTGGCTTCCCACGCTTGTTCTCTAGTATTTTGTTAGCTCAATGCCCCACCATTCTTGGGCCCTCTAATGCTCCGGGGCCTGACCCTGCTGTTCTGAATCTCAGTTTTAAGTTGTTGCAACATTCTCATGTGTCTGATATTGTGCACAACATTCGTCTCTAGCGAGCTACTAATATTCCCTTGCCTGATAATCTGCAGATTCCCAAGTATGGGCTTCATATCCCGACTAGCTTGGCACTCGAATTCTTCGTATTTTGACTTTTGAATCTCGTGCTTTGTGCTCCGTGATTCGTGACTTGATTGATCGTCGTGTCAAAATCGATTTTCGCTTGTCCACTTGCTTAGCGCTCTTTGCCTAATTCTAATGGTACGTCTTCCTCTCAACCTCCTGCTCCCTTCGGTTCCTGATTTTCTCTTTTGGGAAAAAGGGGGAGGTGTTGATGTTGTGGTGTATTTTTTGGGGCCTTGTGTTTGGTTTTGCTGGTTAGGTTGGTTTTTAGGGTGATTTGTTTTGGTTTGGGCTTCTACTAGCTGTTTCTTCTTAGTTGGTGTTGGTGTGAATCAAATTCTCTGTTCTTCGATTTTTGCCTTGCTTCTGTTTACATTTTCCGATAAAAGAAAATCTCCTGCCAAAGGGGAAGTCTGTTACTGCAATATTGGTTGCTGTTATTTTCTTTTATCAAATTGTTGTTGATGTTGTTGGTATCTTTTTGTGTTGCTTAGCCTTGGAATATCTTTTCCTTGTTTGGTTATTTGCTGGGGTTTTTTACCCATTTTTGTGTTGATTTCCTTCCTTATTTATGTCTGATTGTTTTCCTGTGTGAAGGATATTTTATTCGGGTTCTGTATGCTATTTAGAGTAAATCATTTTTTATAGTCATTTTTTTCTGAGGGATAAACAAAGAAGGTTGTGCTAAAAGAAATAACTGTGTTGCTAATGCTATTGATTCTGGTTTAACTCGTACTACAAGTAGCAATCTTGTGTTACTTACATCAGTATCTACTCGATAGAATACCTTTCGGTTGAGCATTGTTCAATCGTTGAATGAAAAGAAAGAAGAGTGGCGGCGTAACGGCATCAAATTTAGGGGGAGCCTAATGTAATAACTCTTCTCTACGGAGTTTGGTATTTGGGGGAGCCTAATACCTCCTCACTAGCAATTATTGTTTATTGTACTACTTTTGATCAAGTTGAATCACGAAGTTGTAAACATAAAAGATAACTAATGAAACTTTTTTCATTCAGCTCATAGCCTCCCAAACGTAGGTGTGGTTACACTGAACTGGGTTACCAATTTCACGTATTATACTTTCTTCACTCAGTCTCACTTATTACTGTTGTTAGTAACATTTGTTCTTACTTGATGTATTGGTTGTGATCTGCCTGAATTTCATTTGCAAATATAGTAATGATTTTATAAAATTACAAATAAAGCAAAAAATTTAATGATTCCCAATTTTTATATTATTACGATTTTACCATTGTTTGTGTATTACCAAGTATATCTAATACACTTTATGTTTTAGAATATCAATTAACTGATATACTTTATATTTGGTATATTAATCAATCGATATATTTTATTTAAACAATATCATTAATATAACTAATATGTCATGACTTTAATTGTGTTATGAACGACATTGTTTGTTTGATTATGGTAAATATTATTAATTGTTGTTTCGTTTTAATGTAGACTTATTTTCATCCTATTAGTTCAATTTTGATATTGATGGTATATGTTAAATCCATTAGTTTTATCAAATGATATACTAAATCTAAATTATATTAGTTAATCTGTTTTATTTTTAAATTTTTTATATGATTTTAATGGTATATAAATTATCTTGAATTTGGTATATCAAACTATATAACAATATTTCGTATTTCGTATATTAATTGATTGATATATCTAATTTAGACAAAAAAAAGAAAATGTCCATGATATTGTTGATATAACAAATATGAAGTATATCCTTTAGAAGGATGCTTAAAGGTATAGCATTGACATTTCAATTGTATATTAGTACTAATTTAAAATGAATTTCATATAGATCATTGTTATGTATCAATAGTATACCATAATGAGCTCAAAATTATGCACTACTAAGTATTTGGTGTATCAATTGTTTATCAACATACATTCAAATTTTATTTAAACTGTAACATAAATGTATCAAGAGTATATAATAGTCATTAAATATTCATTTCATGTACATTTTTTGGGCATCAATAGTGTATCGGTAGTATATCAATGCTCATTCAAAATTCAATTGTCAATTATATCGATTATTAGTGCATCAATAGTGATCGTTAGGCATTAATTCAAAAATCATTTATAGTATAAATTAGTTTATCAATATTGATCAATGCTCATAAAAAACTAATTTCAAGTATATCGAATATACTGCTAATACACCAATAATTTAGAATAATAAAAAATGGAAATTTGCTTCAATATTTTTTTGCTATATAATTTTGAAAAGTCGTTGCTAATTTTGTTATTTTAATAATATTTTTTTTGCTATTTTTGCAAATGCCTCTTTTAAAAATGCTACTGCATAATTAATTTTTAGGGAATTTGTAGTAGGTGGCAAATGCAAAATGTATAATTAGGGGTGTATCTTCAACATGAAAATTGTAGATATGACAAAATTCTCAAATTTAAATTTTCATTTATTATGTATTCTAACTTTTTTCCTTTTAACAAATCCACGGTTTTTGGTATATTAGTCAACTAATATACCACATTTAAAGTATATCAATTGTGTATTGCTTTTTTTTTTCCATTGATTTGTATACTTTTTGTATTTTTTGTTTGCAGCAATATGAGTTATTACTCACTTTAAATTTTGTATTTGTTACATTTTTTTTATCCTTTTTGTAGTTTTTCTTTTCATTTTTAAATGATGTTGTTCTTTCATTTTTAAATACAAATATACAATAGGCTGGGAAGATTCAACCTAAAGCTCACTAACACTGAGTTTAGTATACTCACTTTGACAATTTGGGTGTGTTTGGAACAACAAGAGAAAAAAGTGTGTTTAAAAAAAATAACTCTTATGATTTTTTTAGAACACTTCAATAACTAATCATTTTCAACTCTATATCAACAGTGTATCAAGTGTATCAGGCGTAAACTAGTAGTGTATCAAGTGTATTAAGTATCTATCAATAGTGTATCAAGAGTTTCAAGTGTATTAGGTATATCAAGTGTATCACGTGGATTGAGCTTGTTTTTGTTATTTTTTGCAAAAGTAATAAGTCTAAGCTATGGGCCTAAATTTTTAAACTTATTTTGTCAAATCTGCAACCAGCCTTAATTTTTACGCTTGCATGGATTAACAATCACATTATAAGAAACGCTAAAATCAAATGAATAATAGCAACTTCATTAATATAAGTGGTTTTTCATCTTCTCATCTTCTTCTGTTTTTCTCTACTTATTTATGGTAGACTGTTAAAATAGTTACAAAATCACCAACAAATAGTCTACATTGATTTGTTTATGAAGGTTGAATATCTAAATTGATTAATTTATTCAAATTGATAACCCCAAAGTTCAAGGCTATAAGCGTAGGAAGTTTAAAACTAAATCTATAATGTAACTAATATAATATAGATTTTTATCAATTAAAACATAACATGAGATCGAATAAGCAAAAGTAAGCCTAACTAAATTGTAATTGGCATAATCTTCCCGACTCCAACCTTTTAATAAAAATGGGAATGAATAAGAAATGAAAAGAAATTTGACTTGGGAGTAATTTGAGGCCACACATAGAAGGTTTGACTGTTAGGAGTGAGTGTGAGCATATGTTCCTTAAATTCAATTAAATTAATAATCAAAATTAAAAACAAATTAATAATTAATAATTTTGGTTTTGAAAAAAATAATATATGAAATATTCAAAAGGACTGGGTCAGTGGTCTTCACTCCCAACCGCGTCCCCTTCTTCTTCATATGACCTTTACAATATTTTGACTCTCACAAACAAAACATACAAAACTCAAAACCTTCCATTATTATCAAATCCCCTTCTTCATCTTCATCCTCATGAAATTTCTAATTTCATTTCCATTTCCATGGATTCTTTCCCCATCTCTTCCTTCATTCTCTTAATTTTCCCCTGTTTTTTCCTCTCTGTTTCTTCTTTATCCACTGTTTCCATTTCAGAAACTGCAAATCAGACTCTGATTTGCAGTTTGAATTTTCGATTTTCTTTGAATTGTTCCAGTTTTCCTTCTGGGATTCAAATTCCCTTCAATCCCAATGATTCTTATTCTGGGGTCGTTGCGGGAGATGGGTTTTTTTGTGGGTTGAGGAATTTTCCGACCATCTCTAAATCCATTGTCGTTTGTTGGAGATTCTCTGTAAATGGAACAAACATGGAGACTAAAAGGGTTTACGATGGCCCAAATTTGAAGGAACTTCGAGCTGGAAATTCCCACATTTGTGGAGTTGTTAACGGTACTAATCAGCTTGAATGTTGGCAATGGCGGCGATTTGATCGGAATTTCACTTTTAATTTCTCATCCATCGCTGTCGGTGGCGATTTCGTTTGTGGGCTCTCTAACGCCCGCGAGATTCGTTGCGAGGAAAGTGGGAATTCCACCGATGTAGGCGGCGGAGACGGTAGGTACAGGGCGGTCGCCGCCGGGTTCCGGCATGTGTGTGGGATTAATTTGAAGAATGAATTGGAGTGCTGGGGAGCGGTGGCCGGAGAGATTCCGGCCGGGGAGTTTAAAATGTTGGCTTTGGGGGATAATCGGAGCTGTGCTCTCCGGTTGAATGGGACAGCGGTTTGTTGGGGTGAAGAAAACTTCACCTTGCCGGAGAGGTTAAAAAGGGAGTTTTTTACTGCGATTGAAGCCAAGAAAAATGTGTTCTGTGGAATTTTGAGAGGGAATTTCTCTTTACTTTGTTGGGGAAATGAAATTTTCGATCAAAATTTGTTGTCTGTTTTCGATTCTGTTTCACCTGGTCCTTGTACATCCCAATGCCCATGTGGCCCATTGGCTAACACAGATCAATTTTGTACTCAACCAACCATGATTTGCAATCCTTGTCAAGACAGAGCTCATCTTCCTCCGCCGCCGCTTCCTCCACCGCCGCAGATTTCCCATCATTCCTCCGGCCAACGGTGGAGTGGGAGAATGGTGGCTCTACTTGTGGTGGGCTGTGTTGGGAGCTTGTCTTTAGTATTCATTTGTTCATCTTTTGTGTACAAATATTGTAAAAACAGAGTATGTCGTGTTCATGATTCTGGTCCAATGGAGGATCCTGTCGGAACCAGTGGCGGCGGAGGCGGCGGTGAGACGTTGGCGGGTCGGCCGGGAAATGGGAAGGGGATTTTGGAGAAAAGATTGAGTCATTTGATTAGCTTGGGAAATGGAGGACAATTGGGGCAATTGGAGGATTTTCCTCTTTCAACTCTTCTTGAAGCTACAAATAATTTCTCTGAAGAACACAAAATTGGAAGTGGAAGCTTTGGATCAGTTTATAGAGCTGTGTTGAATGATGGTCGTGAAGTAGCCATTAAAAGAGCTGAATTTTCGGCCATTTCTTCATCAGCTTGGGGAACAAGGAGACAAGAAGACAAAGACAATGCTTTTCTTAATGAACTCGAATCTTTGTCTCGCATTAACCACAAGAACCTTGTACGTCTTCTTGGATTCTTTGATGACACTCATGAAAGAGTGTTGGTGTATGAATTCATGAGCAATGGCACTCTCCATGACCATCTCCACAAGCTCCCATCCTCCCCGCTTGCCGCTTCTTGGGCTCGTCGCATTGCCGTCGCTCTTGACGCCGCTAGAGGGATCCAGTACCTCCACGACTACCTCTCACCACCAATCATCCACCGAGACATCAAGTCCTCGAACATCCTCCTCGACGACAGATGGACGGCTAAGGTTTCAGACTTTGGACTCTCACTGATGGGACCAGACGACGATGCGTCACATTTGTCGTTACGTGCAGCAGGGACAGTAGGTTATATGGATCCAGAATACTACCGATTGCAGCAGTTGACGACGAAGAGTGATGTGTATAGCTTTGGAGTGGTGCTATTAGAATTGTTGTCGGGATGTAAAGCGATACATAAGAACGAAAATGGAGTGCCTAGAAATGTAGTGGATGTGATGGTGCCATATATAGTGAGAGATGAGATTCATAGGGTTTTAGATATGAAAGTGCCACCACCAACGCCATTTGAGATAGAGGCAGTGAAGTACGTGGGATATTTGGCGGCTGATTGTGTCATTACAGAAGGAAGACATAGACCTTCAATGACGGATATTGTAAATTGTTTAGAGAGGGCTCTGGCTGCTTGTTTGGCACCTACAACCCTCTCTAGATCTTCAACTGAGTCATCCATGTAAAGCATTTTTTCAAATGAAATTAAATTCATTTAACATTTTTTTTTTTTTTGTATAATTTCTTTTCGAAATTCTTCAACAAAATTATATGATTATGATCAATTGAGATCATTTTAATCTGATTAAATTTTCCCAAACTTTCTTGGGACTAATGGGAATTATTGTTTTAGGCTCTGGTTGTAAAATGTGATTTTGGAAAAATCTTAACCGCCTCATTGTTTGTTTGTTTGGCAAACAAAGTTATTAATCAATCTCTCAAAATTACTAAATTATTTTTTAAATTCTAACTAACTAACAGTAGCTCTTAGATTTAGCTTTTCTGCAAATATGTTGATTTCTTAACTATTTAAATAAATATATTATGACAATATTTTTCTCTATTAACATAATTTTCACATATATTTTTAGATTTTAATTGATTCAATTTTTTTATAACAATTATTTTCCTTAAACTTTTATCAAACAATTTAAATTACACAAAATTAGTTAAAATTCAAATCATATAACAATTGAATATATGGATGTTTGCAAAAATAGAAAAACAGTTGAAATTAATTACACATATAACAAAATTTAACTTTCCATCAAACCGCAATAGACTCAAATAGACATCTATCACTTTAGCAATAGACACAGATAAATGTCTATTTGAATCTATCGCGGTCTATCACATATAGAAAGTAAAATTTTACTATATTTGTAAATAGTTTAATATTTTTCTATTTGTAATAATTTTCTTTATACATATATATATATATATATATATATATATATATATATATATATATATATTATAATAAATTATAAATTAATTATCAATATAAAAATAATTAAACTAATAAACTTATTTTGGTTTGCATAGTTAACTTACACCAATTTAGTATTAATTTATCTAACACCGTAATTCCAAATGTTATTTTACTTTTTTCTATTGCTAATTTTTTCAGAAAACAAAGCTGACAACATTATTTAAAAGCTTAATTTCCATCCAGGGGAAAATCTTCTTAATGGTCCAATATTCTAGGGGGGAAAGGAAAAGATAAGAAGATTTTCTCAAATTTGAAATTTTAATTCTAATTTAATCGTAAAGAATAAGAAACATTCAAACTTTGCAAATTCTTAATTTGAATCTGAAAACTACCCAAACCTGGTGTGAACGGAAATGAACTGAACGTTGGAGAAGCTAACTGAAGAAATTTCAAATTAAATGGACAGGATTGAATTAAAAATCACTTTGGAAGCTATCAAAATTAGACCAAATTCAAATTTTGGTAGATAGATCAAAATAATAATTCAAAAATCACTTTCTTAATAAAAAGGAAATCATATTGGATTGTGGTACACAAGATCCAAAGGATTAAATTGAATTACGCTCGCACAAAAAAAAAAAAAAACAAAAAACAAATTGAAATTCGACTCCAGCTCTTTTCATATCTCAAGATTTGCCAAATGGGAGAATTAAGAAAACTAATTTTACCCAATCTTTATATAGACCCATGAAAATAAACTAACCTTCCAATCTTTATAAGAACCCATGAAACTCTTATTGAAAATATAGCACAGATTTTGATTTTTGGACAACAAAAATTGTCACCCAAAATTCACCTACAAAAAGAATGCAAAATTGGATGGTTTGTAGGTACTTTAGGATTTACAAGAACATCAAAAAGGCTGTTACATGCAAAATGGCCACTATACAAATTACATGAGAAAGGGACTATATGTAGCAACAAAAAGAAAAGGAATACTTAGGTGCAACTGGGGTAGCAATCATTTTTGTGCAGTCCACTACGATCACAAAAATGAAGGAAAAAAAACTTGACACATAACAAATTGTGGTTAGACAACTAAGTAGGTTGCACAAAAATAGATGTTGTCTAAAGATGTACCGAAGTATTTTTTTCAAAAAGAAGTTGGCATGTTTCTGGAAGCAGCCATATTGATCGAATTCCCTCAACATCTCTCAAAGATCCTGTAAAGTTTCTCCAACGATGCAACCTGTGAAAGTCAATGATAACGCATTAATAAATAAATATAGGCTACCCAGTTTTCAATGCAAGCAAAAGCACACATTAAATGTAGGTTATGGTCAACAAATGAAGCACTTGGCAGGTAGTTATAACAAAAACTCACAAAAGGATGGTCAAATCCTTACATCTATTTAATATCTACAGGTGTTATTAGATGTGTGGTTGACTTCGATTTTCTTGTTTCCGCCTTTGAAAGTACTTTCAAATTTTAAGCATGAAAAACAACGTTTGTCAACAAATTCAATGAAAGGAAAAGTCCTAATTTCTGGAATTTCAGTTGAGAATTTCCTTGAAAGCACAATTAAATTCTCTTTTTTTTAGTACAAGTGGGGAATTTGAACCTCTTACTTCAAGAAGAGTATATGTCAATTATTCTTGAATTGCATTCACTTCGATGTGAGCAAAATTAAATTTTTTGAACTATGGAAACATGCGGAGTGTATCAGTTTCAAGAGGACTTACCCGAATGAAAGTACCATTTTCGGCTAGAGAATGTGGAGGCTTGAAGAACAGCTTCATTGATGGAAAGAGTACATGTTGTATTGACCATTCACGTTGAGCCCATATAGTTTCTGCCTCTGACAGTAGTTCATGGTCAATTTCATTGTCCACTGCCACCTCATCATCACCTGTTGTTGTAAACGTAGTGACACTCACAGCACAACTCAAGAACTTGTATTTTTGGTAAATGACTTCACTTTACTTCACTTTTACTTGACTTACACATGACAAATCTTACATTTATACTAGTAAGAAAATAAACTTTTGAAAATGTTGTACTTAGTGATTCATGTATCCAACAATTTGTGTATGTAATTAAATGTAAGTGCACCCTAAAACATCATCCAAGGGTACTTTGTATGCAGAAGAAAATGGCATTGGATATGCAAAATTACAGCACTTTTGATGAGCAGGCGTTAAGCCTACAGAAGTTTCACTTAAAAAGCAGCCCCAATGACCAGCACTCTGCATCCCCCCACATTCGTGTTGAAACAAGTGAAGAAAAAGGCTTGATTTAATAGCCAGAAACATTGAACCTTTGCTAAGGAAATATGCTTTAAACTCAAATAACCAGGATGAGGACGGTTAGAAAAAACAAGAGAAAGTCTAAGTTATACACACTGATAGTCGAACATGCGCAAAAAGGCTCACAAAAATAGAATACAAGTACTTTCTGCTTGTAAACATGGAAGAGAAAAGTAGCACGAAGTAAGACCAAGTGAAACCTGTTCTTACAAACTCAACCTGCTAGTTGTTCAGATGTGACCTTAGTAGGTCTAGGTCATTGATGGATCGATGAGGATTAAGAGAACCCATTGGTCCTCAGATTGTAAAATAAGGAAGAGATTAGAATAAATAATAGTTTGTTACCCAAGACATCAATCTCTACAATAAAATAATATTGAAAACCAACCAATCAAGATGTCAAGATTGGAAAAAGCAGTTACCTATATTTTCATCTTCAGAATTCCCGGATGGTTTTATCCTTTTGTAAAACTGCAAGCCATCACCTGATGGATTGGGCAGCAAGGGAGGATGCATAGCATAGAAATTCCCAATGGCAGCTGAAATCGACTGGAGACAAATTTTCTCTTCCTCCCAATCAATCTACAAATTATAACTACAATGAGGTATATGGGAATAAAAGCTAAAGCAGATAATGTGTTCCTCAGAGATGTATTCAATTGAGAATCATTGCTTGATTGGTTTTTGAATTCCAGAAAATGGACTATTTGTTTCTAGAATTCTAAAGAAATGAGGATGTCTAAGGGAACGGACAACTTTGTTATAACATATTTTTTTAATAATATACATTATTTGTATGCATTAAAATAATTCTTATTCTAAAAAACTTGTTTTAGATTACGATGCCTATGCATTTAGGTCACGATGTCTTAGATATATATAAACTAACTTATCAATTTTCTAGATCATATAGGTTCTGTTTGGTAATCATTTGGTTTTTGGTTTCTAGTTCTTGAAAATTAAGCCTATAACACCTCTAAATTTCATGCTTTATCATCTACTTTTTAACAATGTTTTAAAAAACCAAGTCAAATTTTGAAAGCTAAAAAAAGTACTTGTACTTTATAAAAACTTATTTTTGTTTTTGAAATTTGGCTAAGAATTCAACTCTAGACTTAAGAAAGATGCAAACCACTATAAAAAAAATGAGAGGAAATAGGCTCAATTTTCAAAAATTAAAAACCAAAAACGAAATAAGAACGAAATAGTTACTAAACTACTTAACAAAAATTACTTTTTTATATCCGCGAGTGTCCAGGCCAACTTATGCGCTCACAGGACAACTTGCCTGACCCTACAACATTTTGGTGTCAAGGAAACTCATAGGAAATTAAATCCTAGATAGGTGGCCACCATGGATTGAACCCAAGATCCTTTAGCCCTTTTTTATATTCCCATTACCACTAAGCCAACCCATGATAGTCAATTGCATATGGTGATTTGTTATAAATAGAGTTGGAAATGATTGAGGTAAGCATTTTTTTTTCTTATATGAGAAGCTGATGGAGGTAAGCAATTGTTTAGTGAGGGGAGGTGTCAAGTGCCATATGCCACGATCGTACTTCTCCAACCATGCAGCACCATGATTTATACTCGATCATAGTCAAGGTCAACCTCAAGGGAAACTCAGATCCCAATCTATTTTTGCATGACTCTTTGAAGTTTCGTTGGACCTTAGGCAAGGTTCTTTCATCCTCAACCGAACTTAACACATGCGGAATTAAACTTCATTTGACCATATACGTCGCTTGTACATGTCTTTTCCCTTATACACAACTCTAGCCAACTTGCCTCTACTCCCAAGTCCTATGGCTCAACCTTGCCCTAGTAGACTATGGTCATTACAATGCAATGTCACATCTCTCTTCATCATCTTGGTTCCCAAGAACACGACCCCAATTTAGAACTTCACCAAGATGAGTTATGACCCTTCTTTGGGTCAAAACGTGCTTATAGCACTCTATCCTGAGGCTTACCGAGTGATTCGAGTACTTTCTAAAGCTTGTCAGGGCATAACAATACTTATCAGGCTCTACCAACTTATTTCGCGCCTACCAAGCTTCTACCAGCCTAATGATACCTACCAAGCTTTACTAGGTCATTACAACGCTTACCAGAACAACTTAGGCAAATATCGTGCCAACCAAGAACTAACGAGTCCCACTGATAATTCTAGATGTCATTCCGAGTGTCAGGATACCATCAGCTTTCTCTCTCCTACTCAAACACGCTTATCGAGAACCGATCCATCGGCAACTTTCCACTCGAGGCTTCCTGAACATCTATCCATCCAGACATATCAAGGTATGAACCTTCTCATGCCCATGCCGAGTCGAAACTGCATACGAGTGTTGGCTCATGGCTACACCGAAACCTCTGACGCATGGGAAGGGGTGCAATGTCGACATCCCGCCCAACATTGTCCATGAGATTCCATTCTCGATGGTAGACGCAAGACACTTGTCTTCCAAGACTCACCCACACCATGACACACACATGTCATGGGGTAGCTCGCTTAGGCTATAAGGCCCAAGGGTGGTGGAGAGCTAACATCACGCTGCCTCCTATAATACATTTTGAGCAAAGTCACTTATGGTCCCCTTGCATATGGATTTGACGAGGAGTCACTCACTAGTGTAGAGCGCCCGTTTGAACTCCAATTGACACGAAATCTAATGTGTTTGCATATCTCATCAATATGCATCTAACTCCAAAGCCACTCGTCAAAACTCTTAACAGAACCCTGACGTCCGAGGTCATGGCCTGAGGCTCCATTTGTTCTCCCTTGAGCTTATCACTGGCACCAACACTGATGCTTATCTTCTTGCTTGTTGCTCATCTTGGCATGTTTGCCCACTTATCTTAAAGTGTTGGATGATGCACCGTCTTCCTCATTCACATCATGGCACTTCTCTTGGCCCTCTGTCTATGCCTGATGTGTTGACACTTGTGTGTCGCCACGACACTATCTGCATTAGTGGGTCATAATCCATATCAAATATGATTGTCACACCAAAGACTAAATTTTTCTGATACCTATCACATGCTTTAGCCCAAAAGAAAATCAATGGAACTTTATAAAAGGCCAAAACTCAAAATAGAAGCCCAACTACTTTAAAAAATCTCCCTTATAGAAAGAAACCGGCAAAACTGGACTAAAGCCTCCTTTGCTGATACAATCCATCAAATGTGGAACCAAAAGCTTATCATGCACACCAGCCTGAAAGAAAACTCAACCAAATGTTCTGCAAGCACACTTCCATACTAATGTATCAACCATGTGCTCTCTAGTCTTTTTGAAGACTCAACCAAAGTAAAGTTGAAAATCCCATATTTTGACCTAGAATTTATCTGAATAATGTGATTCTTACCTCATAAGATAATTCACTAATCATCTTTTCAAGAACTTCAATGCGAAAATCCATCATAAGTTCTTCAAAGGTCATTACCATCATTAAAACGTGCATCAAACCAAACTCCTGCTCATCTAAACTACTAATATGATACCTGTGTTGTCATTAAAATCAGATCTTTCTTCTTCCAAATTGGAGCGACTTTTTTCCATGATGACTAAATCAAACCAAAAGACAAAGTGTCTCGCACCTTTAAAATGGAAGCATTCTCAAGGGTCTCACTTCATCTTCAAGCAAAAATCCTCATCAAAGGCAATATTCAAATTGCTTCCTCTAATGTCGTTGTATAAATAATGGAAATATCTTTGCATGATCTAGTACTATAAACAATTGGAAAGGCCTCAATATAAAATTTTCTTGGATTGCTCTCCAGAAAACGAGATTTAAAGCTGTCCAAGCCAAGCCTCCAACTTTGAAATTTTTTCCTTATTATGCAAAGCAGCAGCATTAAATTCCATATCTAGATGTTCTTTATGCACACTAAACCTATTAATGGGTACAAGACCATCACCAATAAGGGAATTCATGTGCTTTTGGGTTTTCTTTTTTTTTTTTTTTTTTTTTTTTTTTTTTTTTTTTTT
>QLSR01000077.1:346515-359034 GCA_031780015.1 Citrullus colocynthis
TTTTTTTTTTTTTTTTTTTTTTTCTTTTTGCTGAAACACAAACTGCATAGCATTTCATTATTAAGCTGATGATGAACAAAAATCAGACAGACTAATTGTTTGCCCCACTTTTCCCTCTCAGAAAACATCATCGAAAATAAAGCCCACACAAATGAAACACAAAGAACATGAGGCAAACCACAGTTTGAACCATGCACAAGCCTCTTAAGACTTCTAAAGTCTCTTCTCCAATTCATCCATGATCAATCTGTTTTCTGGCACTGGCTATAAAGCAGTTCTTACCTTCCCCCCACCTCGAACAAATTTTGTGCTGATATTATTATTTTCCTTCTTTTTGCTAAGTTGGAGTTTTCCTTGAACATTTTCTTCAGCTGTCTTAGGCTCATATCATTTTTCTCCACAATTTGCCCCTCAATGCAATTTGCCTTTTCCTCTTCTTTTTCATCTTCTTCTTCCTAAGCATCTGAGTTGCTAAATTAGCAGACTAATGGTTTTTTTTACTTTAACTGGAGATCAAACCATTGGTCTTATGGTGTAGACATGCAGACTAATATGCTTTTGGGTTCTTACAGTGTAAACAAGTAATTTCTCTTGTGTTAAGGGGAAACTTTGAAATAGAATTTTGTACTAAGACGAGTTTACAAATAGAAAAATAGTAAATTATTAAACCACATTTATGCCCTAATGAAAAAGAGGGAAGACAAAAAGGACACAAGGTTTACGTGGAAAACCCTAGTTCAGGGAGAAAAAACCACGATACAACTTTTCTCTTGTTATTAATTTGATACACACAAATGTTACAAGGGAGAAAAATAAATAGAGATCAAATATCCATACAAGGAAAAAATATTGGGAAATATAAAAGGAAAGAAATAAAATCTACAAAGTCTCCCAAACATTCTCTTTTTATTTTCAACACTCCCCTCAAGATGGGACGTAAATATCAATAAGACTCATTTTGCTAACACATGCGTCAAAGCTTTGCTTAAGTAACCCCTTGGTAAGAACATCAGCAACTTGTTGGCTAGAAGGGATATAAGGAATGCAAATACTTCCATTTTCCAGTTTTTCCTTTATGAAGTGTCTATCAATCTCCACATGCTTTGTTCTATCATGCTGAACTGGATTATTTGCAATTCTAATAGCAGTCTTATTGTCACAATAGAGTTTCATAGATAGTTTACTGCTTTAGTGAAGATCATAGAACCTTTTTCAACCAAATTTCTTTACAGATACCATGACTCATAGCTCTGTATTTTGCTTCAGCACTGCTTCTAGCAACCACATTTTGCTTCTTACTTCTCCAAGTTACAAGGTTACCCCAAACAAAGGTACAGTACCCAGAAGTAGATTTTCTGTCAATCACTGATCCTGCCCAGTCAGAGTCTGTATAGGCTTCAATGCATTTATGTTGGATTTTCTAAACATCAACTCTTTCCCTAGTGTGCTTTTCAAATATCTCAGAATCCTGTTTATAGCTTCCATGTGTTCTTCGTAGGGAGCCTGCATAAACTGGCTCACAACATTGACAGCATAGGAAATGTCTGGTCTAGTGTGCGCAAGGTAAATTTGTCTTCCAACTAGATGTTGATACCTTTCTTTATTAAGAGGAACTTTGTCAACAGACTTTCCCAATTTTGCATTAGACTCAATAAGAGTGTCAGTAGGCCTGCAACCGGTCATGTCTGTTTCTTTTAGTAAATCAATAGTGTATTTCCGTTGAGAAACTGAGATTCCTTCTCTTGACCTCACCACTTCCATCCCAAGAAAATACTTCAGGTTTCCTAGGTCTTTCACTTCAAATTCGTCTGCCATTTTCTGTTTTAGCTTGCTGATTTCAGCAGTATCATCTCCTGATAAGATAATGTCATCAACGTACACAATCAAAACGGCAACCTTACCAAAGACAGACCTTTTTGTAAACAAGGTATGTTCAGAGTGTCCCTGAGTGAAGCCTTAGGACTTAACAAAGGTGGTCAATCTTTCAAACCATGCTCTCGGTGACTATTTGAGTCCATATAGGGCCTTTCTAAGCTTGCACACATACTGGTCAAATTGGGCTTCAAAGCTAGGAGGAGGGCTCATATACACCTCTTCTTCTAGATCACCGTTTAGAAAGGTGTTTTTAACATCTAGCTGGTAAAGAGGCCAATCTTTGTTGACAGCAACAGATAGAAGAACCCTGATTGTATTTAACTTTGCGACTAGGGAGAAAGTCTTAGAATAGTCTATCCCAAAAGTCTGAGTGAACCCTTTTGCTACAAGCCTAGCTTTATATCTGTCAAGAGTTCCGTCAGATTTATACTTCATTGTGAACACCCACCTACATCCAATTGGTTCATGCCCTTTCGGAAGAGCAACGCGTTCCTATGTATAATTTTTCTCAAGAGCTCTCATTTCTTCTACAACAGTAGCCTTCCACTCAGGGATTTCCATAGCCACATATATGTTTTTCGGTATAGTTACAATGTCAAGGCTAGCAGTAAACGCTCTGAACTTAGAAGAAGATTGTTATAAGAGAGGAAGCTATACATGAGATACCTGGTGCAGGACCTTGTGCCCTTTCTTAGAGCAATGGGCATGTCAAGGGTGGCATCATATTCTCCTAGTTTGTCGAGTTCTTCTTCAATTGTGGAATTTTGAGGTATGATCTCATTTTCATTCTCCTAAACTGTTGCGGACACTACATCGCTCTCAGCAACCTGGTTATTTTCTGTCATATCCTCTCTATCATTTTCTACTGGCAGTTTTGTCATATCAACAATATTATTTTCAACACAAACATTTTCAGCGCAGACAGTATTATTATCAGGATCAGTAGTACCTTGAGCACAGCTGGTTCAAAGGATTGGACCGAAGCTGGCATGTCAATAGGGCCTTTCTAAGATTCTTCCTGTAGTACATTATCCATGGGACCTGTCTGGTGGGTAGGACAATGTCGTGGGTTGTCAGGATAGGTTCAGGAAGAGGATTAGGATAGTTAGTCTCTTCATTATTACTCTCCCCCTAAAGAGGACTAATGGGAAAGAAAGGTTTATCTTCCAGGAAAGTGACATCCATAGAGATGAAGTATTTCTGGGAAGTGGGATGTAAGCATTTATAACCACGTTGGTGGAGAGGATACCCAACGAAGACACATTTCTGGGCACGAGGGTAAACTTAGTCTGGTTGGTATTGAAGCTATAGAAAAATGTTGTACACCCAAATACTGGGAGAAGGACATCAGGTATAAGGCGAGTGGTAGGGTAAGACAGTTTGAGACAGTCAAGAGGAGTTTGAAAGTTGAGAACCTGAGAAAGCATCCGATTTATAAGATGAGCTGCAGTCAAGACTGCATCCCCCCATAGGTAAGACGGAAGAGAAGTTGACAGCATGAGAGACCGAGCAACTTCGAGGAGATGACGGTTTTTTCTTTCAGCCACTCCATTTTGTTGAGGTGTATAAGCAAACAAGCTCTAGTGAACAATACCTTTAATAGATAAGAACTCATGAAGGGTATTGGTGAGGAATTCACGACCATTCTCACTCCGAAGAATGGCAATTTTGGCATTAAACTAAGTTTCAATGGTGGCGTAAAACTGTTGAAAAATAGATGAGACCTCCGACTTATCTGTTAGAAGGAAGACCCAAGTAAGGCGAGTGTGGTCATCAATGAAAGTAACAAACCAATGCTTACACGAAGAAGTGGTAATGCGTGAGGGACCCCAAACATCGCTATGAATAAGAGTAAAAGATTTCGAGGGTTTGTAAGGTTGGGATGGAAATGAGACCCTATATTGTTTCGATCGAATACACACATCGCAAGATAAAGAAGAGATGTCAACTTTATTAAATAAATGAGGAAATAAATATTTCATATGTTGAAAATTAGGATGGCCAAGGCGGAAGTGTCACAACATACAGTCATTTTCAGAAGTTAAAGAATAGGAAGATAATAGACTAGCCCTATAACTGTGCCTAAAGGAAGTATCATTGTTAAGGAAATAGAGTCCTCTATTGTGCTAGGCAGTGCCAACCGTCCTCCCCAAGCTCAAGTCCTAAAAAATAACATCATCCGGTGAGAAAGCTATACGACAGTTTAGATCTCCGGTTATCTTACTCACAGACAATAAATTATAGGAGATTTTAGGGACATGCAGCACATTCTATAATATCAGACCATCGAATGGAGAAATGTGACCCTTTCCGACAACAGGGGCAAGTGTCCCGTCAGCAATCCAGATTTTTTCATTATCAGCACATGGAAGATAAGAGAGAAAATTGTCAGAAGTTCCAGTTAGGTGGTCTATGGCTCCTGAATCAAGGATCCAAGGTTTCTTGCCAGTAATACTAAGGAGACTCAAGGATTGAGAAATACCTGATTGTGTAATCGCCCCAAGAGAGACAATACTAGTGTCGGCTGGGTAGATCTCCTGATGTTGTGATTGAAAGCCACTAGTAGCCTCACTCACTAGAGCCTGGCTGGGTTTGTTGTTTGGAGGTCGTCGTCTGCCATTCGGGGGTCAACCATGTAGCTTCCAACACTGACCCTTCGTGTGCCACGGCTTCTTACAGTGTTCACATACTAGAGGTGGCTTCCCGTTCTGCTTGTCTCCAGTAGTTCCATATGATTTTGCACTGAAGGCAGCAGAATCAATTACGAAGGTAGCAGTGATATTCATGGCATTTGATCTATCTTCCTCCAGACGAACCTCTGAACATACTTCCATCAGGGTCAGTATTGGCCTCTGTCCCAGTATTCGGCTTCGCACAGCATCAAATTTGGAATTCAGACCTACTAAAAAATCATATACATGGTCAACCTCTTCAATTTTATAATATTGGACTCCTCCACAAGGGCAATCCCAGACAAGTTCACGACATAAGTCTATCTTCTGCCAGATAAGAGATAATTTATTAAAATATGACATGACATCCATGGACCCCTGTTTGCATTCATGGATTTGTTTTCGCAGAGTGTAGTGTCGTGATGCATTCTGCCTCTTGGAGTACAGTTTCTGAACAGCATCCCAAATATTCCGAGTCGTAGCTGCATACAACAGAGGCTTCCCAATTTGAGGTTCCATGCTGTGAATTAACAGAGACCGGAGTAATGTATCTTCTCCCTTCCAGAGGCGCTCTTGAGGATCTCCAAGTCTGGGTTTAGGTATTTCGCCAGTCAAATATCCGAACTTATGGCACCCTTCAAGCACCATTCTAACTGACTGAGACCAAGAGAAATAATTCTGGCCATTCAATTTTTCACCAACAATTAACCCAATGGAGTTACCCATTGGTCCAGACAAATATGGTGCAGTCGTTAAAGTAGGAAACACAGTTACCGAATTCTCTGGATACATCGGTAGATCTAACGAAACATTGTCCAGAGGCAAGTGATAAGTGCCGGAAAAACCCCCAGTGGTGGTTGCGGACAGACTTCCAACAGCTGAGGCGTCACCCATTCGATCAGAGAGAATACTTGTTCATTCTACAGCAGCTCCCACAAATCTGACAACAGTCAGCCCACAGCGTTCGACGAAGAAACTAGATCCAGCAGCGGTAGCACCCATTCGGTCGAAGAAGCCAAGCCCAGCATCCGCGACCTAGCCAGAAGCTGCCGATCTATGGTGTTGCGATATTTGTGGTGGCAGCGTTCGGGTTTGAGTAGGCAGAGAGGTTCGACAGTCCAGCTATCGTAGATCTGGCCAAGAAATCCCGATTCCCAGCGTCTTGGATAGCAGCGGCTACGTGGTTCGAGGTCAGTTACTACAGGTACTGGTCAACGGCGGCTTGGATGATGGCAGCGGCGGCGGGTTCTATTGGCAGTGGGATCAATGGCAGAACTAGGGTTTCTATCCTTTGTAATGGTTGGTTGTCGTCGATGGCGGCTAGGGTTTCTAGGGTCTCATCACCACGCTCTGATACCATAATGAAAAAGAGGGAAGACAAAAAAGATACAAGGTTTACGTGGAAAACCCTAGTTCAAGGAGAAAAAACCACGATACAACTTTTCTCTTATTATTAATTTGATACACACAAATGTTACAAGGGGGAAAAATAAATAGAGACCAAATATCTATACAAGGAACAAATATTGGAAAATATAAAAGGAAAGAAATAAAATCTACAAAATCTCCCAAATATTCTCTTTTTATTTTCAACATGCCCAAATTAATACTTAACATATACCATGCATCATAGACAAATGAATAGTTGAAACCATGATCAAAAAAGGATAATGGAACAATGAATTTATGTAGTGACAAAAAATTGAGCATATAAGAACTTACATCATTAGCCAAAGAAAGCATAAACTCAGGAACACGGTCCATATCAGGTGTGTATTGGTCAAGTACGACCGGAAGTCTATCCAAATTCCCATTTCTGTCAATACGTATGCAGAAAAATTCCTCCAGCATTTCAGCTTTCAACTTGAGCAGTTTTGTACTCGTCTAAGAAACAGGGGCAGTATTTAGCCATATAAAACAAGAAGCTATAACGGACGAAAGCACTATTTTATGCCTTAAAAGGATATATCAGAGAGGACACCATGTTACCTCAGCTACCTTCTCATTAAAATCATCATTCTCACACTCTGAATTTGCATTTTCCTCCTTCAGTGCCAAAATAAATAACTCGAATAGAGGGGCTGGGTTGCTTAATTGTATTGCATTAAAATGAGCAAACCGACGTAAAACTTGCTGGTACATGAGTTCTTTGCTACAAAATACAATGGAGAGAGCAAGAAAGCAAAAGGCTACGTCAAAACAAGCATATCAGAGCTATCAAACATCAGGCACCTTGTATATATATTAGAATGGCCAGTTTCTATATCTTATCCCTTTGTGGTTTATGCTCTATTTTTTTTTTTTTTTAAACAGATTTTTAACTGTATCCAAGATTAGGATTCTTCAACTCATTACAGGCTCCAACATCTTGACCATTCTTTTTGGCTTCCAGGCAGATTTTCCCAATTCGTCCCACCAATTTGGCCTGTAGACCCAACCCAAAATATTTTCAAAGTTAAACTTGCCCCAAGTTAACTCCCAACCCAACCCAACAAGCTTTCACTCATCTCCCAGCTCCTCCTCATTTCAATCTATTTGAATCTTTGATAATTGGGTTGATATTAGCCTACCGCATACTGAATAGTGGTGATTCAAAGAGGTATCCAATAAGGTTATTTCAATAGTGTTCTGATATTGGGCATATGACATTTTCACAAGTGGTTACAAAATCCAATGGCCAAATAGAGCAAGACCACGGCATAAGTATCATATAGTTAAAAAAGTCTCTGGAACTTCATAAAAAATATTGCACAATAAATTCAAACAAAATTCATTATTTGCCCAAGGAGTTTTTACCTCAAGTTCACAACATTCGCTAGATAGAGATGAGTTCCATGCTGAAGCAGTGCAAATACATCATCTGCCATTCCAATATATACGCAATTTCTTACAGTGTTAAGGAGACCTGCAGTTGGTGCCAGCACTTATAACCCATTCGATTAAAATTTCCAAAGCTTTCTTACAATTCAAAGATTCAACAAGCGAACTACCAGCATGACAATTATTATCAATTTCTGCAACAAGATCTTGAATGCTAGTAAGATTAGCAGATTCCTTCGGATTCCTTCTCTGTCTTACAAAAGACCTAAAAATCCGGTTTTCATAAAAGAGCAAGTTAATAATCCTTACAAAAAATAAAATGCTAATTAGCAAGAAGTATGATTCCATATTGTTCTTGCCAAATCATACAAAATCTTGAAGCTTTAATTTAATTGCACCACCCAAGAAAGTAAATTCTATTTACAATAAACAATAATTTCAATGATGCACATTCCACACAATGAGCAACATTAAAATATAAATAAATAAATAATATAAAAAGAACATTGGGCATCTGAATTTTAATTGGCACATGCATAAAGAAGATTTAATAAAACTAATAAGATCCATTTTTCACATCATTTTGTATTTCTTAAAGAGAACCTTGAACATTGATACAAATACGGATAAAACTACTAAGACCTATCAGTAAGGGAACTAATAGGAGTTGATGGATAGGAGTAGCATGCTTTTAGTAAGGGCATAAGGGTGATTAGTTAGGGAGCTAGTTAATGTATTTGGTTATAAATAGAGGGAAGGGGATTTTGGGAAAGAGAGGAGGTTGAGTGATTTAGAACTTGGGTCAGCATGCTCAAGAGAGGGAGGTTCCAAACTTGGTTTATCATGTACTTAGTGATCCTTTACATTTCAATATATTTTAGTTCTTAATTCTTCTTAGGTGGCACCCTAACACTATTTCATTATCCTTTTTTCTTTGGAAAAAAATTAATAAAGAGATGTCCAAGATAGAAACAAAACATTGACTTGTGGCTCCTCTCAATCTCTCCCTTCATCCCTGCCTTTTCCTTCATCTCCTAATCTGTCCACTTCACCTCTACCTTGTCCATGGCTCCTTTATGGAATCTACCTTGTTTACGATTCATGTGTATATATACACACATACCTACATACATTCTTGTGTGTGTGTGTCACCTCTACCTTGTCCATGGAGCTCCTTTATGGAATCTACCTTGTTTACAATTCATTCATGTATATATATTTGATTTCTGTAGGATTCATTTCTAGGCCTTTGTTCTTTGTTGCTAATTGTGGACTTTTCACTAATATTACAAAAATAGAAAGGAAATCCAACAAATTCCTCTTATTTTTAAAGGGAAACGGATCTTTTCATAAATGCTCAAAGACAAAAAAAAACAAAATATCCCAACAGGTAAATGTGGATAAGTAGATGCACTTGGACATCTCAACTAGGTTGACACCCCCTTAGCACCCTCATCATATCCTATTCGAAATACTAGAAAAGAAATACATGGAATCGAGAGCACAATCATAATAATAAGCTTGATTACATAGAGAAAATAAAGGCTTCCAATTCAGACAAATATCCTGAATAGAATAATCTTCAAATAACTTGGATTGTGAACTCCAAGAAGAAGCTAAAAGACAGGTTGCTCCCCATCTATTCGACCAATCTTTAGATGTATCATGAAAAACACGTTGATTGCGCTCAAACCAAATCTCAGAAAGCAAAGCTTTAACAGTGTTTGACCATAGAAGTTGAGATCTACAAGAAAGAGAAGGACCGACTAATAATTGCAGTTGTTTTCTCTTGTTGAATTTCCGAGGACCCAATTCACATTGAAGCAATCAAATAATTTCCACGAGCACTTTCTTGAATAAGAACAATCAAATAACAAATGCTGCACATTTTCACCATTAGCTGAACATAGGGGGCAAATTGATGGTGATAAACATTTGCTCTGAAGCTTATGCTGCAATGTAGAAAAGCAATTTAGGGAGCCATAGAGCAGAATCCATGTCAAAATATTAATCCTTTTGGGACTCTTTGGTTTCCAAAGAGCTTTATAACACACCTTATCGATTGGAAAAAAAGCAATCAAATATTTTGACAAAGATTTCAGCGAGTACCTTCCTAAATTATCCAAGGACCACGATCTCGAATCTTGTATTGAAGAAATTCTGCTACCTTCGATTGTACTAAGTAGCTATTGAACTTCACAAAATTCCTCTACCTTGAGTTGCTTGCGGAGTAATAGATTCCAGGATTGAGTAACCAAGTCCCAATGATC
The DNA here is from genome assembly GCA_031780015.1 of Citrullus colocynthis. NCBI lineage: Eukaryota > Viridiplantae > Streptophyta > Magnoliopsida > Cucurbitales > Cucurbitaceae > Citrullus > Citrullus colocynthis. The sequence goes on from QLSR01000077.1 coordinate 356,153, forward strand.
GTTGACACTACCCTTTGGAGATGAAGCAATTCTAAAGAGCTTGGGAAGCAATCTCTTAGAGGGATTTGACTACACCATGAATCTGTCCAGAAGAAAATCTGCCTTCCATTTCCCAGCTTGAATTTTGCAAGGTAACCAAGTTTGTTCCGTGTATTTGATGCTGATCCAGGGGCTTCTAAGGCTTAAACCGAACTTACCTGAAGTGTGCCAAAGATGTGGGTCTACGCCATTGATGCTTTTCACAATTTTGCACCATAAAGAGTCATGTTCCTTAAGGAACCTCCAATTCCATTTGAATAATAAGGCTGTATTTCTGTTATTCAGGTTACCAATCCCAATACCACCATCAATTAGAGACTTGGAAGCTAAATCCCACTTTACTAAATGATTCAACTTGCTGCCTTTATGTCCTTCCCATAAAAACTTGCATAAAATTCTCTCCAGCTCCGAGATTACAAAGCAAGGCATTTGAAATATGGACATATAATAAGTGGGAAAATTGGCCAAGACCACATTGCATAAAGTTAAGCGACCCCCTCTGTACAAATTATATCTTTTCCATCTATCAAGCTTAAGATGGACTTTGTCAATAATAGCCGGCCAAAAAGATTGTTGTTTTGGGTATCCACCAAGGAGTAGGCCAAGATAAATGAAGGGCAGTTTACCTGCTTTGCATTTTAACCTATTAGTAGTTGAAAGCACCAAATCGTCATCAATATTGATACCATATAGAGCTGACTTTTCCCAGTTCACTTGCTGCTCGGAACACCACTTGAGGAGGCCTATTTTTTGAATAAGAATGTCCAGCATAGCATCATCATTTTTGCAAAAAAGAAGAGTATCATCCGCGAATTGCAAAATTGACAAGTGTACTTTGTCTTTTCCAACCAAAAACCCTTCATATAGACCACTATCATGAGCTTTATTTACTAGAACATTGAGTACTTCACTGATGATTAGGAAAATAAAAGGTGATAGTGGCTCGCCTTGTCTAATTCCTGATGTGGTAGGATTAGAGTAAATTAAGATATCTTGGTCAAATCTTTTATTGATCAAGATTATTTTTAGTTTATTTAATTGTTAGGATTAGTTTTAGTTTCCTTGGCTTATTAAGATTAGGATTAGTTTCTTTTATTAATTAAGATTAGGATTAGTTTGCTTTCCAATTCTCTATAAATAGAAGGATCGTCTTCTTGCTTTCACAACTTTTGATTCACAATAAATACTTTTATTTTATTCCTGGAGAATTATCTCCTTTTAATCCTTTAGGTTATATCAATTTGGTATCAGAGCATCCGTCTGGACCAACGTTGACTGTCGCAGGTGGAAGACTGAGAAACTCTTGATGACGTCAATCATAAGAGGGAGTTTTGTGAGTTGTGCTTGTTGAACAACACACATCTAATTAGGGGGAACCCTTTAAATTCTAAAAACAAAAGACGAAATCGAAGATTTTTTTCAAGATTTTGCAAGAATGGACTATTACCAATCAAGGAAGACGTCCAAGAAAAAAATACATCAGTTGGTACAAGCAAGAAAGTGAAATTTACTCCCAAAACCAGTGCCGGAATTTTGACTCAAGTGACTTAGAAGAAGAATTCCAAAATAATAATTTCACCCATGCCCGATTTTCGCAAAGAACCTATCATTACCCACATTGGAAATTTGATTTTAGTGATTCTAGTGATTCCAATGAAGATTCTAATGCAGTTTGGGAAAACATAACAAGGCGACATTATCAACAAAGAGCCCGACGATCCAATCAAAGTAGGCTTTCAAGAAATCGACATAAGAATTGAGAGTTAGATTCAGAAAATGATTTAGAGTGTGAGAAATTATTATGACCAACATCAAAGAACACCCATAAATTATCCCAACACCAATATGGTAGTCAAAACATTTTCAAGAAAACATATATATTCAAATAAAAGCATCTATCAAGAAGACCTTCGGAAGGGAATGGATGAAATTTTGGTCTTTTGAAAAAAATTCAAGACATAATTATAACCTTCAAGTTTTTTCAAGAAATCATCAAGAATTACATTTAGTCACTCAAGAAGAACAAGAACACATCCAAATGGATTGTGAAATTGCACAAAAAATGAACAAAGTAGAAGATAATAAAAAATCAATTGAAGATGAGTCGAATAAGGTAGGTAGAAAGATCAAAAAGGAGCTTGCGTTGGAAGAAGAAAAAATCAATTGGACTAACATGGAGGTTGCTTAATTCGAACTAGATGATGAGGAACAATTAATCGATGAAATCAACAAGGAAGGTGTTGAAGAAGATGAAGCCAGTGCAAAGAATGTGTCCATTTGGTTAGATAAATTAAGTGAGGTACACAACCAACCACATCTACCTCCATCGCAAGAGAATAGAGTAAAAATTAGCCTTGGCCACCAAAAAAGACAACAAGAGAATCAACAACACTAAAGGTATGCAAAAAATGTCCAAGATTTACCGAATCATTCAAGAACATCCAAGATCAAGGTTATATATGAGGAAATATTGGAAGTATGTGAATTCTTCAAGTGTGGAAAAAAAGATACCATGAGCAACTTAATTCGAAGAAAATTGAAAATCTTTTTCCTCCATTCTTTGAGGAGTCTGTATATATTTTAGCAACAAAGAATTTTTTGAACAACTTAATTCTTGGGTTTATTGATGATAGTATTGATGGAAATAATTTTCCCTTTCAAAAATCAAATATCTAATATATTAGTGTGGCTCGTGAAAATTGGTTGTTATTGCTGCCCAATGTTTAGAGATGTGTCCGTTTGAATGGCTTACTTTTTTATTTTTATCTTCATTTTCATTTTAAAACTCGAAGACGATTCTTTTCTTTTTTTTTTTTTTTTGGGGGGGGGGGGGGGGGGGGGGG
>QLSR01000077.1:359254-428553 GCA_031780015.1 Citrullus colocynthis
GGGATAGAATGATGTGGTAGGATTAGAGTAAATTAAGATATCTTGGTCAAATCCTTTATTGATTAGGATTATAATTAGTTTATTTATTAGAATTAGGATTAGTTTCCTTGGTTTATTAAGATTAGGATTAGTTTCTTTTATTAATTAAAATTAGGATTAGTTTGCTTTCCAATTCTCTATAAATAGAAGGATTGTCTTCTTGCTTTCATAACTTTTGATTCATAATAAATACTTTGATTTTATTCTTGGAGAATTATCTCCTTTTTAATCCTTTAAGCTACATCAATTGCCCCTGAAGCTTGAATGTCACCTCTTGGTCTCCCATTAATGTATACTGAAATTTTGGGGTTTTGAATGCACCCGTTGATCCATTCCATCCATTTTGGATGGAAGCCCAAAAGATCAAGGATCCAATCAACCCAATCAAAAGCCTTCTCAAGGTCTAGTTTTAAAATTCATCCCTTCTTCTTTCTGGTTTTGTAATCTTCAACAGCTTCATTGGCTATTAAGACAGGATCTAGAATTTCCCTTCCTCCAATAAAAGCACTTTGAGAGTTAGAGATGATGCTTGGCATTACCTTTTTAAACCTCTCAGCAAGTAACTTTGATATGATCTTATAGGTAGAGGTAGTAAGACTTATAGGTCTAAAGTCTTTAACCTGAGAGGAATCCAACAAATTCCTACAAGTTTTCTTCATTAAATATCATGATAAAAGTATTCTTCTAATTACAGGAGCCTACAAATGAGCTCCTGAAAGTGGGTCAGTTTCCTTAAATTTTAACTAACTGAAGAACATGTCTATAAATTTGTCTAATTTTTCATCATATTTGTAAAGAAGAAAAAATCTGTGCTCTGAGAGCAATAAAGAACTCATCCGGTTGGCCCTTAACTGCTTCAAGACTAGAAAGTAGCAACAGCCATTAGCTGCCGACTATCATCACTTTAATCATTCTTCTCAAGGACTACCTGGAGGACTTTCTTACAACGGCCTTTTTAAGACAGTTTTTCACAACTAGGTCCAGGATTAGGATTAGGAATATCTTAAAAAGTAGTCATATCACATTAACGATATTCCTAATCCTGACTCAAACTTGACACCAAAAATGGAAAACTATCTCTAAGCCAGTTGAAATATCAAAAATCAAATTAGGAAAAGGGATAGAGATCTCAGAAACGAAACAATTTCATTATGTAATTTTTTATTGTAGAAAAACATCTCACGAAAGAAATAAACAAAATTTAGTTACTTTTTTTCTGAAATGACAGGGCCTTGAGCTAGTTTAAACAATTAATAAATAAACAACAGAACAAATTGACTACCCTCAAAATGTTACATCAAAGGCAGAGTCTCAATGCAACACTTTGACATTGCCAGCTCCATGATTAAATCCAAGAGGAAAACTGAATAGTGGATACATACCTCACAGTAGTCAAGCTAGATTCGGGGAGGCCAGGAGGCTTCATTTGCACATATGCGTGCAACCTTCCAGCTGGATCTGTTGAATCTGTCCTAACCATTTTATGCACTGGAACCTTTTGCGATTTTGACCCTATATGCATTATAACAATATGACACTGAAGCAACAGATAAAAGCCCAAAGAATAACCTTAGAAACTACAGTGTAAGACCAATAAAGACAAAATCTGTTGTACCAGACTGCGAGCAATTTTGAGTATCGTCCTTGCTAAGAACCATTTGACAAGCCTCAGAAGATTCTACATCCTATAATATGAGTTCATGAGGAAATATGAGTCAATAACTTAGATTCAATAAATTAACTTATAATCCAAGTTTCAGATAGACAAAGAGCTTTTAAAAGTACCTGTTCTTGAAATGCCCTCGTGTCGTTAGAACTTCTCAATTTTGATTCAACCGCTGACTGTATCCTCTCAATAATAACTTCCTGGTTCAAGAGGCTTACCTGCATATTGATAGAGCTTTATTCTGCAGCACAATATACACTTCAAACAATGAAAAAGATGTGTGGATTTTACAGTTAAAAGATAACTTTTAAAGAAATTTGAAGTATACAAATGGAAACTGTATAAGAATTTTGATAGCAACCATAGCTTGTAATTTACTGAATCTAATTTGTAAGGAAAGCTCAGAATCCCAATGTCAACTTTTCAACAATTGCTCATATGCCTAGAATCTGGAAACTATTTCCAGCACCTTGAAAGTGCCAACTCCTCACAGTCAAACAACATGGCATCGTCAATCCCATTTAGGACAGGCACGCATTTAAGAATGAAGTCAAAACTTGATGCCTCAATTTATTAGAGCCTTTTTGGCTATTATGGCGTGAAAGAAAATAGAAGCCTTCTGTAGAGAAATTAAAATCTGACACTCTTTGGGAGAAACTCCTTTTCATAGCATCCACATATTTGACACTTCTTAGACACTATAAAGCACTTGCTAGTACAATAGACATGGGTTAGACATTAGTTGAACGAATTGAATACGAATCCAATATTTAGGCACGTGTCTAGCACTAGTTAAACACAACAAATTGAACATGTGTCAGGCACTCATGACCACAATGATTAGACACATAAACTAAGATATTCAGACTTTTATCATTTTTCCTTACTCGTTAGAAAATGGACATATACTTAAGTATAGGGCAAAAATATCAAAATTTGAAAAACATTGAACTTCTTGTTTAAGTATAAATACGTAGGCTTATTAACTTTATTTTCTTTTGGTATAAACATATTATATATCATTTTAGAGTGCAGAAACTCATCATTTTATAGTGCAGAAACTCTGGGTACCATATATCATGCACACAGAAGTACCCACCAACAAGAAAAGATGCAAGGATATCCTTAACAAAAAATTCACCTCTTTTTTGGTCGGATGAACATTCACGTCTACATGCTCAGGTGGCAATATAATTGACATATATATGAAAGGTTTGGATGCTTTGGGTAAGGTTGCAGCATAAACAATTTCAATAGCTCTTTTTAAAGCACTGCATTCCACCATTCTTCCTGCAATAAGAAAATCTAATTATAAAAAAAATAATAATAAAAAAAAAACTTTTAAAAAAATGAAAAGAACAAGGATCCTATGCTAAACTATGATCCATGCTCTTCAAATAAAATTAATGAAACAAAAAAAATGTCAATAAATTACTATTAGACACACAAGCTCTTATAGGTTATTGTAAATATAATCTTTTCAGTTCATTCTTCACACTTCCTCTAAATATGGACTTAGATATAAGGCTCATTAAGGGCAAGAGTGGGTGTGTAGTCAGATGTTTGGGGTAGTGTAAGTGATCAAGGGGTTGCGATATAGGTGTTTATGAAAATAATCATATCATAATTTGGAAGAGAAATTGGGTAATTTCCAAGGTTGCTTATTAAGAGCTTATAGAAGGGGAGATTTTTTATTATTAGTTTGAAAAAGAACAACAATCTCAGTACCATTGATAAAGAGCACCATCGTGATCTTCTTTGCAACATAATTTGAGTTGGAGATTAGACCATCCATCTTGAAACCTGAACAGGCTTCGTCATTTTCTGAAACTTCTATTTTCATTAGATTGCGGGCAACTGATGCACCATAAACTGTACGAATGGCATCTAACCTTGAAGTTGGCCCAACTGAGTGAACATCTGCTCTGGCAGCTCCATGCTAATAAATATAGTAACCAGCATATCTCAACTCAGATAACCCATTTTAAACCATCAAAACATCTGACTATGAAAGCAATACCAAAGTAATAAAAACACTCAAGTTTGACTAATTATGGAAATAACCTTTCTGCAAGAAAAGCTGATGTTTATATGATGAATGGCAAAACGACTTAGAAGGTCCACAATCTTCGTGTAATCATCAGATGCATTTTGTAGTGTCTTCCTCCGAGCAGTCATGTTATAGAAAAGATTCTCAACCTGGAACCAGACATCCAAGAAAACTAAATTGCCAATTACGGTGCATGATGAAAGAAATTTGAAATTGTGAAGTATTTACACAAAATTGTCTATAAACAAATTTAAGAAAAATCTTAACCTCCTGACTGTAATTAATCATGAATCATACATGTACAAGAGTCATGCTAGCATAATTCATTTAGTTGATAAAATAAATCACTGTTAGCCCCAGAAATTGTTGCCTTGCCGTAGGAGCAGCCTAGACTGGTACAATTACCGTTATCTGAGTTCCTTTTACAGCAGCACATGGCTTAGGCTCATGCTCCATCACACCATCTCTATAGGATACTCTGTCCCATTATGTCAGGAAACTCAGTAAGATACTAAAAGAAATTCATTCTCTCAAACAAGGTGAAAATGACAACATAGTACATACAATCTAGATAACCATTAGTTTAAAACATTTGGGCATTTGAAAGTACAAACACCACAACAAAACAAGAGCCCATTGTATGGCGACCAAAATAGTATTTTAACCTCATTCCCTACATATACAAATCCCCAAGCAACCCAATATGAAGAACATGAGAGGCAGAGCCATAGCTTGTAGTAATTCTACCTATAACCGTGTAGTTGTCCTTTAGTAATGGTAGTGACCGTAACATGACCTACATAGGTCATGCTCGCCAGAGCCTCTCCTCGAAATCCCATCGACTTTATGGACTGTAAATCCTCAAATGTTGACAACTTGGACGTCGTGTGTCTCTCGCACAAAATGGGCAAATCTTCATACTAGGGAAGAAGAACAAATTGAAAATCAGAAAGTAGAATAAAATTGCGGAGTTTCCTCGAATTATAGCCACTTTTCAGTCTTCCACAAGGTTCCTTAATTTCCTTCTCCATTAGAATCTTAACATTAACACGGATTCGCTCCTAGAAATTTAATAGAAAAAGCTTTAACCCACACAATATTCCGACGATTGTGAATGCAGATTATGAAAAATGACTATCTAGATTCCGGTTAAATTCGTTTTGGTTTTCCCATATTTCCCGATATCAGTAGTAGGTAGAAAAATAGACTTAAAAAGGAAACAGACACGGATGCCATGGCCGTCGTCGGAAACTTGGATGAGTTTGAGGCCGCCGTCTTTGACAACGACGTTGACGGAGGTGGACTGGGCGTCGAGGCTGTTCTCGACGAGCTCTTTAATGGCGGACACAGGCCTTTGAATAACCTCTCCGGCAGCGATTCGATTGACGACGGACTCGTCGAGTCGGAGGATTTTGGGGGGTTCTTTACAAGGAACTAGTTCTTCATCCCCACATGCGTCCATAGGAATAATGTCTTCATTGGCATGGGTTTCCATGGAAGCTTAGAGAGATGGCTACTACGCTTCGACTACTATGCTTTCTTTACTTTGTGTAGAACGGCATGAAAAGCCCGCGAAATTGAAGGCCAGGCTGAAAACATTGTATTGAATTTCTGATGCAAGAGACCCAACCGAACGCCTTTTATTTTTTATATGCTTTTTCAAAAGTATCGCATTTTATTGATATTTTTATCGACATTTCCATAAATTTGAGACTTCGACATTTTTCTAAAATTAAGACTTTAACATTTTAACCCTTCCAATTGGTCTAGGTCTGAGAGCCTCAAGTGACATATTTCCTCATTTCTGGGGCAGTGTATTAACTTTAACAAGTCTACCTTATTACCTTCTCCTAATATAAATATTGGTTAAATCTGCTTTATTACTTTCTCCTAATATAAGTATTGATTTTCAGGACAACCTTCAAAATATACTTGGAGTTGATGTTCCTGGGTTACTATCCTGGTATTCCTTCAGTTTCTCTAATAGGAAAAACGATGACTTTCGATTCCTGGAGGACAAAGTATGGAAGACCACTCAAAGGTTGGAAATCCAAGATTTTTTTCTATCGCGGCAAGGATATCCTTATCAAGAGCATTGCTCAAACAATTCTCGTGTGTGTAATGATTTGTCCAAAACAAATTTGCAAAGCGATCTCGCACCCTGATGTCAGCAATCGCACATCATGATGGAAGTGATCACACACCATGACATCAACGATCACACACCTTTCTGTTCATATGATATTTTTTTTTCTCATATCTTCGTCATACAATCCATTTTAGCTAAATTACCACTCGTTTTTATATGCTTTTCGTGTTCTTTCCAACTATGTTTAGAAAATGAGCGAATGTTGAAGTATCTTTACTTTTAAACGATAAACATTTTTCGTTTTTTGGTTGTTGAGAGAGAATAACAAAAAAGATGTAGGAAATAGATGAGAAAAGTAAAGTATTTAATATTAAGGGTAAAAAGTAGTATTTTACATTCCAAAATGATCATTAACAAACAAGTTTTTAGAAAGAGGCGCGTCATAGAAACGTTTTGACTTTTGTATCATTTTGAACAACTTTCTAACCCTCATTTTGCTTGAACATCTCACTATTCCTCTTGACTTTTAATTCAAATCCTTGTTGCTAGCCAGTTTTGTTCAATAAATTGATGTCTTCAAAAGAAATGGCACAAACTACCACTAAATAATAAAATTTGTTATAATCTCACTCGTAAACGTTTCAACAGATCAATCAACCCAGGTAGTTTATCAAGGGTTGCAATTATATCCATGTATTAGTTGATATTCAATTACAAAAGGGCAAACATGCCCATTCAACCATTTCCATTCCCATTTCTCGTTCCCCATTTGCTTTGCTCTAATGTAATCCATTACAGAATTCTCTCCTCCGATTCAATCCCACGCTCTATTTTGGCCGATCGCGATTTCTAGGGTTTCTACTTCAACTTTAACGGCCACATAGCCCCATCTTCCTCACCCTTCTGTTGCATCTCGAGTATGGGTATTGGTGTTATAATGCTTGTGTTAATTAGGGTGGAGGTGGGGGTTGAATGGGCATGGCGAAACCTTGATATCAAATGAAGGTAAAGACACTAAAGCAGAGACAGCGTGAAGAGAAGTGGTTTGACCGTGGCAGGAGCGGCGGGCAATAGAAACGACGTCGTCTAAAGCTTTTGTCAACTCCTTCGTCAAGCATTACCTCCCAACACTCACCTGCGTCGGCGTCGCCCAACAACATAAGAAACCCCCTTTATTAACTCCCATGGAAATAGGTGAGAAGGGTTTTTAGGAGAGAGAGGAAGAAAGGGTGAAGGATATAAATGCAACACTTAATAAACTAGAGTTAATTGATCAATTTAAAAATTTCAAATCCCATATTTCATAGTTTGCGCAATTTTCCAAAAAAAAAAAAAAAAAAAAAAAAAAAAAACTACATATACCTTTTGTTTTTTAAAAAATAAAACACACCAACCGTTTTTTATTAGGATTGTTTTATATATAAATATAACAAAATGAGTGAACTTATTTATCAATATAGCAAAATGTTTAAAAGTACACAAAAATATAGACAGTGATAGACACTGAAAGATATTTATCATTGTTTATCACTATCATTACCTATTATTGTTTATCAATTTGAAAAACTTTTTTTTTTCTATATATATATAGTCGAAAATATTTCCAACCGTTTTACCATTTAAAACAATTACCTTTGTAATTATAATTGTATATAATTTTAATTATTTTATTTTATAAGAAAGTTAATAAGAACATATATTTTTTATTTTTTATTTTGTAAAAAAAATACTAACTAATTATAAATAGTTTGATATTTGGAAAATTATCTTAAATGGCAAAACTACTAAAAAAATTTACAACTAATAGCAAAATACACAATTTATCTGTGATAGACCGTGATAGATCACGATAAACTACTATCTGTGTCTATCGTGACACATATAATAGCTATCGCGAATTTTTGCTATATTTGTAAATATTTTAGTTCCTTTTGCTATATTTGAAAAGAGCCCTGTATATTTTTTCTATTTATAATAATTTTTCTTTTCTTAATTATAGTTTTATATAAGGGCTATTTTCACAAAAAGCAAAATGAGCCAAACTATTTACAAGTATAGAAAAATTTATCTATCTATTAATGATAGATTGCAATAGACTTCTATCGCTACTATAATAAACTTTCATCACTCATGCGATAGAAGTCTATCACGGTCTATCATTGATAGACAATTAAATTTTTTTAAATTTATAAATAGTTTGATATTTTTCTTATTTATAATAAATTTTCTCTATATAATCATAGTGATTTTATTTTATAAGGAAGTGAGTACTACCATTTTTATTATAGTTTTATATAAATGTAACTATTACATTTTATAAGAAAGCGAACTATTTTATTTTTAAATTTTTAGTGGAAAGAAAGAAAAAAAAAATAGATGTTCACTTATTTAAATTTAAGTTTTGTTGAACGGATGATATATTAGATATTTATAACTCACATTTTTTCATTTGACTTATTCTCTCTCGAGTCATTATCCTCCATGACTTCATCTCCCTCAGAGTAGTTATGAGACTCTTCTACTTTAGCTAATTTTAGTCTTTTAAACTTGCTCCATTTAAATACCAGAAGATATAAGTGTAAAGCTTTTAAAACAATACACATCAATCAAGAAGGTAATTATTGTCTCTACTTTGCCCTTTCTATTTTTGCTTTCCTCATCACTTCTTTGTGTTCTTATTATTGTTTTTGTCTTGCAAGACGTCATTACAAGTCTGCCATTTTTGTCTGAGATAAAGGTAAGGTTTGTTCTTATTTTCATCCTATCTCTTGTACGTTTCATAATTACAAAAGTTGAGTTAATACTAAAAGGGTCAAATAAAATTTGACTATCATAAAATAGAGCTTAGAACTTTTTTCTTTTAGCCTAGACATAGGGCAAAACCTTTAGAGCCATGAATTGCATTTTATTTATCTAAGTTTGAAAAAGTCATAAAAATGTAGGTCTAATGACTTAGGTTCCTAAACATACTTCTTAAAAAATCGAATATAGGTAAAATTGGTTTGCCATTTTATGGTTACGTTAAGGTTACATGTGCATGTAAGACTCCATTGTTTATCCCGGGGCACTAGCGTGTTTGAATCTCTCTTTTTATCATTATTATATTTTTAATCGAAATTGGACACAATACTTAGAATATTTTATTTTTATTATTATTTATTGCTTGATTGGCAATGTGCATTTGCACCAGAGTGGAAGCTTTTTAATTTTAAAGGTTTTCAAATTGGGGTAACATGGTTTTAGTCCATCGTTGATGTTGCCGGGGAACAACAATTTTAACAAAAGTACTTTGCAGCATTGATTTGGAATTGCAATTGTTATTCCCTCTATCACAAGTCACCGAAGCAGCTAAATTGCAATTGATATGCCAACAAGGTTTGGTGTACTTTTGAGCTAAATCCTGAAATAGAGAGAACTTTTCACCCGCGTGAAGAAAAAGGACCCTAATTTTCAAGAACCTGCAATGGATCCACTAGTTTTAAAGCCTCAATGTAATCCTCAACGAGAAGGAGGATACCAACAAGGGAATGCAAGGGGAAATCACATACCACAACTCCAATTGATTCCTTCACAAAATCTTGTCTTCATAGCAGAAGAAAGGGATAGACCTATTACAAGCTATGCATGCAGATGTAACCTTTGGCTATATTCAGGAATTGTAGAACCAAACATGGATGCAAATCACTTTAATCTAAAGTTAGTGATGTGTCAAATGCTTCATCACAGTGAAGCCTAAACTACGTGTGTAAACTCAGGTGATAAACACGAGCAGACATCTGCAGTGCCTATTTTCCAAACACAGTTTTGGTGGTTCTCAAGCTTCACATTCCCAAACACAAAATGAAGCAACACCTTTGAAAATTTCAATATACAATAGACACTAAAAGAGAGTTTAGCTTTACAAGCAAAACAGGACGGAAACAAAGTGGAAAAGTTGCCAAAGATAACTCAAGTTTCTCCATGGCGATTATAGAGTACCGATCGATATATAGCAGCAATGTAAAGGAAGCAGATGAGCAGTATAAAGATATCATCCATCAATCCAAATAATCCTAGTAATGCTGCACATAAACATTCAAGCCAAAAGGGACAAAAAACAAATTCATAAGGAAACCAATAAACCAACAGAAAGTACAAACAGGTATCTGGGGAGAATATATATATATATATATATATGTATATATATTACCTTCTGGTATGATATCGATGGGACTCACAGCGTAGACTACACTCAGTACCATCTGTAAACATATTACAGCAGTTATAATTTGTAAAGGAGGAACAAGGACAACAGTTTGACATTAAATCAACCAGATAGTTGAGCTATTCACTTAACTGCAATGTAAACACGTGTTCTAATGACAAGAGGAAGAGATCTCTGTGGATTAAGGAGTTCCCGAAGCAGCCTCCGTAGGAGAAAAGGAAGGTCCTGCAATTGCTGTGGAGAAGAGAAAAACGTAGTTCAGTGTCTTAGGCTGCGTTTATTACTTCTGAATATTGATTTATCAAAGAAATTATTGTAAGAAAATTTAACTTAATTTAACTAAACACAGTTAATTATCTTACAGCTAGATTTTAGATAATAAATAAATAAAAATCTAACATTCTGTAAATACCATTTGAACAAACCACACTAACTACCACAACTGAATACCAAAAGCCCCATTAAAGTTTTTAAAAAATCATCTTAGTAAAATAGAAACGTAAATTGATCTAAACCATTAGTTTAATGGTTTTATTTCTTTACAAGTTTCTTTCACAAACATCAGAGATTATTGCTTTTTCTTAGAACATAATTATCAACTCACAAAGTAGCGCCTGTTAACATATGCCACCCTATATTTTTAAGAACAAAACACTCCATAGCCTAGATGCAAAATGCATTACATATAACGGTAATGCATAGAATATCTCAAAATAGATCTCACGCCTTGTTAAATGGAGGTCTCCTCGTTCTACACTTTGCTGAGGCCTCAAGAGAGAGGTCACTTTTCAAAGGAACAGCGCACTAAGAAAGGAAGCTTCCCTTTCTGATTGCTGAGTGCCTTTTCAGCAAACCTGAGATCTCAATTTAAGAAGAGGTCTATTTGACTATGAAGTGGGTAGTTGACTGGCGTTGTTTGAGAAGATGAGCTCCTCTTTTTATCCATTATGGGGAATGAGCAAGACAAAATCACGTAGACCCTAGATAAATCAGGCCTTTTTCCTTCCAGGTCAGTGCTTTTGAACCTTACTAATGCCCCCAGGATGTGAAGCCCTCCAATAGATCTCGTCTGGAATTTTAAAATCCCAAAGAAAGCAAATGCATTCTAGTGGTGTTTACTGTCTAGCATACAGATGCCTACATACCATGGATAGATTGCAAAAAAAAAAAATCCAGTAAGAATCTCACCCATCAGTTTCCTGTTGTTGCTTCAAAGAGCAGAGTGAGTCTTTGGACCACCTCTTTCTCCACTGCCCTTTGGCAGCAGGTAGTTGGAACTTTATTTTTTAATGAAGCGGGGGAGCTATGTTGTCTTCCCAACAGAATTGAGGATTGGACTGCAGAAGCTCTAAGAGGTTGGAATATCAAAGGGAAGACCAAAACCCTGTGGAGCTGCACAGCTGAAGGCCTCCTATGGCATATGCGGAGTAAAAGAAATCATTTGTGTATAAATTTTTTACTTTAAAATCCTTTTGTAATAGTATGAAACTTACCACATTTTGGTGGTACCCAAACCATCCCAAATTCTTTTCTAATTACTGTCTTTCTAATGATCACTAACGAGGGGAAGGCAAATGTTACTTCTTTGGGCAGGGCTCCCCTCTATCCCCATTCCCTAGGTTGTTATGAAATTTTTCATTGATGAAATGAAAAATGATTAATGCTTAAAAGATATAAGCTCCACCAAAGAGTGAAAACAAAAATAATAAAAGCAAGCTAATAAAAAATATAAATTACAAAGGAGGAAAGAATGCAATCCAGTTAAGACATGTATCTTATAAATTTATCATGAAAAATCAACAAAAGGCTTAGAAAGAGAAACCAGAAAAGAAGTCATAAGGCGAGTGATACGACACGGTCAAGTCAAGAGATATGTTTCTATGAAAGATCCGTTGGAACCTTTTCAGCTAAAATTCAGAAAGTACTTCAATTGCATTAATCCACAAAACTTTGATATTTGGAGCCAATGGTAGGCCAATTAGTAACTGAAGAACATTACCCTTGAAAGATTTGGAGAGAACCCACCGGAAATTTCTAATATAATGATTTGAAGGAAATTTCTAATATAATGATTTGAAAAGGCCAAGAATTTCAACTATAATTCCTCCAAACGAACAAAAAGAGCAACCATCTAAGTTCTGAAATTAACAATTTCCTTTTCTTTTCTGCCAAGAAACAGTGGAAGAATTTCGTATTTTCATCACCTACTTTTTTCTTAAACAGAAACAAGTCTTTTCGTTGAATTAATGAAACGAGACTGTATTTCCATCACCTACCTGGAGCCATTGGAACTTTCAGAATCATGTTTCTCCCCTCGGCCAAATAAAGACCCATTAGCTCACTTTTTGCATATGAAAGAAGTTGAAGTTCATGAGAAGACAAAGCATCCAATTCTGATTTATTGACAACATATGCAATTTCCAAAAGAAGACATTCCTCTTTACGTTTCCTACTTTCTTCGTGTAGGTTGACAAAACTCAAAGACAGAATTCAAGAGGCTTCAAGAAAAGTATAGAAGAAATAAGGATATTGTTAAAAATAAGAGAAGATATTTGGAGATTTTTTTTTTAGATTTTATACTGTGTATTTTTTCCTTTTATGTTCCCTAATATTCTTTCCTTGTATTGTTTAGGGCTCTTTAGAGTCTCTATTTATTTTCACCTCTTGTAACATTGTTGTGTATCAAAATTATAATAGAAAAATTAAACCGTGAAGTTTCTTCCTTTACAAGGGTCTTTTCACGTAAACCTAGTATTTCTTTTTTCTCCTAATTTCAATATGGTATCAGAGAGTGGTGACGAAACCCTAGAAACCCTAGTTGTCGTCGACGAAAATGATTCTAGACAAGATTTGACGCCAGTTCCGCCATCCAAGAAGCTGTCGATCGGTACCTCAGGTCACTTAACCCTAGCGCCGCTGCCGTCGCGTAACCCTAGCTCCACCACTGCTGTGATGTTTCAAAACCTACCGACGCCGATGGAGCCATCCGTTGCCACTGCCCAGGTCACCAACTCGTCGCCGCCGTTGCTAATCCTTCAACCCTAGTGCTGATAATGAGGTTCGTGTCTGCTGTCTACCCTAGCGCCATTGCGGGATCGTCCTTTCAAGCACCATCGCTGGGATTTCATGGGCTACCAGGGGCTGCAGTCGTCCAACCGAGCATCGAAAGTTTCAACCCATTTCAAGATTCGGTATGCCATGAGGTTTTTGGCGCCAACTCCAGCCCTAATGTCATGGGTTCTCAATTTTTTCCTCCTACCGTCACTGCCATCTTCGAAGTTCCTCACTAAGTTGTCGGCAACCAACATGACCAGCACGGATCGATTGGTCTCTCCTCGGTTATGATTGAACAGCAACTTGCGAATCTCCAGGCGAGTTTTCAACAACAAATCGTTGTCCTTGAGCAGCTCTTGGCGCTTCCGCCAACCTCAGTCAAAGTGCAGTAAGTTCAGGTGTCCAGTTAGATCTATCGATGTATCCAGAGAATCCGGTAACTGCGTTCCCATCCTTAACAACTGCACCTTATTTGTCTGGACATATGGAGAACTCCACAAGACTAATCGTTGGTAAGAAGTTGAATGGCCATGACCATTTCTCTTGGTCTCAATCTGTTAGAATGGTTCTTGAGGGACGCTACAAGTTCGGTATCTAACTAGTGAGATACCGAAACCCAAACCAAGAGATCCTCAAAAGAGCATCTGGAAGGGAGAGGACTCATTACTTCGTTCGCTGTTGATTCACAGTATGGAACCTCAAATTGGAAAACCTCTGTTGTATGCAACCAATGCTCGGGACATCTGGGATGCAGTTCAGAAGTTCTATTCCAAAAGACAGAATGCAACGCGACTGTACACCTTGCGGAAATAGATTCATGAATGCAAGCAAGGAACTATGGATGTCACATCATAACAAACTGTCCCTTATTTGGTAGGAAATGGATCTGTGTTGGGAACTTATCTGGGACTTCCCTTGTGGGGGAGGTCAATATTATAAAATTGAGGAAACTAATCGTGCGTATGATTTTTTAGCAAGTCTGAACTCCAAATTTGATGTCGTTCGAGGGAGGATAATACTGGCACAGATACAAATACCAACACTTATGGAAGTTTGTTTCGAGGTTCGCCTTGAAGAAGACAGATCCAATGCTATGAACGTCATAGCCAGTCCCGTGACTGACTCTACAGCCTTCAGTGCGAAATCATCTGGTTCCATTGGAGACAAGCAAAACGAGAAACTGCCTCCAATGTGAAAGCACTGTAAGAAACCCTGGCATATGAAGGATCAGTGCTGGAAGTTACATGGTCGACCACCAAATGGCAAACGACGACCTCCGAACGACAAGCCCAATCCTAGCCAAGTTCTGGTGAGTGAAACTGCTAGTGGCTCCCAGCCACAATCACAAGTGCATTGCCCAATTGACTCTAGTGCCTCCCCTCTTGGGGCTATCGTTCAATCAGGTACATCTCAAT
Source organism: Citrullus colocynthis (assembly GCA_031780015.1). Lineage (NCBI taxonomy): Eukaryota > Viridiplantae > Streptophyta > Magnoliopsida > Cucurbitales > Cucurbitaceae > Citrullus > Citrullus colocynthis. The sequence continues at coordinate 373,772 of QLSR01000077.1, forward strand.
CCTTGAGTCTCCTCAGTGTTAATGGCAAGAAGCCCTGGATTCTTGATTTAGGGGCTACAGATCATCTGACTGGATGCTCGGATCATTTTCTCTCATATCATTCGTGTGCTAGTAATGAAAAATCCGGATTGCTGATGGCTCCTTTGCTCCGGTTGCGGGCAAGGGTCAAGTTTCTCCATTCGATGGCTTGATATTACAAAATGTGCTGCACGTCCCTAAAATATCTTACAATTTATTATCTGTGAGTAAGATTACTAAAGATCTGGATTTTCGTGTGGAATTCTCACCGGATGATGTTGTTTTTCAGGACTTGAGCTCGGGAAGATGGTTGGCACTGCCCGGCACAATAGGGGACTCTACTTTCTTGATGATGATACTTCTTCTAGGTGTAGTGTAGGACTAGTTTGTTGTCATCCTATTTTTTTAACTTCCGAAGATGATTGTATGTTGTGGCATTTTCGTCTTGGCCATCCAAATTTCCAATATATGTAATACTCATTTCCTTATTTGTTCAACAAAGTAGACATTTCCTCCCTGTCTTGTAACGTGTGTATTCGGGCAAAACAACATAGAGTCTCCTTTCTGTCCCAACCATACAAACCCTCTCAGCCTTTCACCTTTATTCACAGTGATGTTTGGGGACCCTCGAGGGTTACTACCTCTTCAGGTAAGCGCTGGTTTGTGACCTTCATCAATGACCATACTCGCCTTACTTGGTCTTTCTCCTCACTGATAAATCTAAGGTCTCATCCATTTTTCAACAATTTTACACTACCATTGAGACTCAGTTTAATGCTAAAATTGTCATCCTTCGGAGTGACAATGGTCCCGAGTTCCTTACTAAAACCCTTCGTGAGTTTCTGACCACTAAAGGTATCATTCATCAAAGTTTGTGTGCCTATACCCCTCAACAAAATGGAGTGGCTGAAAGGAAAAATCATCTTCTCCTCGAGGTTGCCCGATCCCTCATGTTTTCTACCTCTCTTCCGTCATACTTATGGGGGGATGTAGTTTTGACTGCAGCTCACCTTATAAATCGAATGCTTTCCTGTGTGCTCCACCTCCAAACCCCTCTTGAGTGCCTCAAAACCTTCTACCCAACCACTCGCCTTGTTCCTGATGTTCCTCTCTGGGTGTTCGGGTGCACTGCGTTTTTCCATAGCTTTGGCCCTAACAAGACTAAATTTACCCCCATGCTCAGAAATGTGTCTTTGTTGGATACCTTTTCCACCAACGATGTTACAAATGCTTCCATCCTTCTTCCCGAAAATACTTAATCTCTATAGACATCACCTTCCTTGAAGATAAACCCTTCTTTCCCGTTAGTCCTCTTCGGGGGGAGAGTAGTAGTGAAGAAACTAAATATTAATCACTTTCAACCCCCATTGATCTCCTTCCTACACCCGTCCTAAGTACACAAGACACTATTCTACCCACTAGACAGGTCCCTTGGGTAACTTACTACAGGAAGAATCTCAGAAAGAAAATGGTGTTCCCTACTAATTCACTGGCTCCAATTCCAGCATCTGAACCAACACAAGCTCAAGGTACGACTAACCCCTATTATTTGTGTTGAAAATGATATTACCGATTCGTCAAAACAGCTGGCTGAGAATGACAAGGATGATATGACAAAAGACAACAGGGTTACTAGAAATGATGAGGTACCAACAGGTGCATAAGAAAGTGAGATCATGTCTCACAAACTTACTATTGAGGAGTCTAACAAACCAGAGGAGTATTATGCTTCTCTGGACATGCCTATTGCTTTGAGAAAGGGCACCAGGTCCTACACCAAATATTCCATGTATAGCTTCCTCTCTTATAATAATCTGTCTTCTAAGTTCAGAGCATTTACTGTCAATCTTGACAATGTAACAATACCAAAGAACATACATGTGGCTATGAAAATTCTTGAGTGGAAGACTGCCATCATGGAAGAAATGAGGGCTCTTGAGAAGAATAATACACGAGAAAGTGTAGCCCTCCTTAAAGGGCATAGACCATTTGGGTGCAAGTGGGTGTTTACGATGAAGTATAAATCTGACGAAACTTTTGACAGATATAAGGCCAGGCTTGAAGAATTTACTCAAACTTATGGGATAGACTATTCTGAGACATTCTCCCCTGTTGTGAAGTTAAACACAATCAGGGTCCTTCTTTCAGTAGCTGTCAACAAAGACTGGCCTCTGTATCAACTAGATGTGAAGAATGCATTTCTAAATGGGGAATTAGAAGAAGAGCTATATATGAGCCCCCCTCCTGGCTTTGAAGCCCAATTTGACTATCGTGTGTGCAAACTTAGAAAGGCCCTGTATGGATTGAAACAGTCACCAAGAGTGTGGTTCGAAAGATTTACTACCCTTGTCAAGTCCCAAGGGTTCACTCAGGGACACTCTGATCACACTCTGTTTACAAAAAGGTCAACTTCCAGTAAAGTTGCGGTTCTAATTGTGTATGTAGATGATATTGTCTTATCCAGAGACGATACTGTTGAGATCAACAAACTAAAACAGAAAATGGCTAATGAATTTGAAATCAAAGACCTGAGAAACCTGAAGTACTTTCTTGGGATGGAGGTGGCAAAGTCGAGAGAAGGGATCTCAGTTTCACAATAGAAATACACTAGTGACCTTTTGAAAGAAACAGGTATGACTGGATGTAAGTTTGCTGACACCCTTATTGAATGTAATGCCAAATTGGGAGATTCTGTTGACAAAGTCCCAGTTAATAAAGAAAGGTACCAACGTCTTGTTGGAAGACTAATTGACCTAGCACACACTAGACCAGACATTTCCTATGCTGTCAGTGTTGTTAGTCAGTTTATGCAGGCACCCTACGAAGAACACATGGAAGTTGTAAACCAAATTCTAAGGTATCTGAAAAGTACTCCAGGAAAATGTTTGATGTTTAGCAAAACCAACAGGAAATGCATTGAGGTTCATACCGACTCTGACTAGGCAGGATCAGTAATTGACAGAAAGTCTGCATCTGGGTACTGTACCTTCGTTTGGGGTAACCTTGTAACGTGGAGAAGTAAGAAGCAAAGTGTGGTGGCTAGAAGCAGTACTGAAGCTAAATATAGAGCCATGAGTCAGGGCATCTGTAAAGAAATTTGGTTGAAGAAAGTCCTTTCTAATCTCCCTCAAGATGGTGACTTACCAATGAAACTTTATTGTTTTAATAAGGCTGCTATTAGCATAGCTAACAACCAAGTTCAACATGATAGAACAAAACATGTGGAGATTGATCGACACTTCATAAAAGAGAAACTAAAAAACAGAAGTATCTATATTCCTTATATTCCATCTAGCCAACAAGTTGCTGATGTTCTCACCAAAGGGTCTCACGCTATTAACAAGAATAGCAAAGCTTTGACTCATGTATTAGCAAGATGGGTCTCACTGATATCTACGTCCCATCTTAAGGGGGAGTGTTAAAAATAAGAGAAGATATTTGGGGATTTTTATAGATTTTATACCGTGTATTTTTTCTTTTTATGTTCCCTAATATTCTTTCATTGTATTGTTTAGGGCTCTCTAGAGTCTCTATTTATTTTCACCTCTGGTAATATTGTTGTGTATCAAAATTAATAAGAGAAAAATTAAACTGTGAAGTTTCTCCCTTTACTAGGGTTTTTCACGTAAACCTAGTATTTCTTTTTTCTCCTAATTTCAACCGATATAAATAGAAAAACAGTAATTTCAAGTTAAGAATAGCAGTTAATTATGATACACCAAGATACAAACATGGAAAGGAAGTATCATCTTCGACTAAATTATTTTTCTAGGCTTTGGTTCTTGGAAGAAGGTGCTTACTAAAGATTTTATTATTTGCAGGCTTAGTCCTACTACAGTGATTTTACAGGAAACTAAATCTTCCTCTATAGATAAGAGATTCATTAAGTTACTTTGGAATTCTAAGAATGTTGGTTGGTCTTCCCTCAATGTCGTTGGCTCTTTGGGTGGTATTCTCATCCTTTGGATGATCCATCTTTTGCTATTTTGGATGCTATTGAAGGTGCATACACCCTTTCCCTCCACATAAATCTGGCTGATGATTGTAGCTTTTTGGTCATCAGGTATTAATGACCTATCTTCATCATCTAACTGTGGTTCCTTTTGGCAAGAGCTTTATGTCTTATCTTATCTATGGCAATAACTAGATCCTCGGTGGGGATTTCAACGTCGGTGGTAAAGGAGAAGTTGATTTATGGAGCCATGTATCTTTTTATTGCTTTACTCAATCAGCAGGCCTCCAAGAAATCCCACTGCAAAACCGTCTTCCCACATGGTACAATAATAGAGAATTTTTTTCTCGCACCTTCGTTGATAGATTTCTCATTCCGGACAGGATCTTATCCAAATTTGAGTTTCTAGCAGTTGGCTGGAACAAATTACCTCCGAAAATGTTCCTATTCACCTATCAACTGGAAAAGAGAAATGGGGTCCTACTTCATTCAAAATTTGCTAATGCGTGGCTGAAACATCATAATTCTGTTCCCATGTTGAAACATTGGTGGTCCAAAAACAGCATGGTGGACTGGCTGGGTCATGGTTTTATGCAGAAATTGAAATGCTTGAAATGATTTCTTAAGGACTGGAATTCATCCACATTTGGCCTCCTCTAACTAAAAAAGTCAGCTTCGGTTAGCGCGTCAAAAGTCATGGGCTCAAATGAGGAAAATAGGCCTTTAGATCTTCCATCCACAGGTGCATAGCTATTAGATCTGACCTTTTATCCATTGCTGCAAATGAAATGATTACGTGGAGAAAGCGCTGTAAATCCAATTAGTGAGCTGATGGTGATGAAATTTCCGCCTTCTTCCATAGTCGTGTAGCTGCAAAACATAGAAAGAACACAACCATTGAAATCCTTTCCAGAACAGGGGTGAGTCTCCTCACTGACAGTGACATAAAAGCTGACTGTGTAACTGGGTAAAAATCTTTTGTTGATTTTTACCAACAACTTTATTCTAAAAAAGCTGGCAACAAATTTCTGCCTCATTCCATTAATTGCAGCCCCATTACAAGGATGATGCTGGAACTCACTTTCTCGGATGAGAAAATTCATAGAGTTGTACATGATTTGGGCACTAACAAATCTCCTGGAACACTCTCAAGGTTGACAACAAGAGGGTGTTCAATGGTTTTCTTGAGAATGATATTACTAATGCTAGCATCAACAGAACCTGCATCTGCCTCATCCCCAACAAGATTGGATTTGGCCATTAGCCTCACCACTCACCTCTATAAGATCATTGCTAGAGTTCTATTAGAGAAACTAAGAAAAGTCCTTAAATCCACCATCACAGAAAATCAATCCATTTTTGTAAACGGTCGCCAAATCATTGATGCATCTCTTATTACAAATGAAGTAAATGAGAAGCGAAAGCAAAAATCCAAGGTTGTTATAAAGTTAGATACTGGGAAGGTTCTCGATAAAGTTGATTAGGACATTCTCAACAATATCTGGAAGTAAAAGGCTTTAGATTACAGGTTGTCTCTTTATTTAAAAAAATAATAAAATAGTAAAATAAAAAATATTTTTTAAAAAAAGGATAAGAGGTTGTCTCTCTTCGGCTAATTTCTCAATTATCATCAAAGGAAAATTGTGAGGCCCCAAGTGTCAAAAACTTATAGTAGCAGGGGTAGAAAGGGTATTGGTATGCCCAACAGTTAGTTAAAGGAAGTGGGACTTGATTTTGAGAGTATGGGTGGCAGGGAATGTTGGTATGTAAGGGGGAAAACAGGTAGTAACCTTCTTGGAGAAGAATGTTAGCTGGGTGCTATAGAGGAGAGAACCCAGCCCTCTTGAAGTGGCTGGAGGATTGTGTTTGCTTACATTCTGCTTGTTCATGGTATTTTGCTTGGTATCATTGATATAGCTGGAAATAAACATATATTCCTTTTTTGCATTGCTCCGTTTCTTGTTTGGGTGTTATCTTTTGCATTTGCAGGATCTTAGTTAGGTTGATATGTAAAAATCCTCCAGGAATATAATCTTGCCTCGAGGGGCTCTCCACAAGGTGCTCCATTATCCCCTTTCCCCTTTATTCATTGTTCTTGTGTTGAATTGCCTTAGTAGAATGTTGAATCTTGCTGAAAATAGGGCTTAGACTAAAGGCTTTGAATTGGCGAATAATCAGCACGCTATGTCCAATGTCCATTTCCTACCTTCAAGGCTTTGTCTTCCTCTTCGTCTCTTTGTTTTCATGTATCCTGAGCATTAGACTCTTTCTATTTTCTTAATGAAAAGTTTTGTATCCTTTTCAAAAATTAATTAACTAATTTATTATTGTTGATGACTCTATCATTATCTCCTCATATGAAGAGACTAGAGACCTATGTAGGCCATTTACTTCAGTTTCTTGATCCTAATTGTTCTCACTGGACCAGAATAACACTCCCTGCGCTAGCAATTGACCTATGCTCACTCTCTGTGGTCAAAATTCTTCATGGCAAGTCATTTTTCACGTTACAAAGCAGATTCAACAATAACTTTAACTAGCAGTTCGTTACAGAAATTATGCAAAAAGAGAGAACTACCTGACTTAAACCAGTTGAATTGCCACCAAAATGACGGTTATAAGTTCTTATATTGTTAAGAACGCTTGCAACCTCTGGGTCACTTTGCTGAATTGGTGAAACCTCAGAAGGAACTAATAAAGAGATTTGTCGACGGCATAAGGGGCATTTACACGGCTGAAATGGTGATCCATGATCCCAGACAAGCATTATACACTTTCCTGCATACAGGAAAGCAGCAAATGCCGTGAGCTTCAGAGAAGACGAGGAAGGGAGAAAAAAATCAACTAACTAACCAATCCAGTTCAATAATATGAGTCAAGAAAAGAAAACCACAGCCTAAGGCCGTACAAAAAGATGAATGCCAGGAAAACAAAGCCCAGAAGAGTTAAGTTTACCCTCAAAAAAAGGCTCTTACCCTCAGTAGATGTAAATGGAAGATAATTCTCTAAAGAAGAATTAGGCAATATACCATAAAATTACAACATCAAGACATCAGGAAGAAAATTTAATAAATAAAATAAAAAAGACAAAAAGACAAACAAAAAAACATAGTAACCTTCAATTCAGATTCATTTTTCAAGTCAATTTTCTAAAAGAAACTAAACTTGTAGAGTTGAACATGTCTTTTTCTTTTGTTCAAGTATTTTACAAACAAAACTCATAAAAGGGATATTAAGACACCTAATGATGCAAAAATATAGGGGTGGATATAAGCAAAACTTTTTCTTCCAACATTCAAAATTTTCATGCATATCTCATGATTTAATGCACTTTTTACACAACAAGTTCCCAAAGTCGAAATGGAGACCACGAAGTTCCTTTCTAATCCGAAAACTAGAAGAATTCTCTTAATTTTATGGGGTTCACTCCATTGTTCAGATTTTGGTTTCATTTGCCATTTGCCGAAGTGCAGAAGTTCTAAAACACGTGACCAATAAACAGCAGTTCTCCTCCCAGACTTATCCATCGGTAAAAACTAAGTAGCTCGAAGAGAATACAATTCGCGATTTCGGATAACTAAGGAAGAAGCCACGGTTAATGTGACTACCAGGACAAAGGGAAAAACTGCAACCACACTTCAACTTCGAAGAAAACTAGTGGACTGTGCAGAGAAATGAAATGTGAATATGAAATAGAGGACAGAATCGTTGAAGAGAGATGAAATTAAGAACAAAGCATCAAAAGGGAAAAGGAAATGAAGCAAACGAATCAACCGCAGAACCAGTGCGAGCAATTAGCTTGGCAAGGGGTGTTGAATCTTCCATGGCAGATGGAACAGATATCGCCCGCAGGGGGGCCGTCCATATTGTCGATCAAAATCTTCCAATTTGTCAAAGTGTTTATCGAAATTTGATAGGTAAAAAGTATGTAACCCAGACTTCGAAGTTCAAACCTCAGGCGCGTTTCTTGGATGTCGTTCAAACCGCGGATTTCTTAGTACTTAACGACGAAGTAATTTCACTTTGATTTTTTTTTTTTCTTTTTTTCCTTTTGCTAAATTGCAAAAATCAACTTGAAGTATCATGGTAGGTGAATTATACCCTCAAATTTTGAATGGTAAAATTTAGGTCTCAAACTTATACAAGTGTTAAAACTGGACCTTCAAACTTACAATAATTGAAAAAATTAGACCCTCAAGTGATAGAAATGTTGAAATAAGTGGTATGTGATTATTCATGTAGAGTTGCATTGTTTTATGAATAAACATGTCTTTTAAAAAATAATCAACTTGAAAAAGAGAATTTTTTTATAAGTATTATTTTTCTCCAAGAAATTTTCTCCTATTTTAATAAAGTCTTTAAACTTCAATCTATTTTCATTAGATATGGTTTGTTGGATTTTGTGAATGAAATCTTAGTTTCATAAGAAAAATAACCTGTTTTATTAGAAAAGACAATTATTCATAAAACTAAGATATAGTAAAATTGTATTTAAGAGTGTTATATGAATAATATCAAAATTAAGATTGTTTTTCCTTCCCCCATAGGGCCATAAGATGAGAAAAGAAAAAGAAAATAGTGCATCATTTGCGTGGCTGCTGGGATAATATTTATTCTGCTTTAGATTTTTTTTTTTTTTTTTTTTTTTCTTTTTTATAATTTTTTTTTTTTTATTTTTTTTTTTATGTAAAGGAAAAAATTAATTTTATTTATTAAATTTGTTTTTTTTTTTTTTTTTTTTTTTCTTTTTTATAATTTTTTTTTTTTTATTTTTTTTTTTATGTAAAGGAAAAAATTAATTTTATTTATTAAATTTGTTTTTTTTTTTTTTTTTTTTTTGAATATATATTTGTTGTTGCAAGACTACAACTTGAAATTTACGTTCAAAACTAATCAATTATGTTTAGTTTATATATTTCATATAGGGAAAATTACCGCTAAATTATACTTTTCAAAAATAATGAGAAAAATGTAGTAGTTTTGAAAATATTTATAAAAATATTATAGTTTTAATTTTTAACATAACCTTCTTTACAAGTATATTTTTTAATAATAAAAAATATATTTTATTAATAACAATATTTTAACTTAATCTTTTTTTAAAAAAAAATAGTTATAGTTTTTGGAAAATTATTATAAATAAAAAATATTTCAAACTATTTACAAATGTAGAAAAATTTCACTGTTTATCAGTTATAGAAGTCTACTGCAGGCCTATTGTCGATAGACAGCGAAATTTTTCTATATTTATAAATAGTTTGACTCATTTTGTTATATTTGAAAAAAAAAAGCCTATAGTTTTTAATAATAAAAAAGATATATTTTGTTAATAACTAATAGTTTTGCAAATAAATTATCCAAACTAATGTTAAAAAGCAAAANGTCCCACAAAATGTACATCGCCGATTCCGAGCTAGCTATCGTCGTCATTTTGAACTCTAGGTTGCTCTAGTACCTCTACAGGTGCTTCAGAGTATAAATATTCATTATGCTCTTTACAATCGCACCTATGTCTATGCATGTATGAAAATGATGGACCGGCCTCTGAATCATAATATCCTACTAAAGACAGATTGCATCATCATTGGACTAGCATAACCAGTCTGGCTCTGCGCCTGCGCCTGTGTCTGTGTCTACATCATAGGAGCCAATTCTTCCACATTATGGTCAACCTCATCAACCTCATCTTTTTTTACTCGAGCATGTTCCCTATGCCTAGGAACAAGTGGTGTAATAGATATATCGTACATGTAGTGTAACTTCTCCATGTAACTCTCGTTATTAATGCATATAGTAAGGACCTGATTTGGATCATCTGCAACAACACGAAGACTATTATTGCTCAATCTCTGTGAATTACAAAACAATTAGACAATATTTAAAATAAATTTAAATTAAAAATAATTAGAAAATATTTGATTACATACCAAGTGACCAAAAGTTGCTCCGGACGAGTGATGTAACGCCTCATAATATTATTATACCAAGGGATGTAATCTTGAGTTGCATCATATCGAATTGCCCAATTGAAACGGCCATTTCAATAAACCTTCTATGATAGTGCCATCACACTACCAAATGTGCAACCTTTTCAGATCAGTTCTTAGGTCGATGTCATGCAGTGGGGGTTCAGTATTGCACTCTGACGGGATATCCGGTTGGAAACCAAACTATCTAATCACCTATGGGGAAGATGCCACTCATCAATGTGAAAACACGTGAGTAGGCTTCTCGTCAACTATATGTCTTGACCGTTTGTATAGAAATTAGGCAAAGAGTCCATGACAGCTTTGTAAAACTCCTAAATAATTTGAAACATAATATTTTATATTAAAAATATTAATGACAAGTACATAAAAAATATGTACAAAAAATTCAATTGGGTTTAATATTCACATACCTAGTTAGGTTGAAGCAGATCAAACATGTATCTATACTAACTCACTACATGTGTACCTTGTCACACCCCTTCTCGGATTTTCCTCCTTTAACCTGAGAAGAGATGTGAAGACAGTGACCTTGACTCCTCTGTGAGGTTCACTGTCCAACCGTTTCCGCCAAAAACAGCCCAGACGAGGTTTCTGTGCAGGCAAAGCATCCCAAATTCGCTTGCTACCTGGAAAATAAAATAAAATAGGAAAGCGTGAGCTAAAAGCTCCGTGAGTGACTGGTTTTGTAAAAACTATCTTTAGTTCGAACAGAAGCTTGCCAAAACAATGCACATAAAACAAGGATTTAACACGAGAGTTCAACTAAAACAGTTCTTTCGCAAAACCTTGCCAATCTCGTGAATCCGTCCTAAAACATATAAAATTGTTATCAACTCGTACATGATTTTCAACAGATCATAAGAAAACAGCTTAGTTGCAATATTTTTCCCTTAGTTGAAGTGGAGCAAAACTCAACACTCCAACGTCGAAAACGAATAAGGTTCGATGCGGAGCAAGACTCAACGCACCAGCATATAACCTCTATGTGCACATAAGAATATGGCGGGTTGCCCAAGTACCTTCTCATGTCCCTGAGTACTGGGTCCCGGGGAAACTCACATGCCTTATTAGCATTGAGCCTCCTCTAAAACATTTTATAGGCGGGTTGCCCAAGTACTGGGTCCCGGGGAAACTCACATGCCTTACTAGCATTGAGCCTCCTCTAAAACATTTTATCAGCGGGTTACCCAAGTTCTAGGTCCCGGGGAAACTCACATGCCTTATTAGCATTGAGCCTCCTCTAAAACATTTTATCCATCAATTTACATAAATAGTTCATCTAAATCTTTTGCAGAAAACAGGAAGTTCCTTGTTAAACAAAATTTTGCAACATGCCTTTCGTTATTATAAAGCAATCAAATAAAACATGCCTTTTGAACAATATATTCAAACATTATGCTTCTCACAGAAACAGTCATCTCAGAGCTGTATCACGTAACAACATTTTCAATAAAATTCATCTTCGACGAAAGGAAAGAGTCACTCACTCATCTCTTAAACGCAAGGCTTCAGCTTCTAACCCACAAGATAGCTACTTCCACCTTCTGGTAGCTCAGTTGAACGCAGCGTTCTAACTTTGGAATGCAAGATTGACGTTCTTCTGTCAGTTTGATTGGACGCAACCCTGCCTTTAAAACGCAAGGTTGATGATTAACTCAAGGTGCTTCCTAACTCTTTCCTTTTTCCCGATGTGTTGACCTCTTTTGGACGTAAAGCCTAACTTGAATGCATCATCCAATTTTGGACGCGGCGTCCACCTTGAACATAATGTTGTTCTCAACGCAAGGCTGACCCTGAGGCAAGACATCTTCCTTTATTATCGGATGACTAAATTTATCAAGAATACCTTCTTCCTTCCCTTTTTTCAAGATTTCTTACTCCAGAGTCATCCCTCCTTACTTTCCCCCTCAGAGTCCTATTTATAGCGGTTCGCCATTCATCTTTCCTTCTCCTTTTACCACTTGGTTGCTACAGGTTGCTCTGCATGTCTGACTAATCATGCATTAGTCCAAGTGTCGCCTTGCATGAAACACTTAACATACCTTATTAACACATCCCTATTTTAAGGTGTCAAGTTTATATGAAGCCACCTGGCCTTTATAACTTATCTTATTTGTCCAATATTTCAAATAGACAGCCATTCAATCCATACGACGTCCTCATGCGTTTATGGAGTTTCCTCTAAGGTTTGAGCTTCCCTACTCACTTGTCTAGCTCTCAAACAACTACACTACCGTCTTTGACACGTAGAGATAACTGTCTCAATGCATAGGGATTTCAATGCATTACAACCTTACCAACGCGCCAAATACGTTTCTTCTCCCGTCGACGCAGCGACTAATTCAGCTCACTACAACCATTCGTGATCACCCTCCACGTATAGCCGCGCTATTACAATCCAATGCCTACACAATACCACTAAGTATCAACGACAACCAATCTTTCTCAAGCTCTTCCTCTAGGCGTTGGTCCTGTTGCGTTTACTTCCATCCTGTGTCCATGACCATCTTCCTATCTTTAGTCATTCGTTGATTATTTCCAAGGTTATTCTTTTAACATTTGCCTTATATTTAACTATTTCTCTTTAGATGAATTAGCATGCGTTCACCATGTTTTTTATGTCTACTTCACAACCTTCTACTTTCCAACACTTGAAAATATCCTATAATAGAAGTCTATGCGTCTTACTTCTTTCCCTTTAAGTGCTTGAGTACTTCCTATACGTCTGCTTTTACTATGCGTTACTTCAGTCTTGACCATGCGTCCAACATGGTCTTTTATTCCTTTCCTTTAGACTTTTCAATGCATTGGTTGCTAAAAGTTGGGTTGTCACATACCTTGTCAGACCCCCTCCCAGATTACCTCCCTAACCTAAGAGTAGGTGCAACCTATACACATACACGTCAACTTATATCTTGTAACACAATTCAATACCAGACCAAATATACAAATGTTTATACTAAAATATCATTATAAGGTAATCATAAGGTTTGCATAGGGTTTCTCAGCTCATAATTTATCATACGAGTGTATTCGTTCAGCATACAGTACAAAACCCACGCTCTTTATGTCACAAAAATCATATATGATAAAATATGTACTTAGACTGAGTATTTACAACTATCCCAGAGAACTAAAACCAAGTAAGCCCAGACGAGGATCTTTTGTAGGCTTAGGCGTCCCGGACACGCTCGTTACCTGAAACAGACAACAATAAACAAAAAGGTGTGAGCTTTAAGCCCAGTGAGTGACTAAAATATCAATTACAAACAAATCCTTGAGTTAATGCTGATTATAACACTAATATATATCTTGTTAGTACAGATTGATGGATCTCTCATACCATTTAACATGATAGCATAGACACCTTTCTAAGAAGCAGCGGAGCAAAGCTCAATGCTATTAACCTTATATCAAGTATTCTGTTCCTAATATTCATATATTCATACATACATACGCCTTCACATTTTGTCCTTCGGCGTTTCAACACTCAAGTGTCTTCTCATAGTGTCCCTCAGCACTGAGTTTCATTATAAATTCACTGCTCAAGTGCCTTCACTCATGGTCCTTCAGCACTGAGTCTTCATATACTGATTTTCATATGCCTTCTCACAAAGTCCTTCGGCATTGGAAACTATCTCAATTAATCTCACTAGTGCCTTCACTCATGGTCCCTCGGCACTATGTATCATATATCATATCTCCATAGGCCTTCACACAGGGTCCTTCGGCCGTGGTTTGCATTTAGATAACTCACATACAGGAATTCACATAATATATTCGTTTTCACTTGCACATTATTAACGATGATCTTTGGACAAATTAGAGAGCCACTCACGGTTTGTCTTAGGCTCCGAGCGGATTGTATGCTTTTCCGAGCTCTTCTTGGCCTGTAAAACACATTTCTCATATTAGGTTTCCTTTGGACTTCTTTTCAAAATCATTAGGTATGCATATTAATAACTAGCGATACTCTATGTTACTAGCGAGACTACCAGCGAAATTCACATTACTGGGTACTGCACTAACGAAACTGGAGTGAATTAGACTAGCGATATCATCTTAAGGAGCAATACCTAGCGAGACCTCAGCGAGAGTTGTGAGACGCAGAGCTCCTTTGCGTTTATCAGCGACACCCGTTCCGCTGCTCACTCTTCCGCTCCTTAGCGATACCACTGTCTAGCGACACTTGATATCACAGTTTTCCTTACTCTCCCTCAACTCTTCCTTTACCCTGCTAAAAGCCATATTACAACCAAAATCAGAACTTCCCTTCTTATATAATCTTGTAAAGTAGTGAGTTTCCTAGCTTCCCTCAAAATTTCAGACCATGACTCGTCTTCATTTGAGAATTATTCCCAAATAACCTCGGCTGCCTTGATTTGCTTAGCAGTTCAACTCTGCTTACTTCTTCCTCAAAATTTCAGTTTCCGCTTCGACGTCCTCGGTTCACTCTCCTTCAAACACCGATTGATGTCCCAATCTATCAGTAACAATCAAGCTTCTGGTTCCAGCTTCAAAATCATCCTGAAATTGATCTGATTTCTATTCAAACTCGATATAAGTACCTTCTTCTACCTCTCTTCGTTGTTCGTCTGCGAAATGGAATTAATCTGAGTTCGAAAATATATCCAAAAATAATTATTCGATGCACTCCTTTATATGTCACTATAAATCACCAACTTACCAGCTCTAACATCATCCTCCTTTTGGAATTAGCCACGAATTGCTTCTGTAACGCATAGTCTCAACTTACTATGCCACGAATTGCTCAACGCCGAATAGTCGATTACCGCATGGCCCTCTTGGCCACTTTTCTATGTGCGACGCATTCCATCTTCAACGCATAGCGATGCCAACTTCTAGCACCTAGTCGCCTTCAACGCATACTTCTATTAACGCATATTGCACCCTTCCCCCTTCACATCTCTTTCCCGCCAAGCTGCCCTCTTCAACACATGCTTATCAGTGGCAACTCTTGTCAAGCTTAAACATCCTTCAACGCATGGTCACTTATCGCATGACCAACACTTAACCATTTTCACTATCCTCTAACTTAGCCAATTTTCTTTACTTACCTGCCCCATAATTTCTTTTTACTTACCTTCTCTCAAAAACAAGTATGGGGCTTACATACCTGACCTAATTACACAAAATTGGTCTCTCTACCTATATTATTAAATTAATATTTTAAATTTTAAATTAACTATATTAGTCATATAAAAAATATTAGTTAAATTAAATTAAAAAAACATACCGAGAACCCTAAGCTCATTTAGCTAATTAATGATCATTGACATGTTGTAGCTGTGGAGTCATGGTTGGAAAATATTGTTCCCAAGCCCATATTTGCAAAAGTATTAGAGGCACATCGATTTCAGGAACATCATGTTTTGTTGCTTTACATAGTTGTCTATACATGCCAAACATGCTCCACCCCAATAATATCATCTCGCAACATTAGGTGTACGAAAGTGACTTGATTTATTATAAAAAAAACTTCAACCCATCATTTGTAGTATGTATGCTGGTTGTATGCTCGCGCCTATCTCATGACAGATTCCTCGTTAGCATCATCGTCAAGCCCTGATAATTGTGTCCCCTAACAATGTTAAATTTAATCTCGATCCCCTAATTTTATTAACAGGTGGGATCACAATGAGTAGCATTTGACAAATATGTAACCAATCATCATGCATTACTCCAATAACAAGCTCGCCATCAATAGGTAACCCAAATCATAATTCTATGTCCTGTAACATGATAGTGACTTCTCTAGTAGACACATGAAATGTATGGATCTTTGATCTCCATCTCTCAACTAGTGCATGAAAAAGATTAAATCATGCAAGCGGAAGCAATTGAATCTAAAACACTCTAATTTGCTTTAATTTGAAAGAAACATGCTGAAAAACAAGTTATAAAATAGAGGGTTGGAAAAACAACCTTTGTAGCATCAAACTCTTGCAAATTCTCTGTTCAAATTTAACTTCCTGCATTAACTGGGGGCACTCTCGTCTAAAATGGCCCGTTTGTCCACAGTTATAGCATTCATTAGTTCGATCCCTACACTGTCCCCGATGATACTTTCCACAAGTGGGACATAACGATTTCCTCGCTGAACTAGCTGTGGATTCACCAGGTTGTCCACCTCGGGAACCTCCCATTGACTGTACTGCACCACTGAAACTTCTTGATCTTTGCCTCTACATACCTCCTGTGTTGGCCTTAGAAGTAGCCTGTCCACTTGATCTAGCTTTGAAATTTCCTCTACTAGACACACTTGGCACAAATCTTCTACCAGACTATCCCTGTGTAGCACTAGAGTAGTGGATTGCACGTCCATTTCTAAATGATTCACCTTCCGTCTTCCTTTCCGCTAGACTTCTTTCAACCCGCATAGCCATCTCTACCAGCTTGGAAAAATCCGTCCATTCTGCACTGGTGGTCACAGGAGTACAAATTTCCTCCCGTAGGCCTTCCTCAAACCTTTTACACCTATCAATCTCATCAGCAACAATTGTAGTGGCATACTTAGACAGCTCAGTATATTTCTTCTGGTACTCTGCCACTGACATCGATCCATGTACTAGTTTAAGAAACTCATTCTGTTTGGCATCACGGAATGGTCTTGGAGAGTATTTATTTCGAAATGCTATCTTAAACACATTCCAAATTATTTCTTCTATTTCTCCATTCGTGCTTTCTATAACTCTCCACCAATCTTCCGCCCCCTTCTGGAGCAGAAACACCACCAATTCTACCTTTCTGTCATCAAGGCACCTCATCACACGATAACATTTTGTAAGCAAATTTAACCATGTCTCTGCCTCAGCAAGATGTACGGTGCCTTCAAAGGTGGTAGCACCTAAAGCTTTCAACCTTTCAATACCATATTTCTTTTCAGGGTCTGACTGCACCGATCTAATACCTGCAGCCAACCTTTCTGCAATTCTAGTGAATATCTGGTCCTCAACAGTAACCCCAACTTGAGCATGACTGGATTTACCCTCAGACATATCTACACGACTCCAGTAGCTTCAGGAATTCCGGCTGCTACTTGCCCACCTCGCCTGCTTCGATGTGGCATGTTTCCTATATTATGACATAACATTATTAACTGATAGAAATACATGTTCCTACACTACAATGCATGATCCTATTCCCAAGACTCTTTTATGCAGTTACCAACTTGTCACACCCCCTCCCAGATTACCCTCCTTGACCTGAGAGGAGATGTGAGGACAGCAAACATCACCCTTTTGTGAGGTTTACTGCCCATATCACTTATTCTAATGACATAGACATTCAAATTAGCCACATCTATAAATTCAATAACATGAGAATTTATATTTACACAACCAGGTACTCCAAACTCATTCACAAATAAACTTAGATGACATATACAATAACCAGTCTCACATCCCAACTACTAGCAGGCTATGTCTACATGTCACATACACAAAGTTATTTACACATACATCAACCGAAATGCAAATTATCTTCTGATAACTCAAAGCTTAAGCAGGGCGAGCTTGAGTAGGTAAGCACGGGGAACTTCTTTGCTACCTGGGTGGGAAAGAAAACATGGAAAACATGAGCTGGATGCCCAGTGAGTAACATAGTATTTTAAACACAACTTTAGCATAAAACTCATGTTAAGCCTTGAAATAAAACATAAGTCAGGTCTTTAACATAAATACAGTTTATATACTCATCAAACCTTCTTTTGCTTTTAAATTCCCTTAGTTGAGGTGGAGTAAGGCTCAACACACTCAACGTCGAAAACAAACCTTAGTTAGGGCGGAGTAATCTCGACACACCCAACGTCGAAAACCTTAGCTGATGTGGAGTAATCTTAACACAACAGCGTCATCAATCATTATGTGCACATAGGACTATCTCAAGATGCCCAAGTACCTTCTCCGAGTCCCTCAATACTGGGTCCCTAGGAAACTCAAACGCCTTCTCAACGTTCTTTAGCATTGAGCTCCTTATAAAACATTTTAGAAACAGGTATGCTTTGCATAAATAGTTCATTGTAAAACATTTCATGGAAAGCAGAGCATTTCTCTATAAATAGCATCTTATAAACATGTTTTTCAAAAACTTGTCGAAAACAGATAAAACATGTCTTTCATGCCATAAAATCAAATATAACTAGCTATCATGCTTATCATGTAATAAATCATCATAAACACATTTTATAAGAAAGCATGGCTAAACATTTTAAATAAAATCGCTTTCCGAGAAAGAAAGGTGTCACTCACTGTCCGACCTGTTCCTCAAGGTCTATAGGCTTTTCCAATCTCAATATGACCTGAAATACCAATTACGAGCTGTTAGATCCTCTCCTTGAAGTCCTTACAATCATCATTTAACTACATTTCATCCAGGTTGTCCTTATCAAGTCTAATTTCCACCATTTTTATCATTTTTATCCTTTTAGGGACCTTTTTGCAAAATTCTCAAAATTTCCGAAAATACTTAAAAATCAGCTTGAAATTCATATTTTTCAATTTATAGGCCAATAATGCAAGAAAATATCAATATGGGTCCAGAAATGTCTAAATTTGCCCAAAATGGCTGTAGGCAACCTTAGTGGGCAGCAGTTGGGCGAGAGGGTGGGCGCTGGGCGTGGGCGTGGGCATAGGCGCTGGGTGTGGGCACTGCACTTGGGCAGCTCTGGCAGCCTTTTTGGCCAGTAGTGTCATGTTTCCAACTCGATTTTTCAGAACTCCAAAACACCATTTCCTTTCAAAGGGACTCAAGTTTAACCTCTTAACTAGCTTACCAAGAAAATGCAGCTCCAAAAATCTTCTCGAGCACCCTTGAAAAATTCCTCAAAGCTAACTCGTCTAATTTGCTCAGTTTCTGTGACAACCTTCAGTATTTTGACGATTTCTCAAGCTTCTCGACCTCAAATCACTTAGGTAGCCCTAGGTCATCTTCCTAACTCATAGAGCTTTCTCTGGTCCAATAATTGTGAAAATAGCACGAGGGAATTGGGAGAACCATCGGGTTAATTAAGCTGCTTGCTTAGAGTTCGAGCTGCTGTCTATACCAACCAATCAGCTTTAGCCACTTACCAGCTTGCTTCAACGTGTCTCCTCTTCGTTTCTCCTTATCCTAAACATCCAAATTAAGTATAATTTCCATTTAAATAATCATTTTAATTTAATTTAATATTTATTTCCTAATTTTATATTTTTCCCAAATAATTTCCAAATTTTGACCTTTTGACTTAAGTATTCCTTCATGTTTCACAAAAATTTCCTAAGTCCAGCCCTTCTCCTTGTACTACAACACCATTAACTTCATCCCTTTTTATTCCTTAGCAAAGGTTAATAGAAAAAGAAGAATACCAAATCATAATTACTTAAAGTGCACTAGAATTCCACATGCTTTCCTACTCATTCAAGCCAACCCTAGCCAAACTTTTAACCATGACTTTTATCTTTTGCTAAAGCTAAGGAAAATAAAGGTTAGGGCTTACACTAGGTTTGGTGGTTGGACCACAAATCAATTATTCATTAGAGGATTAGTGGAACTTAAGGAACGAGATGTAATTACAGGCGTAAAATGGTAATTTTTGATCCGACTGAAATTATGAACAACTTGTGAAGGATCGACTTACTTATTATGGTTATATCAAGTGGACAAAAATATATCTATAGTGAGGAGAGTGCAGTTATTGGGCTTTAATGGAGTGTCTCGGCAGTTAATGAATGTTAATTAATTAGGTTAAAGAGTTCAGCCGATTAATTTCGATCGTTAGGGCTCATGATCTGTAGGTCTATTAGGTCCGCTTGTTAACTCATGGATTAAACCTTAAAACACAGTATGTTGAAAGAATTTGAAATGTTCAAATTTGATTCAGGATCAAATTTACAATTTGTTCGTTTAATTGTGAACTAAACGAAATTAGAGAGTTAGAAATATTTAAATGTGATTTAAATATTTTTCAGATAAATAGAGATTCATTAGATTGGAAATTGCCGGGAAAAGTGGAAAAATTATTAATTTAATATTAAATATTAATATAATATAATAAATTAATTATTATGTAAATTAACAATATATTAAATTAATCTTATTTAAATTTTATTTTTGAAATTAATTTTAAATTAAAAATTAGAAACTCAAATCAAAATTGAGAAATTGGATTGATCGATTTTTCCGCTTATTGCATGGAAGTAGGAGGTGGGAATCATGCATGGTTTTTCTTCTCCTTCTTCTTCCACCTCCTATGTGACTTCATTAATCACCAAATTTGGTGTCGAAACTATGGTAAATCTGATTTGCATGGTGTCTTCTTTAAATAAAAGAAAGAAATTAAGGAAATGGTTAATGATTCAAGTAAAATTTTGCTCGAAAATTCTCGAAACTCATAATTCTCCTAAACTTAGTGTTCATCACATGTTTGCTTCAAATACAACTTAATCCGGATCCCACAATTTGTTCTAAGACCAAAGAATAACAAGAAAGACTCTTGTGGTGGTCCACGAAGTGTTTGTGATCAGAAATTTGAAGGAATTTGGTTCAATTTTGAGCTACAACAAGTAAGTTTTCTTCTTCTATTTTTCGGGTTTGAAAAGAGCATGTTTAATCTAAAAAATTGATATAATTAGAGTGCTTTAGATCCTAATTGCTTCTGCACTTACATTGCTAACTCTTTCATGTTCAAACCTTACTATGAAATTGGGGGTCTCAAAATGAGAGAGCTCTAGATTGAGTATATGTTATTGTCTTCTTTGTTGAATCTGGACCATAATTAGGGTTAATTTGTATATTTATTTTTTTAATTATCCTAGAAAAAAATTATTAATGATGTTTTTTTGTCAAGTCCAGAGCACAATTTAGAGTTTTTCTTTTATTATTATTATTTTTTTCTCCTCGTTGTTGAGACTTGAGTCTAGACTTTATTGTTAGAGTATGACGGTCATTTTATCAAAATTTCGATTTGTTTCTTTGAATTTTTAAAAAATGTCTAATAAATTCTTAAGCTCTTTATTTATTTTATTGGGTTCTCTATTTAAGTAAAGACCTAGTTCTACCGTTAAAAAAAAAAAATTATTTTCTCAGAAAGTCCAATGCTAAAATGAAAATAAAAGATTTGATTTTTTTTTTTTTTTTTTGAGTTAAAAGATTAGATTTTGCATCTATTCAAGTTTGTTTATATTAGGTATTTTTTTATTTCTTCAAATTAGATTGTGTATTTATTTCTCAAAAAAAAAAAAAAATTAGGTTGTGTATTTTCATTTTCTTTAAATTATATTTTCTATTTTAGCTTTATCAATTAATTTTTTATTTCTATTTCCTAACTAGATCATATATGAATACGTGTGTGTATATATATATATAGATGACACACATATATATAATTGTGCTGGCTATGGAACAAAGATTTATTTTTTTCTTTTGTTAAAAGATTAAATTTATTATTCAAATTAGTTTCAAATTAGATTATATATATATATATATATATAATCTACTATTGTTTTGGTAGAAAGTTCCATGATGGAATTAAGGTAAAAGATTTGATTTGTTTTAATTAAAATATATATATATATATAATCTACTATTGTTTTGGTAGAAAGTTCCATGATGGAATTAAGGTAAAAGATTTGATTTGTTTTAATTAAAATATTAGATTTATTATTCAAATTTGTTTCAAATTAAATTAGGTATTTTTTATTTTTTTATTTTTTAAAATTAGATTCTAAATTTTTGTTTGTTGTAAATTAATTATGTATCTTTTAATATTTATATTTATTATTGAAAAGACTGGGGATAGTTTAAACTAAATTTTTCTTATTCTTCGAGACATTTATAAATTTAGTATTCGTATTGTTCATATTTTGAAGCTTATTTATGAAAAATATATTCATATTCTTTGCAGATATGGATCATCGAACCCTGGAATTGATGGATAATATTATGACAGTTTTACTTTGTGATATAGATATGTTGACCAAATGTATTTTTTTGAGTTTGTTATTATTATCAAATTATTGTATGCATGAAGCATAATCATAAATATGTAAGAGGTGATAGTGCATTCTTTAGCTTACAAGTTAGACAACTTTATATCCATAGATTAATACGTGATAGTGATTTAGCGTGTTTTTAGAATACTCGTATGAATAGAAAAATATTGAGTATACTTTATCATATGCTCAAAACTGTAGGCAGGTTAAATGGAAGTAAACATATAGAGATAGAAGAAATGGTATCAGTGTTTTTACACATCATTGCACATGATGTAAAAAATAGAGTGGTGCGTAGATCTTTTTTGCGGTCTGGTAAAACGGTTAGTAGATGGTTTAATGAAGTTCTTAATTCGATATTGCGTCTTCATGAGTTGTCTACTAAAGAAATTGGATCTTGTACCTACAAATTCATCGAATTGATAGTGGAGATGGTTTGAGGTATGACTTGAGGTAATAAGCTTAACGTTTGTCATTAGTGTTACTTGTAAATTGAATGAGGTAAAACAATAATTTTTTGTTTGGTTTTTTCTAGAATTATTTGGGAGCATTAGATGGAACACATATTAAGGTTAATGTCAATGTCATTGATAGATCCACATATAGAACAGGAAAGAATGAATAGTCATAAATGTGTTGGGTGTTTGTAGCCAAAATATGGAATTTATTTGTCTTACCTGGGTAGGAAGGATCGACTTCAGGTTCTTGAGTATTAAGAGATGCTATATCGAAGAGGAATGGGTTGAAAGTCCCAAAAGGTAGTAACTACACAAGTAGTTTAAATGTTCTCATAATGTTTATATATGTTAACTTTTTTTTCTAATTGATCCCATCAATTTGCAGGATTTTATTACTTATGCGATGCTGGGTATACAAATGGGGATAGATTTTTAACACCATATAGAGGACAACGTTATCATCTCTAAATGAATGGCAACAAGGTCAAACACTAACTTCACCAGAAGAGTTTTTCAACATGAAACATTCTTCTACAAGGAATGTAATTGAAAGGGCCTTTGGTCTTCTTAAAGGAAGATGACTATTCTTAGATCAAAGTCATACTATCCCATCAAAGTTTAGTGTAGAATAATAACAGCATGTTGTTTGCTCCACAACTTAATTAGAAGAAAAGATGTCCATAGAAGATGAGTTGGTTCATAATATTTTGAGTGAACCTGAATTAGATCCCATCACTTATGTGGAAACATCGAATGAGTGGAATGTTTGGCAAGATAACTTAGCACAAGAAATGTATGATGAATGGAGATATAGAATGTATTAGTGACTGTTTTACAATATAATGAACACCCTACTACTTAAATTTTTAGGCATGTATAGTTTTCCATAATTCATTAGTTTAGATTTCTTAATCAGTTGTTTCGATTGTTAAGTATTATTTTTATAACCAAACGTATTAAAATGTTATTATTGTTTTTTTCTTATATTATTTATTTTTATATAAAGTTGATCACATGCTTATGTTGTATTCTATATCTTGTTATCAATATATACCTTTGTAATAGTGTTGATACTTTGTTTAGTTGTTAATTTCGAATTCAAATCATGTGATAGATATGGAAGAAAATGATCAATATAGATGGAGTTCAAACAAAAAAACATGTTTGGCTAAAGAAAAGGATGGCAAGTTGATCGAGTGTTTAATGGAGTTAGCAAATCTAAGCCCATGATATTGTGATAATGGAACATTTAGATCAGGTTATCTACAAAAAGTGGAGCAAATGATGAAGTTTAAGTTGCTAGATGTGAGGTGAAGGTTCAACCTCACATAGAATCAAGAGTAAAACTATTGAAGAAACAATGTAATGCAATTGCAAAAATGGTGGGACCAAATTGTAGTGGTTTTGGTTGGAACGAAAGAAAGAAGTGTATTGATTGTTCGAAATATGTCTTTGATGATTGGGTTAAGGTATGACAATTATAATTTTTATTACATTCAATAATATACTTTTTGTAATTAATATAACATTACATAATTTTGTTGCAGAGTCACTCAAGTGCAAAAGATTGCTAACAAGTCATTCTCTGGAATGACAATAATATTTGGCAAAGACTGAGCTAACGGCCTAGAGCTGAAGCAACGGAAAATTACATGAATAATAGTATGGGCATTATTGGAAGATTATGTAAATTTAAGACATTTCCATGTACAAATCCTGCAAAACAAATACGATTATCAATTATTCCCAAACATATGTAAAATATATTCCTATAAAACAAACATGGTTGTCTAAAGATGTCAGACATTTATAATTACAATCTATAATTTTAGATATCTAAAGATTTTATCTACATTCCAAAAAAGAACATAAAAGGCCTCTAAATGTTTGAGAGTAAAATTGAAACATTGCACAAGTTAATCCAATCCAAGTTGTAGGCATCTTTATATAATTCAGCTTAAAATAAACTCTTTAAGTCTAAACAAAATCCCTCAAATATCATTTTGGGGCTTAAATTGCCTATTCCATCCCCATACTTCCACGTGTCCACTTTTATCTAATTCAAATAAAGGCATTTTGCACCACAGCAATAAGATAAGCCTTGAATTTTCGACCGTTGATCTCTTATTTCCTTTCAATCCAAGCCGTCCATCTCCACCACATAATCCTTAAGCCTTTCTTTAGGTTTCAATTTACCACAAAAAAAACTTCTCAAATCCCCAGAACTCAAAGAGAACTCAAATTCCTCACCGGAGCCATCAATGGCCGCCCTTCACCAAACCGCCGCCTCTCTCCAGGCCAAGCTCCTTCCAAGCGTCCGATTCTCCCGAACCACTCCCGTAAACCTCTCCTTCTCCGCCACTTTTCCTTCCCGCGGGCTCCGCCTCAGCCACCACCGCTCTCACGGCGGCGCTAAAATGTCCGCCACAGCGGCTGGAAGCTACGCCGCAGCGCTGGCCGAAGTCGCTGCCTCCAACAACACGCTGGAAGCCACAAGCGGCGACGTGGAGAAGATTGATAGCGTGTTCGCGGATCCTCAGGTGTTCGATTTCTTCGCGAACCCAACGATTAGCACCGAGAAGAAACTGGCAGTGGTGGATGAAATCGCTTCGTCCTCATCTCTACAGCCGCATTCAGCGAATTTCTTGAAGATCCTGGTGGACGCGAAGAGGATCGACATCCTGAAGGAGATCGTGACGGAGTTTGAATTGGTGTACAACAAGATTACGAACACGGAGCTTGCGGTGGTGAGTTCGGTTGTGCAGTTGGAGCAGCAGCATTTGGCGCAGATCGCGAAGCAGGTGCAGAAATTGAGCGGAGCGAAGAATGTGAGGATAAAGACGCAGATCGATCCGAGTCTGGTGGCTGGATTCACAGTCAGGTTTGGGAATTCTGGATCGAAACTTATTGATTTGAGCGTCAAGAAACAGCTTGAGGAAATTGCTGCTCAGCTTGATCTTGGCAATATTCAACTGGCTGTATGAATTTGCCAATGCATTTTGTGATTATTTTTTTTTATTTTTTTTTTTGTTGAGTGATGATTATTGGCACTAAATATATATATAAATATGTGATGTAATTTATTCGATTTGCTTGGCACTTAATTTGGTGATTTTGTAAATTCTTGGCCACAAGCTCGTGTTTGTTGGAAGTTAGAATAAAAAATACTTGTATAACTTAAAGCCTAAATCACAGAAGAATAATAATAACAAGAAGGTCAAATTATTAAAAAAAAAAAAAAAATTGCCCTTTCAAGTTCGTGATTTGTTTAAAAAGTACACCAAAGTTCAAAAAATAACTTTGGAGTATAAATTTTTAGAAATTTAAACGAAAATTGATATTTAAAACGGTATGATAGTGACTGAAAACAAAAATTTAGATCATAACTTTGTTTTAGGCCATTATCATTCAGTTCTAAATTATTTTTATTCGAAAATATTTATGAAGGTTTAGGAGCAACCTTGCAACTTTTAAAAATATAATGATATTTTTGAAACAAATGGTGAAGTAAAAATACTCATTATAATTTAACTTAATTATAATATTAATTATAATAAACTTCAAACTCTCCTCAACTTGAATGGAGAATGTTTTAGAACACTCTTCGTCTATAAGGTTTGAGATTCATGTCTATAAAATTTTAAAATAAATATTTCAGTCTTTCACGTTTGCAAAATGCTTCTAAATGGTTTTTAATTTAATTTAAGCTAATAAAATGCTTATTAAATGGTTACGTGGTAACGTGGAGACTAATTATATTATATATATGACTATGACATGTTAATTCCCAGTGATAAATGGGTAAAATTAACTTACAAATTAATTTTTAAAACTTACAAAATGTTAAAAATATATGATAAAGGTTAAAACCATTTGTTTCTCCATTTGCCCTTAACATCTTGCTGTCGAAGTCTACTCTGTTCTCCCATGTCTTCAGCCCACCTCCATTTCCTCTAAGTCCCAATTAAACCCCATTCTTCTTCTCCCGCAGTCTCGGTACCAACAACTTTTCTTTACAAATTACTCAAAAAAAAAAAAAAAAAATGTTTGCAGGAGTTAGTTCGAGAAAAAATTAACCAAACAAAATATAAAATTAAATAAAACTAGAATAAATATAGGTATAAAAAAAAATATACATTAAAATTAATAACTAAGTTCGGGTTGGTTTGAGTTGATATGGATTATTTAGGTGAACTCATGAACCAACCAAACCTATAACATTTTCATTTATTTGAACCCAATTCAACCCAAATGAATTGATAATCCAAAAGAGAGGGAGAAAAATGGGGGAAATAATTTTTTAGTTCACCTTCTCCTAACACAAGATTTCTTCAGCATAAACCCCTATTTTCGTCGGTATAGATCCAAAAGAAAAACCTTTTTAGGTCAACTTTTACCGACGCATATTTCATCGGCATAGATTTAGGGAAAAAAACGTGTTTGTTTGTTCTATATTGACTTTTGCCGACGTTGGTTTGTGTTGGCATAAGTCCCACCTTTCGTCGGCATATATATGGAAAAAAAACGTCTTCAATTGTTTATTTTAGCCAACGAATTGTAGTTGCGTCGAGAAAATGCCATTTTTGCTGATGAAAATTCATACGTAGGTAAAAATTCTTGTAGTGAAACCAAATCATACAAATTAGGTTAGGCTAATCGAATTTTTCGAGTTATCGAGCTTTTTAAACACCCTAACCACTATCGAGATCACTGGCAAAATAGAGTATACTTTGACAGACTTTAACAACCACCGATGAAAGTATGACTCATTCAGGCTTTACCTCTAAAATACCTGCACTTGAGAATTGAGACTTACCCACAAAAAAAGAAAGGGAAAACATGGTCAAAGTGATTGGGATGAATGGAGACTTTTCAAGTTCCTGCTTCCTAGAACCGTCTTTTCCTGCACTACAACAAATATCACATACGAGAACATAAAAATCGTTATCGTAAACTTTCTATAGCGTTTTCGAAATACTGTCGGAGCCCATGTTATTGAAAGTCATTAACTTTCCATAACATCTTTTTAATGCTATAAAAGAAGCTATAAAAAATCAACTTTTGATAGCATATATTTTATGTTATGAAAACTTTTTATAGAAGGTTTTTTATAGCACTCGTTATAGCAATAAAAAAAACGCTATAAAAGACTTTCTATAGCATTTTTCATAGCAACAAAAAAATCCTATAAAAGATTTTCTATAATGTTTTTGAGATGCTATTATACCCGGTGTTATTGATTTTCTATAATTTTTTTTTTCAATGATACAAAAAAGCTATGAAAAGTTGGTTTTCAATTGCTTGATTTGAATGTCATGAAAACTTTTCATAGCAATAAAAAAATTGATATTATTGAATTTTGATAGCAATTTTTATAATAGTAAAAAAATGCTATAGAAACCATATTACCTTTTTAACCTCGCTTTGATAGTCGATTTTGATCAAGTTGTATGTCATATATATATATATATATATCACTCTATGTCTGTAACATGTTATTACAAAACGTAATTATAAAATCAATTTTAATCCTATAAACTTTTAATATTATTTTTAAGTACATTTACATCAAAATAAATTTTCAATAGAATAAACAAACATCGCTTGTTATGGGATGCTTCAATTAATACAACACTCCACACATGAATCACGGTACTTTTTTGCACCATGTTACTCAAATCATTATGATAAAAAAAAAAAAAAAAGATGATCTCACGTTCTAGCTTCCTTAAGATCACATATAAGCCAATGAAGATGTCGAGGATTCAAAGGCGACGATGGAAAAGAAGAAGAAGAAGAAGAAGAAGAAGAAGAAGAAGAAGAAGAAGAAGAAGAAGAAGAAGAAGTTGACGATGAGGAAGAAAAGAAAAAGCGAACCTAAAACACCGATCGATGAAGACGAAGAAGCAAATGAAGAAGAGGATGTCGATTAAACGAGGAAGCAATTGTTGGGATTTCACGCGCGAAGTTTAAATGACGAGGATAGATTGAGATTTTTTTAAAAAAATGAAACAGAAAAAGCGTGTGCTCTATTCTCACTTTTTTTTTCTTTCTGTTTCTGTATATAGTTTCATTTTTTTCTATATTTAAAAAGACCCCAAGTTTGAGGGTATTTTTGAAACTTTTAAAAGTTCAAGAGTATATTTTACTCAAAGTACAAAGTTTATGGGTATTTTCTAGGAAAATTATTATAAATAGAAAAAATATCAAACTATTTACAAAAATAAAAAAAAAATTAAGCGATAGACTGCGTTATTTTCCCAATCAAAAAACGATCGGCGACACGATAGAAATCTATCATGGTCTATCACTAAAGCAATAGAAGTCTATCGCGGTCTATCGTTGATAGATAGTGAAATTTTTCTATATTTATAAATAGTTTAGCTCATTTTACTACATTTGAAAACAACCCTATTTTCTATAATTTAACCTACTTTTAATCTTTTTCTCATGTTTCTCCCTCTTTTTTGTTCTTCCTCGCTCCTCTCCTCTCTTCTACTCTCTTTTTCACTCTCCTCCCTCTCCGTCCTCTCTCTTTCTCATTTTTCAACCAAATACAACTTGCACGACCCCTCTCTCCAGAATCTATCGTTGATCGTTTTTTGATTGGGGATTCCCTCAATTATGAACATGTTGTGCCTTCACACGCTTTGGGCTGACAAAAACACATTTCAAGTCGATGGCATTCCAAGTTTAATGTTTCTAATCACAAAATCAAATTAATCATTTGGCTAATTTGAAATCATTGTGGTCAGAGATTTTTTTTTTCCTATTATTGCTTGATTTTTGGATGAGTAATTCTTTTAGTCACAAAAACATAATTGTTATTTGAAGAATCTCATTGACAAATCGGATAAACTATATCAGAACATTACATACAATATGCAAATTGAACAGACATGACCCTTCCGCATACTCACCCAAAAATCAATCAATACATAAAAAAATTCAAAGCATGTGATTAAAAATAATTCCAAAGTACGTATATTTTTTTGTTATGGTGATTTAAAAAAAATTGAACTCATCCATAATCTAAAGGTAAGTAGCGAGTTGTACTTTGGTTGGTGAAAAATGATAGTATAACACGTTGAGAATAATGTTAATAACAACAGTAAAGACAAGTGACCTAAGAGAGAAAGTAAGGAGAAAACATACAAAATTGGTAACCTAGTTCAGCGTGGCCACATATACATCTAGGAGGCTAAAGCCTCGATGAAAAGTAATAATGATTAATGTTTACAAAACAAACTTGGCTTATACAACAATCAAATAAGAAGAATATAAGCTTATTACTAGTAAGCAATTTAGGCTCCCCTAAATATCAAGCTCCTTACGGACGAGTTAACATATGGGCTCACCCTCAATCTGCCGCACAATGCTGGAACTCTCTAACACTCTTTTCATCACAAAGTTGAATTATCATTCAACTTAGAGAATCCTCCTCAAGAGGATCTTGATGTCGAGGAAACAGTTGAACTTATCTGATACAAAAGCAAATCATACTACCCCAAAACACAAGCAGCCACAAATCATCTGTTCTTCTCTGTTTCTCAACAATGAACCTCTCACAATAATTTTCAATTGATGGCTTACCCTAAAATCACCAATCAACAATAAAATTAATTACTCATATTTGGAAATAAATCCAATCCAAATAAGGCAAGATACCAAGCCAAAAAATCAATCACCACACAACCATAAAAGGAAAGAACATCCTCGAAATAAGGCACGCAAGGAGTCAAAGACAGACAAAAAAAATAAATAGGATAAAAAGAAAGTATTAACTGTCAATCAACAGTTGTAACAAACTCTCCCTTTGGCAAAAGATTTTCTATTATCAACAATCTAATATAACCTCTGGATGGTATTCAAGAACAAAACCAAAACCAACACCAAACCAAGTTTAGTGAGACCTAAAACAAGCTAGCCATAAGAGAACCAACAAAAAAAAAACAAGCCAGTACCAACTAGGCCAAACCAAAACAACTCCCTCTTTTGCCAAAAAGAAAATCAGGGGGTAGGCAAATTAGGGGACTGAGAAGTAGAAGCACCATTAGAGCGAGGTAAAGACACACTTAGGAGATGAACGAGAGTATCAATGTCAGCACAGTGGTCAAATCCTTAATCACCCAACTTAGAGCGCGAGATTCTGAGGTGAGAGCACAAAGGATATGCATACCGAGTTCAGTAGGTATGTGCAAACCACCCTCAGGAACCTGTAAATTGTCTGGCAGCGGAATATCGACAGCTTTTGGGAGACGAATGTTGTCATGATGTAGGGCACATGAGACCCCTAAAAAATCTTATAGATGAGATTAAGGATCACAGGATCAAGACCAGGAGCATCACTAGGGCCTAGAATAGTTGGACATTAGCAAGTAATATTCCAGACAGCAAACACAGAAAGCAGATCGAGAGCTTTATGGCAAACAAATCCACATGAAGCAGTAATTGATTAAAAACAAATACCCCAAAATTAAAAGTGGATTGAGTACCAATCTAATAAAGAAGACTTGCCAAAGTAGGAGAAAGACTTGCCAATTAGCGATGTCAATATTGTGAAGATTCACATACTTTACACTAAGACCAGCAGCAAATAATTGACCAAACTGAGGCCAACTTGACTTCGTGCCTCTTGCCAATTCAGAGACAAGGTATTCAGTCGAAGGATGGGGAGCACCAAGAGAAGGAGACTCATCTCGCCCCAAATATGAGTTTATAATGGTAGGAGAAAGCTAGAGGCAAATACCACGAATATGCACTTTCTGATAGTTTGGACTGCTTGGATCATTGAACTGAGCAAGAAGATTCATAATAAACTCACGCATGAATTGAGGATAAAAAGGAGCCAGATCCAGTACAATCTTCAAAAGCCTAGCATGTTGAATTAGGTCCATGATTTCCAAGCACGATGTAGTCTAATCAGACAAGACCTTTTCATCTGTAGTTCAGTGTTGAACCACATATTTCCATACCTGAACATTGTCTTCATTATGAAAGGAGATCCTATCAATAGGAACAAAAGGAACATTAGGTGGGATCTCTGTACTTTCCCTTGGTGTGACCCTTGACAGAAACAATAGTAATATCATCTTTAGAACTAGAAAGGGAGATGTGCTCAGAATTCGAATCAGAATCCTCCCCTTAAGACACCAAAAGTTACATTATCATCAAAAGAATCAGATTGATAGAAACAACAGTAATATCATCTTTAGAACTAGAAAGGGAGACCAATCCTTTTTGTTTTCAATCTTGAAGATTGTCTCTAAGACTTCCTCAACACACTGATAGTAACATTATCATCAAAAGAATCAGATGATGCAGAGGACACATCCACAGACTTTGAAGGATCTGGAGAAGAGGTAGACTGATGATTTTCAAAGTTCGTAAAAAAGTAGTGGCTTGGTTAGTAGATGATAAATTAACAGTATGTTCAAGCATATCCTCTCTATCAAGAGAGATAATGGGAGGAAGGATGTCCTCAACATCGATATCAACATCAGGACGAGGCATTTTAGGGTCAACAAATTTTAGAGAAATATTAGGCAGAACAACGTCAATAGCAGGCTCAATAGGCACAAAACTAGAATTCACATTACCAGACACATCAAAGACAGAACCAGCAGTTTCAAAAACAACATTCATTTTCTCACCGAGATTATTTGATGAAGGAACAATAGATGCAGTATCAGCAGAAACATCACTAACATGTTGGACAACAATAGGAACATTTAAGAACTCATTGTTATTAGGATCCACAGAACTATCTACAGCAAAAACATTGCTACTATCAGCAACAAGCACTACAAGCGGGTCTTCTTGAGGACTATTATCAACCCAAGGAACCATGACAAGAGGCGAATCAGTACCTTCCAAGGGGTTTTTATCAGTCGTTGTCACGAACGACCGACTCTCACTAGAGACTTTAGCGAACAAATGAGAAGAAGCAGTTCTTGAACGTTTAACGGTGGAGGACGAGGGACCACACATACAAACCTCATGAATGTTAACCCTTGGAGGCGAAACATCAGGGCTCACATCACGTTTCCTATTCGCTTTCTGCTTGGTACACACCATCTTTTGATCGGAAGTATGAACACCACTGCGAGTATCGACCATTTGATGCAACACAGTTTCACAGAGAAAATTGTGAGAAAAGCGATTTAAAAGGTGAACGAAAAAATAGGGCAGACCACTGTAGAGAGGAGACAATTGAAGAACCACTCCAACCGTTTGAGTATTTGAAAAGCCTACAAAGGAAGATTTTTTCGTTGGTGCACATCTTCCTTTGTAGGCTTTTCAAACACTCAAATTTTCCATACTCAAGAGCCACTCGTAGTAATTCAAACAGAACGACATCCAACAGTTTTGTAAATATATCAACTATCTGGTTATTCGTGCAAACATGCTCAAGAGTTAACACATTTGATTCAACACATTCTTTGATAAAATGATGTTGTCTGTCGAAGTGTTTAGTTTTACTATGCTGAACTGGGTTCTTTAAATACTAATTGTGGTCATGTGGTCAAAATACAAGGACATGACATCCTGTGGAACATCATACTCCCAAAGCATCTGTCTCATCCAGAGTAACTGTGTGCAACTACTATCGGCGGCTATATTCGGCTTTAACTGTAGATAGGAAAATACAGTTCTACTTCTTGCTGAACCAGGAGATCAAGTTGTTACTAAGAAAAGACATCCACTTTGTAGGGTGAAATCCCCAGGCAGTGGAAGATTTTTAGAAAACCAAACACTGTATTTTAATTTACATAAAAAAAAACCACTATATTTGGCAAATAATAATAATGTTATAGAAACATTCTACTATAAACATATAGGCTAAAAAGACCAAATTGAGCCAAAATCGAGCGAGAAACGGAAGAAAATGCAAGAAAACCCTAAAAACAGGGTAGCGCAACCGAGCGTGTCACTATGCTCTAGACCCGAGAGCATAAAAAATCAACAGCTAAGGGAGTGAGTGTTGCAGAGTTGCGGCGTTGCGTTTGAGACTTGGCATCAATGACGGACAACATCGCGATGCTACCTGACAGCATTGTGACACTACCTGAGAGTGTCGTTGCGCTTGGCTTTTATAACAGACAACTTTCCTAAATTGAAAAATCTTTATTTTTGGAAAGAATTTTAGGCTGCCAAGTCTATAAATTGAAGGGTTTCTAGCAACCCTAAGAACACAATAAAGCATCAAAGAGTGAGTTGATTGCAAGGAAGAGAGAAAAGAGTTTGAGAGAGTTTGGTGCCATTCGAGTTCCCGACGTGAAGATTAAGGAAGCTTGGCAGTTCCTTCTCAATCAAGTGCTTCTTTACAGTAGAGGTTTTCTTTCTTTACACTCTTTCTATGCTAAAAATTGTCTCGAACATGTTTTCTAAAACTATGAGTGGCTAGACTCTTTAGTTTTAGGGTATTGATGAATTGGTTATGAAGTTATGCTAATGTTGTAGACTTTTCATGGATTGTTATAATGAGTATGCTTTTCATTGTTATTGTGCTTAATTCTTCTTGATTGGCCACCCATATTTGCTAGATTAGATGTATGGTTCAAAGAATTGTATGTCTAATTAGAACTATAACAATGAATTGTTATGAATCTCTCATGAAAATAGTTATGTTAATAATGAAAGTTGTTAAAGACTAATCTTAATGCAATATGATCTAACTTGGTTTTAAGATGTTGGTAATCAATTAGGTTGCATGAGAAAAGATTGTTTTTGATAGAAAATAACCTGGATTTATGTTTCTCGACTTAAACATATGAATTGCAATTAATTCCATAAACCCTAAAATGTTGCATAATGGATTAAACAAGGATTCAATACCCTAGAACTCTCTTTGACTCTTGTATTTCAACTTTACTTGCTTTCTTTACTTACTTTCTCAATCACCACTTGAAGTCGAATCCTCAAATAAAATTAACTCAACTCTAGAATAGCTAAGTGATCTAAACTTTCACAATTGGATCCTGAGTGGAACGATATTCGAACTTTAACCATCTTATATTATAACTTGACCTGTGCACTTGCAGCTTGTATCAAGTTTTTGGGTAAACACTGATTCTGATGTAGATTTTCTAGAATCCTTGTCAGTTTGAAAATCAGAGTTGGTGTACCCCGTAAGGATCAAATCCTTAGCTCCATACACCAGCTTGTAATCCTCCTAAGATACTTGAGGTTGTTCTTAATTGTAGTTAGTGGTCTAGCCCTAGATTGGACTGGTATCTATTGACTATCCCTACTGTAAAAGATATGTCAAGCCTAATGCAGAGCATAACATACATTAAACTGCCCACAGCTGAGGCATAGGGAATGCGTCTCATATCCTCAACTTTATGAGGTGTCTTAGGACACTGTTCCTTAGACAGATGAACCCTATGCCTGAAAGGCAATAAACCCTTTTTGGAGTTCTGCATCGAGTATCGTGACAAGATCTTGTCAATGTACATTGCTTGAGGCAACAGTAACGTCTTGTTTTTACGATCCTTAATGATCTGGATCTTAAGACATATACTGTGCCTCTCCCAAATCTTTTATTTGGAATTGGGTCGCTAGCCAATTCTTTACGTCAGTTAAGTACCCTACATCATTCCCAATAAGTAGGATATCATCCACAGAAAATACTAGAAAAGCTACTTTATTCCTATTGATTTTCTTGTGTACACAAGGCTCATCAACATTTTGGTCAGAACCAAAAAATTTGATCGCAGTATCAAATCTAATATTCCAAGATCTGGAAGCCTATTTCAACCCATAAATGGATCGATTCAGTTTGCAAACTTTTTGCTCCTAACATTAGGATATGAACCCCTCGGGCTGAGACATAAATATGTTCTCCTCAAGACTACCATTTAGAAAGCCAGTCTTGACATCCATTTGCCATATTTCATAGTTATACTATGTGGCTATGGACAAGAGAATTCTTATAGACTTTAGCATAGCAACAGGAAAAAAAAGTTTCCTCATAATCAACCCCTTCTCCCTAGGTATAATTCTTTGCTCCGAGTCTAGCTTTGAATGTTTGTACTTTCCCAATTGCATCTCTCTTTCTCTTATAGATTCATTTGACCCTATGGGCTTTACCCCTTCAGGTAGATCTACAAGTTCCCATACTGAATTGAAGTACATAGACTCCATTTCAAGGCCATGGCTTATTGGTTCTTATCTACGTCATTCAATGTCTGTCGATAAAACAATGGATCCTCAACGTCATCATTTGGTATGACGACCTAAGTTTCAGTTAAGCTCAAGTAGTGGTTAGGTCATGATACAACCCTCCTATTGCGTAGAGGCATTCTCAACGATTGAGAAGGACGAGACAGACCTGAATGACTAGCTCCTTCATCAACTTTTGTTGCAACACTAGCATCATCATCAACTCTTGTTGACTTCTCCTAATACTAACTTACTACGTGATTTGTGATCCTTCATGTGGTCTTCCTCCAAGAAAGTAGTGTTTATTGATACAAACACTCTATTTTCTTGTGGTTTATAGAAAAGACCATCTCTCGTTTCTTTTAGGAAACCAACAAATTGGCATAACCTTGAACGAGGTTTTAGTTTCTTAGAATTTGTCAAACATATGTGCTAGACAATGCCGGATACGGAAATAACGCAAACTAGGTTTATGCCCCCTCCATTACTCGAAAGGTGTTTTACAAACACTCTTCGAGGGAACGTTGTTTAGGATGTAAACCACAGATTCTACTGCATACCTCAAAATAAGCTAGGCAATTTAGCATAGCTCATCTGAAGGAAATTGAATTTCTGTGGAAGTATGTGATCGCGTTTTTTGATTTCTTGAAAGAATTAAAATACAAAAGGTAAAGAAAAGGTTAAGCACCATACCTTTGTCGATCCATAATTTTAGCAAAATCTCTCATCGAATCGATAGTCTTCTCCTTATAATTTTCTTTTTCTAAGAGATCTTCCTTGCTATGACTTTGGCAAGGATCCAGTTTGTGGGAACCGCTTCTTGAAAGAATAGAGGAAGAAGAATTTTCTTAGAACTTTTCTAAGAAAATTGGGAGAATTTCTAGAGAGAGTTTAGAGTAATCGTACAAATTATTCTTATAGAGAGGGTGTGTTCTATGAGAGCTCCTAAGGGCCCTATTTATAGAACTCTATGTGTTACTCCTAATAACCCATCTGAAGAGATTTTAAATTAAATATTTAATAATATCTAATATTAATAAATATTTATCCAAATAATATCTCATATTAAATTTTTTAAAATATTTAAATGTTTATTTTCGGCAGAATTTTTAATTTGAATATCATCCAAATTAAATAAATAATTAATTGAATTCAATTCAAATTAATTAATTAATTCTCTCTCTAATTATTTATATAGATTTCATCCAAGTAACTAATTAATTATTGAATCATATTCAAATAAATTAATTCTTCATATTATAAAATTATAGTTTGAATCTTATTCAAATAAATTTTATAATAAATCATGTAATTAATTGTATCAAATACAATTAATATTTTCCTTCATAAATTTGAACATTTCAAATTTTTCATTCAACATAGATGATCCTTGTTGGTCCGTGGTGAGCTAGCAAAGGGACCTTATGGACCTACAGATTATAAGCTCCAATGATGCACGATTAATTAATTAAACTCTTTAATTAAATTAATTTTCATTCATTAACTACAGAGCAAACCACTATAGACCCATAGTTGAACTCTTATGCGCTGTAGGATAAGTTGTGTCCATGAATATAATCAATATAAGCAAGTTGATCATTCACGAGTTGTTTATAATTACAGCTAGGTCAAATGTCCGTTCTACCCCTATAATTACTACTTATCCTTAAGTACCACTTATTTCTCTAATGAACAATTTGTTTATAGTCCAGCCATAAACTAAGTCCCTCTAGGGCCAATGAGAGGCTGGGGCTCCTTGTTCAAGACCCAAAATCCACACTTAAGGAAACTACTCATCTACTTACCCTATTTGGGAAGGAGAGAATTCCATCTTATGAAGTAATTTTTTCAACTCCCCATTTAGTTAAATCCTCAAAATAGTAGGCTTATTAAGTCGGCAACTCGGGCCACTCTCACCCATGCAAATCAAAGGACCAACCTCACAGACAGGAGTTCATAAGTCATTCAGGATTAAGATCGAGTCGCACATGATCATCCTATGAAATATTAATCTCATCAATTAACGGATTTACAAAGAGAGATTGAATATTTCGCGGTCCGGTCTTATACAAACTCTTTGTATAGGATACCCCCACTTACATCATGAACAGTTTGAATCAAACAATTTGTAACTATTACAAAGTGAGTCGTATCCATACTTTCACTAGGATAAGGCACCCCACCTCATCCATATACTATAGATCTTTAGGTCATTTCTTGAACATGATCCACATGTATGTCAACTACATACATGTTCAAGACTTCATACAATAACCTTGGATTTTTCCATTAATGGATAAATTAATATTCATAATTAATAATTAAATTAATTAACTAATCAATTATGAGACTTTATGGCACAAATCCCAACATCATCATCGAGTGAACCATGTCTAACAAGGTTCTATTTCTTTTTTCTGATACATCATTTTG
Organism: Citrullus colocynthis; assembly: GCA_031780015.1. Classification (NCBI taxonomy): domain Eukaryota; kingdom Viridiplantae; phylum Streptophyta; class Magnoliopsida; order Cucurbitales; family Cucurbitaceae; genus Citrullus; species Citrullus colocynthis. The sequence continues at coordinate 411,780 of QLSR01000077.1, forward strand.
TTGATGTGAACTAGCAGCTGAGAGTTGGAATTGGATTCCATGTTCTATCATATAGTCCTAGAATCTATGATCCATGTACTCTCCATCTCAATCATATCGAAGTATTCTAATTGTTTTACCGAATTAGTTCTCAACTTCAACCTTATACTCCTTGAACTTTTCAAGAGCTTCAGTCTTATTCCCTATTAGGTATAAGTAACCATATCTCGAATAATCATCTACAAAAGAGATGAAGTATTCGTACCCTCATCGAGCTTTTACATTCATTGGACCACAGAGATCCACATGTATGTCAACTACATACATGTTCAAGACTTCATACAATAACCTTGGATTTTTCCATTAATGGATAAATTAATATTCATAATTAATAATTAAATTAATTAACTAATCAATTATGAGACTTTATGGCACAAATCCCAACATCATCATCGAGTGAACCATGTCTAACAAGGTTCTATTTCTTTTTTCTGATACATCATTTTGTTGATGTGAACTAGCAGCTGAGAGTTGGAATTGGATTCCATGTTCTATCATATAGTCCTAGAATCTATGATCCATGTACTCTCCATCTCAATCATATCGAAGTATTCTAATTGTTTTACCGAATTAGTTCTCAACTTCAACCTTATACTCCTTGAACTTTTCAAGAGCTTCAGTCTTATTCCCTATTAGGTATAAGTAACCATATCTCGAATAATCATCTACAAAAGAGATGAAGTATTCGTACCCTCATCGAGCTTTTACATTCATTGGACCACAGAGATCTGAATGTATTAACTCTAAGGGTTCTTTGGCCCTATAACCTTTTCCACTAAAAGATCTTTTAGTCATTTTTCCCTCAAGATATGATTCACAAGGAGGCAATGAATCACCTTCTAACTCACTTAGAAGTTCATTCTTTACCAAATGACCGATTGACGTTTATGTGACCAAGTCTTAAGTGTCAAAAATATATATTGTTACTCTTAAGAGAAATGTGTTGCCTTTTATTCTGAGTTTCAACCATTTTAAATAATTCATTATTTAAAAGTTCTTTGGATTCGGTTGGTCTTAAGACATACAGGTTATTTTCTAATTTTGTTGAACAAATAAGTACACCATTTTTATAAATGAACACTTCATTTAAATCAAAAGAAACAGTATACAGTTGTTCAATCAAATATAAAATAGATATTAAGTTCCTTTTAGTTTTAGGAACAATATACAAACTTTCTAAAAGTAAAAATCTATTTCCAAAAAATAACATTCTAGCTCCCACTGCACTAGCTGAAATGACGTCTCCCGTTCTGACCCTGAGCGTCCTCTCACCATCTTTCAGCTGCTAAAAGGAATTATTTCCCTGTAAAGAAGAGCAAACGTGATTAGTTGCTCCCGGATCACGTATCCAAGCAAACTCGTCATGCTCAACAAGGCGTGTTTCTGAAACAAGTAAATCGAATTTACCTTCCTTTTCCTTCTTCTTCTCAACGAGGTACTTAAGGCAGTTTCTCTTCCAGTGACCATTCTCATTGCAGTGGAAACACTTGCCCTTATCAACCACCTTGATCTTTCTCTTGCCTTTGTCAATAGCGGCAAGGGCCTTCCCCTTGTCTCCCTTCTTCTTCTGAATCTTCCTAGAAGCAGAAGATTGAGGTATAGATTTCGTTCCAGAGGATGAACCCTTCTAAAACTTTCTCTTGGAATGGGCAAGATTTGTCTCTTCTTCTGCTGGTCCCTTATTTTTCGTAAGAGACTAGTAATCTGTAGCTGTTTAGGATACTAGTCAGGTTGTACTAAATTTTGTTCATGATGGCATTGTTGCAAAATTGAAGGAAACTCTTCGAAAGAGATTCCATGATGAATGCAACCTGACTGCGCTCGTTTATGACCGCCTCATTTGCCTCTATTATGTTAAATTGGACCATCATGTACAGGACATGTTTCCTAATAAGTGTGCCCTATTTCATGCGACACGTATAAATGTACTTAAGGGCGTCATGGTGGAGTTGGTAGGACAATTGTTGAAACATCTCCTGGAGAAATTCCATAATCTCTCTTGCCATGACCGAGGCCTTATGTTTCTTATCCAAAACTTCTAATAAGCTAGCTAAGATATAGACACGGACCTTCTCATTGGCCTTTGTCCAACAATCATAAGCATCCTTTTTCACTTGGGATGAGTTACGAGCAGCGGCCGGTGGACATTCTTTCGACAAGGCGAACCACAGATCGTCCACGACAAGAATGGTATTCAATTTAGACTTCCATGTAGAATAGTTCTCTACGGTTAATTTTTCATTCTTTAGCAGTGCGATTATTGAGGAAGAAATTGTTGAAAAAATTAAACAAAAAATGACCATATTATTATCTTTGCCTTAACCCGTCACACAAGCAAACAATTGCATAAATCCAATCAAATTTAGCAAAACAAACAATCATAGAACCCTAACAAACTATTAATTTAATTTCAATGATGCTTCAGAGATTTAGAGGAACAACCACTGAAGGGTGATCAGCTACTCTTCCTCTGAAATGAGACAATTCTCAACTAATTCTAATTCTATAATAACTTATATTCCTATAGACATTAGCCACTGTTGTTAACACATTTAACTTATCCCCGTAAGTTAACCCTCCCATTTTCAAATCCTAGAGGTACGCACCAATAGACTACCGTTGGTAAAGACAACTGTTGGTAATTAACGTAGGAGGCCATATCCTTTTCAAGAGCTCACAGTATTCCAAATCCTATGATCATGCCCTCCAAAGGGATGGTTGCTCCAAGACAACACACAGGCGGATCATAAGACTCTCACGGTATGACCTAGGGGTGGAGATCGAGGGATACGTTGACACGAGTCCCGCTCCCACTTACTATAGACAATTTCTCCATTCACCTTGTTATTGACCCATGCAAACACTTTCCGAAAGGAGACCACCAAGGCAACACGAAGTTGAGCATGGATCTCACATTGTGAATATAGGGACGAATGAGCAAAACTTGATTTAAATATCTCGTTTTGTAATTTTTCTCCCACTAAAATGTCCTAATGTTTTAGGGTTTTGTTATACTTAGTTAAATTCTGGCTAATGAATCTATCTAAATCCATGTCTATTATAACTCTTATAAATGTCTTAGAATTATGTGAATTAAATAATTCAATTAACCTAGTGACAATGCATGCTAACATTAAACTATGACTAATTCAACTCAGGTTCCATGTCGTTCCCAAGTGGTGTTCCGTTACCCATTAACTTAAATACCCCTATACTTAGAGATAACTTTACCGGTAGAGTTCCCATATAATCATAGTAGTGTTTTTCCTACTTAGTTCATTAAAACTATTTTAATACTAAGTATGGCAATTATTCTAATCCTATTAGAAAATGATCTTAGGTCTAATTAATTTTAAACATTTTTAAAATTAATTGATTAAACCCTATGATCCTTTGCTTGCATGCAATTTTTTTATTATAGATTGATGGTCTAATCATTAATTTTAAAATTATTTAAAAATTTTAATGATTAGCCCTATAATCATGTTAATCAACAAACCATACAATATGCATTGCATGAATATAATATAAAATCTATATTAAATCTATGGATGTTTCATGCTCAATGCTTCTTTAATTTTAATATTTAGTTAACATAACTATTATATTAAACCTAATCATGAAAATCAATCAAGCATGCTCAACACGTTGCATTAAATATAACTATTTATATTTAATCTATGTAATGACATGCTTTATGCTTCATTAATTTCATCAATTTAACATAACACTTATATTAAACAAAACATGAAATTAAATCATTTTGCATAAAACCATACATTATAACTCCTATAACATAAATTATGCATGAACATGCTTAACCTAAGGTGGGATTATATCTAAATGACATCCATAACACATTTAAAATATAAATGAACAGGTTAATTGGCTCGTAGGATAAAATTGAAGTTTAAAATTACATTAATTTTACAAATTTTATCCTAAAATGACTCCAACCACTCTAGAACTGGACAAAAAAAAAAAAACTCAAATTTTATCCTAAAATGACTCCAACCACTCCAGAACTGGACAAAAAATGCTTGAACTATGCCAAAATTACTCAAAACGGGTCAAAACGGCTCGAATTGGTCAAACCTCTCAAGCTAGTCAACGAACCGGACAGACCACACAAATCGCGCCTCCCCTCGGACCGGACCGCCCGAACCGTGCGAACTGCGTCTTAGGGCTAACGTCATGACGTCAGCCCTAGCGTGTTATTGACATCAGCGTCGAGCAATTTTTTCTCTTCGATTCCCATCCTCTAGTATGTTGTTCCAACCTTTGTTTTTTCCCATTTTTGTCCAAAATTGGTCTCGATCTTCATCAATCTTTAACCAAATTCTAGACCCCAACTTATAGACTCAATTTACAATTAATTTCCCAAAACGAAGGGGCCCTTACATGATTAAATCACATTAAAAAAATTGTAAATGTATGGCCAATTAACCTAAACAGTCTAATGCAAACCATACATTCAAAAAAGCAATTAATCTCACCTATGAACCAAATGCAAATTCCAATCTAAATTAAAAGGACTGACCTGGCTCTATACCAGTTATAAGGTTGAAATCCCCACACAACAGAAGATTTTTCAGAGAACCAAACACTGTATTTTAATTTATATAAAAAAAAACAATACATTTGGCAAATAATAATAATGTTAGAGAGACATTCTACTGCAAACATAAGATAAGCACGCTATGAAAAATTAAAGATTCTAAATCTATAATAAAATTACAAAGAAGAAAAGACCATACCTTCGTTGTGACTCAGGTAGATTTTCACCAACTCTTTTGGGAAAAAAAAATTTCTCTGCACAATCTCTGTTAATTGCGCAAGAACGTCACTACTTGAATTCACTAGTAATCTTCTTTGGGAAAGATGAGCCAAGATGGTGGGATCTTAATTTGTTTTGGGAAATTCTACGGAGAGTGATTGAGAGAGATGAGAGAACCTCTCTTGGAAACCTATTTCCTATGTATCACATAAAAGGGAGGAGAAAACCAAAACTCACCTACTTCCCTTTCGTTAGGTGTAGAATATGAAGGAATCAAAATCCCAGCGGAAACAAATGATCACCTTATGCCATTAAACTTGTTTTGGGAAAAACCAAATACAGAGAACAAAAATCAAGGGTAAACAATTAAATCAACATGCTTTTAAGAAGAGTTAAGAAGAAGAAATTATCCTATCTTTAAAGACAGTCTTCAATATGGAAATTCTTCTTTTCTAAGTCACGATCTGATGAGAAACTCCAACAAAACACAACAACTCTTCTTCTCTTGGGAACCCCACCACAATGGCTACCTTGCTATTATCTTGAAATAATCAAAGAGGAAGTGTGAGCTCTCTTTGAATTTTGGCAAGGGAATTCTTGTGAGGAAGTAGAGAGAATTGAAGGAGGAGATCAATCTACAAAACTCTTCTGTGATGTCTTAATTCTCTATAACTCCCTCCCCTTTTTATTTTACGTGAAAAATAAGAGTATGAGAGAGAGGGAACAGAATAACTTCCCACTACGCGGGAGTTATTCAGTATAATAATATTAATAATAATAATTATTATTAAAATTAATTTAATTATATTTTATTAAATCATATTTAATAAATATAATTAAATACAATTAATAAATTAACAATTTTTTAAATTAATTAATTAATTATCTCATATTTGATTTAAATTTGAATGATATTCAAATAATCTTCTCTCACATAACCTTTAGTTTTAATATGAATCTCATTCATATTAATTTTAACATGTAGTTTTTATATGAATCTCATTCATTTAATTAATATTTAAATCTCATTTAAATATTTATCTCTCTTATAATATAAAGTATAAATTTTGAATATCATTTAAAATAAACTTTATATTATAATATATCTATATACAATTAATTTGAACATTTCAAATTAAACCCAAATGTTTAATTCTTACACTAATCCTTTATGAAGTAGCAAGGGGACCTTATGGACCTATAGTTAGAAGCTCCAATGATATGAGATTAATCAATTAAACTCTTTAATTAGATTAATCAATATTCATTAACTGTAGGTCACTCCACTAAAGACTTACAGTTGCACTATTCGCACTATAGATATATTTCTTTGTCTTCAGAATTTACTAATCAACAAGTAAGTCACTTTACAAATTACTCATAACTACAACTGGGTCAAATTATCGTTTTACCCCTGTAGTTATATCTAACTCCTTAAGTACCATTGATCCCTCTAATGAACAAAGTGTTTATAGTCCAACTATAAACTAAACCCCTCTCTAGCCAGTGAGAAAGTGATACCTCATTGTTCAAGACCTAGAATCAGCCCTTAAGGGAGTAATTTATCTACTTACCCTAAATATAGGAAGGAGTGAATTCCATCTTGTGAAGATTTGTTCCTAACTCCATAATCAGACAAATCCCCAAAATGGTAAGCATATTGAGTAGGCAATTTGGCGACTCTCACTCATACAAAGTAAAGGATTGCCCTCATAGACAGGAGTTTATAACTCACTCGGGATTTAGGTCGAGTTACCTATAGTCATCCTATGAAATGTTAATTTCTACAATTAACGGTGTTACAAAGAGAAATTAAATAATTACAGTGGCTAAACTCATTAGCCAAACTCTTTGCATAGGATACCCCCACTCACATGTCTTCATATGAACGATTAGGATCAAATCGTTTGTAACACTTTACAACTCTTTGTAACAATTATACAGTGGGTCATATCCGACAATGTTACTATAATAAGGCACCCAACCTTATTCCTATACTACATACCTTTTTGGTTATTACTTAAACATGATCAAACCTTGTATGTCAAGCACATACATGTTTAAGTTAACATAAAATAATCATGGAATCTTAGTTTATTGGATTTGAGTTAATGTATAATATAGATAAAATAATTTCTTATTTTATTCAATAAATAAAATGTATTTACAATTTATAAAACTATAAAACCCAAGAGATTTAGGACACACCAGTCTCAACAGAATATATATAGAAAAAATTATTGTGGACTCATATCACGTATCATAACTGAAGTATCAGTTATTATTATTTAATCAATCAAATTCAATTTAATTGATTAATTTATTTAAATCATATTTTAAAAAAATATCCCTCACATAATCTATAGTTTTAATTTAATGAATTTAATTAAATCAAATTTAACCAAATTAAATTAAATAATTAATTAATTTACTAATTAATTAATCATTAAATTAAATATCATATATTTAATTGTAACCCTATAATTGAATCACGTTCAATTATATTTCTCTCAAATAAACTATAGTTTTAATGTGTATCTAATGCGCTTTTTTCAACCATAAAAAAAAAAAAATGTATCTTTTGCGCATTAGTTTTAACCTATAGTTTTAATATGAATTCAATTCATACTAAATTTAATATTTGAACTCCTTCATATATTTAATTCTCACATAAATTAAAATTTGAATCAAATTCAAAATAAATTTATATTATATAGTTAATAAACTTTACATTATAATGTATCCCCATATATTATATTGTTTTCCTAAGTAAATTTGAACATTTCAAATTACTCTAATTACCTCAACACCCTTTGCAAGCTACCAGTGGGACCTAATGGACCTACAGATCAGAAGCTCCAATAATATGAGATTAATTGGCTAAACTCATTTACCAAGGTAATCAATATTTGATAACTGTGAGTACATTCCACTATAAACTCATTTACCAAGGTAATCAATATTCGATAACTGTGAGTACATTCCACTATAGACCCACATTTACATTCTTCTCACTGCATATATATTTCTGTGGCCACAGACATAGACCAACAACAACAAGTTAGTCCTTCACGAGTGTTCGTAACAACTGGTAAAAATTACCATTTTACCCCTAGGTTACCTCTACTTCCTTAAGTATCAGTGCTTCTCTAATGAACAGCCTGTTTATGGTCAAACCACTAAATAGAAACCCTTCTCATGCCATTGAGAGTGTAGGGCCCTTTGTTCAAGACCCAAAGACACCACTTAAGGGAACACTCATCTACTTCCCTAAAGCAAGGAAGGAGTGAATTCAATCTTGTGTGATTTTGTTCCCAACTCCCAACTCGATCTTGTCCCTAAAATGATAGGTTTATTAAGTCGGCGAACCGATCACTCTTATCCATACAAATCAAAGGATAATCCCTCGTGAATAGGAGTCCATAACCCACTCAGGATTGAGACTAAGTTGCCTAGGTCATCTTAGTGAAATAGAAACCTAACTAGTCAACAGTGTTACAGGTAGAGGTTACTATAGGATACCCTTACTCGCATGTCCCCTACACGAACATGTTGGATCATTGCATTTGTTTCAAATACAAAGTGGGTCGTATCTATAGTGTCACTAGGATAATGTACCCAACCTTATCCCTATATTATAGACCCTTGTAATTTGATCCAAGGTAGCAAAAGGTTGCTTTTGTGAGTCATTGTTTATGATGAAAAGCATTGCTCTACCGGCCTAAGAAGAATCATGATGAATATTGATTTAGGTAATTCCTCATTGATATTCACCTTAGCGTAATCCCAATTCATAATGCAGTTAGTCTAAATTAATTAGGATGCTTTTCATCTAATTAAATTGACTAATTTGATAAATCGGACTCTCACCTAATTTTTCTAAGTGAGTTGGCTAAGTGTAGACAATATAGAACCTAATCAGTGACTCTATGATCAAGCAACCAATTGGGGATACCTCCAAAAATTGGGATATGACCCTTTTACTTTTTTTGCAATTTACATTCCGCATTTTATTTTTACCCACACACAAAACTCCCCATTTACCGCTTTAGTTAAAGAATTAACTTTGAGAAATTAATATTCGTACTTCCTTGCGGATCGACCCAGTCTTGCCGCTAATATTATGCTTTAGTAGTAATAGTTGTAGAGATCGGTAATTATAAATATTATTTGATTAGGTTTTTTGGGAACGACATCGACAAGGCTTACTTCAATGGGTTCCATGTAGGCATCGCTTGCAACAGGAGTTTTGGATGCAAGTTTCTTGGAGGCTATTGCTTGATTTGATTATTGAGAGAGAGATGAGAGGTAGAGAGGTCCCATTGGGCGTACCAATTTGTTTGCATGAGATTTCTGGAGAAATTTGTTTCGTGGAGTTGGACTTAAGTTGATGTAGATTTGATGGGGATGTGGTTTGATCTCTAGTACTTGATCCTTTGATTCTCTCTTAGTTGGAGTTTTGGAATAATGTATGTGCTCCAAAGAGCTTCAATCTTCAAATGTGGTTCAACTTCAGGAGTTAGAGAGTCTTCTGATTGTAGGGATAATTCTCTCTAGGTTCTCTAACTATAGAATTTTCTAAACCCCTTCCAATGAAGAATCTATTTATAGATTTCTCAGGTGGGCTTTATGGGTTTGGGCTTGGTTGGTCAATGGATCTAACCTTTGGACCCAACTAATTAGACTTGGGCCTTAATTGGTTTTTGGGCCAAATTAAGCATATTTTTGGATTCAATTGGACTTTAGCCCAAATATTAATATCAAATTGGACCAAATTATTTTATTTAATCGAGTGGTCAAGACAAAAACATGTGATATCATGAGGATTGTCAATTTATGTCTTCAATTTCAATTTGGCACAACTTGTCGACTTCCAATTTGTCCCCAAATGTGATGATTTGTAATTTTATCATTAAATTGTAAAATGACGTGGCAATTTGTGATTTGTTCAAAATTTCTCATTCAATCATATATGTCAAATACTTATTATTATTCACTTAAGAGGTATAGGTCGTATTCACATTTTAGGAATACCATACACGATTTTGTAGTCAACTCAAACATATCTCAACCTGTTTTTAAATTGTTATCCAATATTCTAAAACTTGGATTATCAATTGCAAATGGTCAATTTTCCCAAATACCCCACAATAACATAATAATTTCAAAAGGTTTTCGACTTTTCCATAATTCCCAAGGAATTTGTATGGTTTCATATACAAAACTGGATATAAAAATACAATTAACCTTCAAACATTGTGAGACATTCACGAAATATGTCTTATTACCGTATTAGAATCAATCATTTTATTGATTTAAATTTTTCGACCAGAAATATCATTTTTATGACACCTTTTGTCTTTTATATATATTCCTCGAATGATTCCATTCAATTTTTTGCCAACTCCATAACTATAATCATTATATAGTGTGTTATCTAATCTATTCAAAATGTAGTTCTTGCATAAATATTCGCATTTATTTATGTCTCAGTGCAAGCAACTTTTCTTTATCGACTTCTCCTTTGACATTACAATATCATGTTGTTTCAAAATCTTCTCACATTCAAAGTTGCAGAGCAGAATAAATTTTCTCTTTATCATCATTTGAAATCATTAGCATTATAGTTAAGTTTCTCACAAATTTTCTCCATGATTTCCCCCAAAATGTGGTGCACCAATTTCATCTCGTTGATGACATTTTTGTGAGACGAGTCACCAAATATTTGTGAAACAAAGGAAATAGTTTTTCCAGACAAGTTCTCACAAAATAAAACTGTTTAAGCAACAAATAAACTTGAGACACTATTCAGTATGCTTGAAACGTGAAATAACATGAGAACATTATGTTGAATACCCATTATGCATAATAGTAGCAATAGACCGAAATAAGCTAATTATAAAAATAAAAAATACTGCAAAATTCACCACTTAAATCACTATTGTTGTACATATAACCTATATATACATATAATTCTTTTGATCAATTCTGTTTTATACACAACAAGATTCACATCACAAGTGGTTATATACCCAACAAAATTCATTTCTTTACCCAATACAGTTCAAATCCAACACTAAAAAAGGGGTAAAAAGTCTCCTCTGGTTAAGTTCTCAAAAAAAATAACAAGGAGAATTATTCTAAATGGCAAAACTGCTAAAAATATTTATAACTAATAGCAAAATATCACAGTTATAGATAAACAGTAAAATTTTGTTATATTTGTAAATATTTTGGTTTATTTTGCTATATTTGAAAAGAGCCTAAATAACAATATCACAGATCCATTAATTAAGACAATACTTGTCTTCCCTTTTCCGATGTGAAATTTTGGCAAATATCAAAGAGAAGGTACCCAAGAAGCACTTCTGGACACACCCACGCCAATAATAAACCCAAATAAACTTTTATATGTTAATTTGGATAGAATTGGGCACAAGTTACGACAATATCGAACAAAATTGACATGGACAATCACATAATCAAATATAATAAAACTGTTGCAAAATTGAGGAGCAAAATGACGGAAAACAAAAGCACAAAAATCGAGCAATTATAATATTAAAATAATAAAATAAAACTTGAAATAAACTAAAATAAAAAAATGAAAGTGGAATTTTATGGAAAGTGGAAATCTCACAAATCCTTTCTCTTCTTTTCTCTCCAATGTGTATCTCCAACATCCATTAAATGCCACTATTTATAGGCAATTTGGCAGGTAGGTGGTGGAGCTTCATGGTCACTAAGAATGTGTCATTAGGAGACACATGACCTTTAGACACTAAACTTGATTTTATAATGGACATCTATTTTGTTATAATTTTCATAATACTCCCTCTTGCATGCCCATTATATATATATATATAAAATATGTCTCGTTAAAACCTTACTAGGAAAAAACCGAATGGGAAAAAATCCTAATGAAGGAAAAAGAGTACATATTTCATATAATCTAATATTTCTAAAAGAATACAATACATTTGCTCTCCCTCATAGGAACATTACTTGATTTTCTGAGTCACCGCATTCCAATATTTTGCACCAATTTTTCAAAGGTTGCGGTAGGTAATGCTTTTGTAAATATGTTTGTTAGGTTATCCTTCGAATAAATTTGTTATACAGTGATGTCGTCATTTTCTTCAAGATCATGAGTGTAGAAAAGCTTTGGTGATGTTTGTTCTATCTCATGTAATATATCCTCCTCTGATTTGGGCTTTACATGCTGTGTTGTCTTTGTATAATGTTGTTGGAGGATTTTTACTAGAAGACAAGTCACATGTTTCACGAATGTGTTGAGTGATTGATCTTAGTCATACACATTCTCTACTAGATTCATGGATTGCAAGAATTTTAGCATGATTTGAGGAAGTAACTATTATGGTCTGTTTCACTGATCGCCAAGATATAGTAGTTCCTCCACATGTGAACATATAACATGCTTGAGATCTAGCTTTGTGTCGATTAGATAAATATCCAGAATCTGCATAACCAACTAAATCAAAATTTTATTTATTTGAATAAAATAAACCCATATTGATTGTTCCTTAGAGATAACAGAGTATATGCTTAATTTCATTTCAATATCTTTTTGTTGGAGAAGAACTGTATCTAGATAATAAATTTACTTAAATGTAATATTTGGTCTTGTATTATTAGCAAGATACATAAATGACCAAGAAGTTCTTCATTATTATCTCGAGGTCGAAATATATCTTTTTTCACATCTAGTGAACGAACTTCCATTGGAATGTTTAATGGATGTGCTTTGTCCATATAGAATCTTTTTTTAAAAATAAAATTCATGTATACGGCTGATGAACAAATATCCCATCTGTTAAATGCTTAATTTGCAATCCAAATCTCAAATTCTTTCTTAAGATATTCTATTGTCTTTGAAAGCTCTTTAGGAGTTCCAATTATATTTAGGTCATCAACATATATATACAGTTATAAAAGCAAATAATGATTGTGATTTCTTTATAAAAATATATGGTCACATCGGATTATTTTGATATCTTTCTTTTAACAAATATCCACTCAGGTGATTATACCACATTAGTCCTGAATGTTTCAACCCATATAGTGATCTCTGTAACTTTATTGAATATAGTTCTCGAGAACTTGATTTATGTATTTCAGATATATTTAAATCATTCTGGGATTATCATATAAATGTCATTATCAAGAGATCCATATAAATATGTTGTGACTACATCTATAGGATGCATGTTCAAATTTTTATACACAGTCAAACCAATTAAATATTTAATGTAGTTGTATCCACCATTGGAAAATATGTCTCTTCATAATCAATACCAGTCTTTGTGGAAAACCTTGTGCAACTAGTCTTGTTTATATCTTGTGACCTCATTATTTTCATTTCTTTTTTTCACAAATACCCATTTGTATCCCACATGTTTGACATTTTTTTGTGTTCGGACTACTAGTCCAAAAACTTGACGTTTTGAAAGTGAGTTTAATTATGCCTCGATTGCTTCTTTTCACTGAAGCCAATCTTTTCTATGTTGACATTCTTCAACAGATTTTCGTTCAAGATCCTCATTTCCAGATATAATATCAAGAGCAACATTCTACTCAAAAATGTTGTCAATAACTACATGAGTTTGGTTCCATCTTTTCCTTACCATGACATAATTTATTGAAATCTTATTCTTATCTTTAGGTATTTCACATTCTTCACTAATTGTATTATTATTCATGTTTAGAATTTATTCATGGATATTTACATCCTCAACCAAGTCTTTTTTACTATCGTTTATTTTTCTTTTCCAAGGATTTTTATCTTTGGAACCTACTAGTCTACCACACTTCTGGCGTGCTCCAGACTCATTAGTGACAACTTGCTGTGTTGGGATATCAATTTTCGACGGAACATTTGCAACAGGTATATGTGATTTAGTTACTTTCTTTGCATCTATAAATGCATCTAGTAATTGATTTGCTATAGTTTACAAATGAATTATTTTATGAACTTCAAGTTCACATTGATTTGTATGGGGATCTAAACGAGACAATAATGATGCATTCCATGCAATTTCCTTTTCCAACTTCTTAATTCCTCCTCCTAATGTTGGAAAATTTATATCATTAAAATGACAATCAGCAAATTGTGCAGGAAATACATCATCTGTCAGGGGTTCAAGATATTTAATAATTGATGGGGAATCATATCCAACGTATATTCCTAACCTCTTTTGAGGACCCATCTTAGTACGTTGTGGTGGAGCAATTGGAACATATACTGCACATCCAAAAATTCGCAGATGGGAAATATTTGGCTGCTGGGTATAAGCTAATTGTAATGACGAGTATTTATGATAAGCTACTAGCATAATGCTTGCAAGTGACACAACATGCAAAATAGCATGACCCCGAAAGATGTAGGAAGCTTAGCACTCATAAGTAATGGTATAGCAATTAATTGCAAACATTTTATAAATGATTCTGTTAAACCATTTTATGTATGAACATGAGCTGCAGGATGCTCAACTTTTATCCCAATTAACATGCGATAATTATCAAAAGTTTGAGATGTAAATTCAGCAGTATTATCAAGACAAATGGTCTTAATTGTATAATCAGAAAATTATGCTCTTAACTTAATTATTTAAGCAAGTAATCTTGTAAATGCAAGGTTTCGACTTGATAATAAGCACACGTGTGACCATCTATTGGATGCATCTATTAATACCATAAAATATTTAAACAGTCCACTTGGTGGATCAATAGGTTCACATATATCACCATGAATTTGTTCTAAAAATACAGGTGATTCAGTTCCCACTTTAGCTGATAATGGTCTAATTATTAATTATCCTTGAGAGTAAGCATCACATGATAATTCACTAGATTGAAGAATCTTCTAGTTCTTCAATGGGTGTCCATTTTAATTTTCAATGATTCTTTTCATCATTATAGATTTTGGATGACCCAATCGATCATGCCAAATTGTAAATATATAGATTCATGAACTTCTGGTTCATTGTTGCATATGCTTCAATGACTCGTATATGAATATAATATAATCTAGAAGATAAAGCAGACAACTTTTCCAACATACGTTTTTTATGTAAGACAATAGATATGATATACTGATATTCTATCTTATTAATTCTGTCAGTCTCAATATGATAACCATTGCAATGTATATTTGTAAAACTTAATAGATTTCAATTTGATTGACTACAGAACAATGTATTGTTAATTGTAAATTTTGTTTCTCTAGGCAAAATAATATTTGCTTTTCCAAATCCTTCCATTAGGTTTGCAAAACCCAATATTGTATTGACTTTTACTTCCAACATTGTCAATTTTGAAAAATATTTTCTATTTGTAAGTATTGTATGATAGTTGCACATTCTACAAGACATAGATCTTCATTCCTCACTTTTTTAGTCACTCAATATATGAAAAATTGTCCATGATTCTTCATTTAAACAAAATAATTATAATAAGATAAACAAAACTTGAAATACAAAAATTAACTTAAAAAAAAATATGAAAGATAGATAGACAAACAAAACAAACAACATTAATTCTAAATATTCTCAAAATCAAAGGAAACATTTGCTATGCCATCATTTATGCTGATTTTTTTTTCAAGTGATTCAAAGAAGTCCGCCACATTCAAATTTTTCATATTGGATGGGTTAAATATATCATTATCTGCGATAGACCACGATAGACTACTATTTGTATCTATCCTGACATAGATAGTAGTCCATTACGACCTATCACAAATAGACTATGTAATTTGCTATTAGTTGTAAATATTTTCAACAATTTTGTCATTTAAATAATTTCCTTATATATATATAGATCTTTGATTTTAATATTGTAGTTTGACAAAATATAGCAGTTTGAAAAATATTTAGAAAAGTGTGGAAGATTTCAAGAGAAGAGGAGGTCGAGAGTCCAACCCTTGACCACTACCCGCTGCCTCCTCTTCTTGCCAATCGCATCGTTTGTCAGTCCCAACATCGGTCAAGATTCCTTGCTCGTCCCGTCACGTCGTTTGTTGTTGTCAGCATCGCTCGCTGCTCGTCGTCTGCCGGTCCTAACGGTGGTATTCCCTGCTCATCTCGTCGTGTTGTCAACGCTGTTTGTCGCTCGTCTTATCAGATTAGAGGGCTTTGGTCCGTGAGGTTTGGTCGAGGCTTCAATCCTCAACCTCTTTCTTTTTAAACAGACTCCTCCTCTTCTCCCCATCGCTTTTTTCTCTTCTTTCTCTCTCGAATAGTCTTTTTCGCAAATTTCTCTTCTCTTTCGATCTTCTGAATACCTCTCTTCTCTCCAAATTTCTCTTCACTTTTCCACATACTAACCAATTTCTTCATAAACTTTTTTACTACTTTTTTCCTCCTATTCCCCATCTTCAATCATAATCTCTTTTAGTTGGGTCACTTAAGTTGTGATGTTTGTACATTTACTCTATTAAATTCCTATTTTTTAAAAATAATATAAATTTTGTCTCTATTCTCATACTATTCTATTCCTTTTAATAGTTTTTATTGCTATTTGGGAAACAAAGAACCAAAAGAGGTACATTTTCTATTTGTAAAATTCCTATTTTTTTGTTAAGAAAAAATTAAGTTATACGTCCATATTCTCATATTATTTTTTATTTTTTTTATTTTATTTTATTATTATTATTTTTTTGGTAGTCTTTGTTGCTAATTGGATAACAAATAACAAAAAAAGAGAAATCATTGTCACTTTGAGGGAAAAAAAAGTAGAACAATTGCTTAATTTGTTAGTTTCCTTTTCATTTACTACTATTTTTCAAAAGAAAATACTTTCTGATAATTATATTATGCTAGACATACCATTTTAAGCTATACATACCATTTTGATGCTCTTATTTATTTTTTAATAGTCGTTGAATTCAAGAATATTTATATATTGATGTTAGGAGTTTTTTTTTTTTTTTTTTTTTTT
>QLSR01000077.1:428808-644685 GCA_031780015.1 Citrullus colocynthis
GATTTTTTTTTTTTTTTTTTTTTGTAGTTTAATATTCTTGTTCATATTATGTTGGATCTACAATGTTAATATTTTCTTTTGCTTTATAAATAATATTAGTTTGCTTTTTAGTACAATATTTTTGTAATTTGAGTTTTATTTGCATTTTATATTTATAGTTTTTTTAATACAAAAAGTTTAGTATTCTTGTTTGTTTTTTTTTTATTTATAATAATATCCAATTCTTTTAGTATTAGTTTTTTAATTAAAAAAAGTTATGGCTCGTTTAGGGTTTTCTTGAAAAAAAATCAATTTAGTTTTAGAATTTGTTTTTTTAAATAATATTTGATTGTTTTTGTATTAAAGTTTTATGGTCGTTAACATGATATACCTTCATATACATTCATTGATTTGGATATGAACGTAATAGATAACGTTAGAGAACATGACCCAATTGTAGTCCATGTGTTTGTTGACAATACCCAATTGTATAAGGGTATGATTTGCCAAGACAAAGAAATGCTACAATATTTGGTCAAGTATTTTGCTATTAAGTGTCACATACCATATGAGGTCGTGGAATTAACACTGAAGATTTGGGCAATTCGGTGTAAGAAATAGGAGGATGGTTGCAAATGGTGACTCCGTGCAACAAAGAAACAAATCTCATAATTTGTTTGAGATTACTATGTATGTTGAGCAACATACATGTTTTTACTCAACACTTAGTCAAAGTCATGTGCAATTAGATTCTACAATGATTGCACTAGAGTTTTGTGAAGCTATGAGGGAAAGTCATCCATTAGTGTGGCACAACTACCGTCTAACAAAAAAACAAAATTTGGATACCATGTTCCTTACCATAGGGTGTGGGAGGGTAAACGAAAGGTGCTGGCTAAAGTGTTTGGTGATTAGGATGAATCATACAAACAGTTGTCCTGGTCGCTATATATGGTCAAGCAGACCAATCCTGGCGCGCATGTGAGTTAGAGAATAAAGGGCACGCCTACTAAAGGACATGTCATCCTTACTTTTGTATTTTGGATATTTGGTCCTTGTATAGAAGCATTTAATAGATGTCAGCTAATTATTCAAATAGACGGTACTCACTTATATGGCAAATATCGAGGAAAATTACTAATTGCACATTAGTCAATTCTAATGGGCATCTTCTTCCTCTTGCATTTGTTGTTGTAGATGAGGAGTATGCTAACACATGGAGATGGTTTTTAAAACACCTAAGAGAAATTGTTATACATGAAGAGGTGTGTTTAATTTCATATCGACATGGTGGCATCATCTCAACAGTGAACAATCTAGAAAATGGTTGGAGAGGACCAAAATGTCACCATAGATTCTGCTTACGACATATTGTTAGTGATTTTAATTAAAAAAATACAAATTCAATACATTAGAAATTTTTGTATATCACACTGGATGTTAGTTCCAAGTTCGTAAGTTTAATAAAGTAGTGGAAGACATCAAAAGAATATGTAACAACCCCAAATCGTTGGGGTAAATCCTCCTAGTAAATAAGTTTAAGTTATTACGTGTGAAAAAAAAATAATAATAATTATAATAATAATAAAAAGATAATTTTATCTTGGGGCAAGTAAAATAAGGTGATTAATTTTGGTGGGATTGGAAATTGAAGTAAATCTTGGTTGTAGAAGATTTTATTTGATTTTATTTGGATAATTGAAGTAAATCTTGGTTGTAGAAGATTTTATTTGATTTTATTTTGTTTGGTTGGAAAAGAAAAGGGGAAAAAGAGGAAGGAATAGGGAATTAGGTTTTTTTATAAATAGGCATCGATTTGCGTGCCAAAATAAAAAAAAAGAAAAAGAAAAAAGGATTTTTTTTCTCTTCTTCCTCGCATGCGCGCCGCCCCCCCTGGTTTTTTTTTCTTTCTTCTTCTTCTGCCGACGCACGCCAACTCTCTTTCTTCTTCTTCTTCTTCTTCTTCTTCTTCTCCTTCCTTGCAAGTGGAGCGCCGCCGCGGTTTCGATCAATCTCTCTCTCTCTCCTTGCAGCGCCGCTGCGGTCTCTCTCTTTCTCTTTGCAGCGTCGCTGGCCACGGGTGATCTTCTTCTCCCTCTCGGCTGCCGGCTTCGTTAACAGCAGCGCCGCCGGCTTCAATCTCTCTCTCTCTCTTCAGCACCGCCGCCGCCTACTTTCTCTCTCTTCCACCCCGGTGCTCCTCCGCTGCCGTTTCAATCAAACCACGCCTGATTCCTCGTCACCAAACCGGTAACGTGAGAGTAAGTACCTCGGACCCAAGGAAAAATTTATAGCTTAATTTGGTTAAAAACTGTTGATGCTTGAGACTTATGTGATAAAAAAATTCCCTTAGGTGGCCGGGAATTGTGTTGGGGAAAAAGGATTAGAGCAACTGCAAGTTAAGCCACACTTGGTGGACCAAGAACTTTCCAACAGACTGCCGTGTGAATAAGTGAATATAATTGCTCAAGTAAGTGACTTTACTACCTGAACCACCTTCCCGCCTTATGTTTAGTTGCCATGATGGGTAATACTTCTGCGCCCATTGAGATAGCATGCTTGTATGATTTTTCCCATGTTTTAAAGGATGTATGTGAAATGCTTATGCTTGTAGTATGAGATGATTGTAAACAGCGCTGTTAGTGTATAAATCCATGGAAGTAAAGGAGTGAGAATTTAAATTGGTCATGAATACTGGGTAGTGGTAACTCCCTTACGTCGGCTGGATGTTCACCAGAGGTTGTGGTCCTTCGGGTTCACCAGAGATTGTGTTCCTTCGGGTTCACCAGAGGTTGTGGTCCTTCGGGGTCACCAGAGGTTGTGTTCCTTCGGGTTCACCAGAGGTTGTGGTCCTTCGGGGTCACCAGAGGTTGTGGTCCTTCGGGGTCACCAGAGGTTGTGTTCCTTCGGGTTCACCAGAGGTTGTGGTCCTTCGGGGTCACCAGAGGTTGTGTTCCTTCGGGTTCACCAGAGGTTGTGGTCCTTCTGGGTCACCAGAGGTTGTGTTCCTTCGGGTTCACCAGAGGTTGTGTTCCTTCGGGTTCACCAGAGGTTGTGGTCCTTCGGGGTCACCAGAGGATGTGTTCCTTCGGGTTCACTAGAGGTTGTGGTCCCTCGGGATTACCAGAGGTTTTGTGATCCTTCGGGATCACCAAAGGTAAGAGTTCTTTCGGGGCTCCAGAGGTTTGTGGACATCCAAATCCAACTGTAGGGAGAGTATAACCAGTTCCCTATAAAAGTATGTTAGATATGCCTGTCTTAAGGCTAATGCACTTAAAGGACTTGGGTGCCAGTAGAACTAGTTTTCCTATTGAAGTATGTTGATATGCTTGTCGTATGACTAATGCACTTAAAGGACTTGGGTGCCAGTATAACCAGTTTCCTATTGAAGTATGTTAATATGCCTGTTGTATGACTAATGCACTTAAAGGACTTGGGTGTCTAGCCCGGCTCCGGTAGTGGGGTCACTTACTGAGTAATATAATTGCTCACCCTTTCATCTTATTTTTTTTTCAGATAAGGGAAAGAACGTGCTGGCGAATGACAAGAGGAATCCTTGATGGCTTCACGGGACCCATAGTAGCTTCCGCCTAGCACTGCACTTTTTTTAGGCTTGTCTTTTATTTTGTATATGGATTTTGTTTTTGTTTTCTGTTCATGGAATTTTGTTGATTTTATTAGGGGTACCCCGAACCAAAAATTCTTTCTATATGGGTTAAATAAAACAGAAATTTCCGTAAGTAGCATTGTTCTTTCTTATTACTCAGCGTCGGGTCTTTTCTTGAAATTTGCATGCATTGAGTAATGGTCTGATTAGGATGTATTAGTCGGGTCGTTACAGAATAAATCAGAGTTGTATGAGTTTTATTTACAACATTGGTATTGAGCAATGGACTCAAGTGCATAATGGAGGGTTCAAGTACGAGTGGATGACAACAAATCTATAGGAGTGCATCAATGGAGTCCTCAAAGGAGCTCGAGTGTTGTTGATAAATGCTCTCGCTCAAATAACAGTTTACAAATGTGTAAATTATTTTGAAAAAAAAAAAGAGAAGAAATAAGGGCTACTTTGGAGCAACGAGATAAATACACTCGATAATATTTTCTTTTAGTAATCAACAATTTGTTTCAAATATATTTGTAATACCGAATGAGTAAATATTCAGGTACATACACGAAAAAATTTCAAAATGGGTTGCAAGATCCAATAAACATGAGTACCGTCATATGATTGACATGAAGGCGCATTTCATGTGAAAACTGGACGTCACAGCCTCAATTCTAAAGGAGGAAATGTTTAAATACTGAGGCTAAATGGGTCCGAATGGTACTATTCATGTAAGAAGTGGCAAGCATTTGGCATTCCATGTTAGCATTTAACGGCGATTTGCTCATGATTTAACACGAACTACAAAAACTTCATTGAAGACTACTATAAACTGTCGACATACGCTACATGCTAGTCTCCTCAATTTCAACATGTACTGCATGAAGATTATTGGATCACACATCCTAATATGCCTGTCTTCCATGCCAACCCATCGTTGTTGAGGAAACATGGTAGACCAAAGAATTCATGATATCATAATGAGATAGACTGGACATAATCAAGTTCTCAAGTATAGTGCGAATTTTGTAATAAGTTAGGCCGCAATTAAAGGAAGTGTCCTTCATTACAAAGATAGACACCATATAGTTAGGAATTTTTTCTGTTAATATTTTTATCATGTAATTAATATTTTTATAATGAAATTAACATTTTTAACATGTAATTAATGTTTTTATAATGAAATTAATATTTTTATTGCGATTAATTTTTTTTATTGTGTTTAATATTTTAATATTTTTAATATAATTTATTATTTAAGTTCTAATTTATTTATATGTTTTACTCTAGAAATATATAATTTATTTTCTTCTAAATCATGGCTTTAAACCCATGATTGACTGATCTTGATATTTTATACGATCAATCTATTCATTGATCATTAATTGTATGACAATATTGGACTACAAGCCAGATGTACTATAGACATCGCAAGGCGATTGTTTATCATACTATCCCACTTCACCGTCACATACTACCACTACTTCGTGCATCAGAATTTTTTGGGTTGCCTTATTGGGATTCATTTAGTTAGATTGACCATTGCACTGTTGGGTTGGATGTCCTAGAACTCGTAGTTTGTAAATAGTAACCTGAATACTATTTTTCAATAAAGTTGTTGTTGATGTTTATTCAATAAACTTATTGTTGAATTAATATTTCATAACCCTACATCCAATAAACAAAGAATCCCTGACTATAATATGATTACTTGAACTTTACGTGGAGACATAAAAATGCATCAAGTTCAAGTAAATAACCAAATTGGTCTATGGTATATGAATAGACTGAGTACCTTATCCTTGAGACACTATTGGATGTGGCCTACGTGGTATTTGATACAAATGATGTAATCATGAATCACTTATGTAAAGACATTCAAGTAGGACGTCCTATGCAATGAGTTTGCTAAGACTGGACCATGAAAAGTTTGTTTTACCTTATAACTCCATTTATTGTTAAAACTATCTTTTCAAATTCGATGACCCAGGTAACTCGATCTTAATCCTAAGCTAACTATGAACTCTTGTTTATTCGAGATTATCCTTAAATCTACATAGATGAGAGTAGCCCGACTTTACTACTCAATAAGCCTCTCATTTTAGGGTTAAGATCGGGTAGATAGCTAGGGACATAGGGTGCAAGATGAAATTCGCTCCTACCCATTTTAAGGATAGTAGATAGGTTGTTCCCTCAAGTACTGACTCCAAGTCTTGAACAAGGGGCCCACCCTCTCACTAGCCCGAGAATTACTGGATTTAGTGGTTAGACCATAAACCTATTGTTCATTAGAGGATCAGTGGGACTTAAGGAACTAGAAGTACTTACAAGGATAAGACGATAATTTTAACCTAGTTGTGATTACGAACAACTTGTGAAGGATCGACTTACTAACCATCCTTATATCAAGTGGACAGAAATATATTTACAGTGAGAAGAGTGCAGCTGCTAGGCTTTAGTGGAGTGTCCTGGTAGTTAACAAATGTTAATTAACTAGGTTAAAGAGTTTGATTGGTTAATCTCGTATCATTGGAGTTCATGATCTGTAGGTCTATTATGTCACTTATTAGTTCATATTGGACAAAAATTTTAGAATAGTGTGATGAATAAATTCGAACTATTCGATTTCAATTTAAAGAGTAAAGCGTTAAAAGATTTTAACGACTTCTTGTCTAAATTTGAATTGAACAATAAAGAGAGATAAAAATATTTAAATATTGTGTATATGAATAGAGATTCATAATAGGAATAGTTAAATTGGGATTTATATAATTTAATATATGATATTAAATTATTTAGTTAAATATATAATTAATTATTTATATTAATTTTTATAAATAATTAATATATAATTAATTATTTGAATTAATTACTATATATATATATATATATATATATATATATATATATATATAATTAATTAATATTAGTTTAATACTGGAATTTTGACTTTAGAAGTCAAAAGGTCAAAAGTTGACCTTAGTGGATTTTTCCAATTTTCCAATTTTTCAATTTTAAGTGATTTTATGACTAATGCATTTGAAGGCCTGTTGTGTTCTTCACAAATTGGCACCAATCCCACTTATTATTGTGCAAATTAGGTGTCAACTTGGAACTAAATCTCATTTTGCATGATAATCTCTTTAAAAAGAGATGTTTTGAATGAGATTGCTTCTTCTTGATACTGGAATTTTGCTGAGTTTTGGCATTAAAAGTTCTAAATTCTCAACCTCTCTCAATTCACAAATTTGCTTCCAATTCCTCATACAATTTGATCCCACAATCAAGTTGTTAAATCTGAACAGAGAACTGCTTCACATGCAGTTAGTCAGCCACAAAGACCTGCTGGAATTGGTGGTGAGGGAACCAGTAGACCAAGGCATAAAGAATCTACAGGACGACCAAGATAGCAAGGGTGTCTTTGCCATGACCCAACAAGAAGCTGATGATGCTCCTGATGTTGTTACTGGTACAATTCCTATTTCTCACATTTCTGCCCATGTGTTTATTAGATCCTGGAGCTACTCATTCTTTTGTAGCTAGCTTGTTCTCTGTGAATATTGATAGTAAGTTAGAATCTTTGTCTGAGGAATTGTTTATTTATACCCCTGTTGGCGATGTGCTTGTGGCTAGTAATGTGTATAAGAATTCTGTGGTTGAAATTGATGGTGTAACCATGACAGCAAATTTGATTCCCTTAGATATCCAAGAGTTTAATATTATATTGGGAATGGATTTCTTGTCTAAATATTGGGCCACAATGGATTGTTTTTTAAATGAGGTTGTATTTAAAGGGTTTGAAGGAACCGAAGTTACTTTTAGGGGAGATAGAACAATTCTCCCTACCTGTATGATATCTGCTGTTAAAGCCAAGAAATTGTTAAGCAAGGGTTACAACATACCTTGCACATGTTGTGGATACACAGGTTAGTAAACTGAGGCCAGAGGATATTCCTGTGGTATGTGAGTTCCTGGATGTGTTCCTTAAAGAACTATCAGGTTTACCGCCTGATAGGGAGGTAGAGTTTTCTATTGATCTTATTCTAAGGAATGCACCAATTTCACAAGCTCCATACAGGATAGCTCCCAAGGAGTTGAAAGAATTGAAAGTTCAGTTGCAGGAGTTGATTGACAAAGGGTATATATGACCCAGTGTGTCACTATGGGGAGCACCCGTATTGTTTGTAAAGAAGAAAGATGGTGCACTTAGGTTATGTATTGATTACCGTCAGCTAAACAAGGTAACAATACGTAATAAGTACCCATTGCCTCGTATCGATGACCTGTTTGATCAACTCAAGGGTGCTTCAGTATTTTCTAAGATTGATTTGCGATCAGAGTACAATCAGGTGAAGATTAGGGAATCTGACATCCCTAAGACTACGTTCAGGACAAGGTATGGGCATTATGAATTTCTTGTGATGCCTTTTGGGTTAACTAATGCTCCAGCTGTATTCATGGATCTCATGAATCGAGATTCCACTTATACCTTGATCAATTTGTTATAGTATTTATTGATGATATACTGGTGTACTCTGAAAGTAAAGAGAAGCATGTTGAACACCTCAAAATAGTATTACAGACGTTGCGTGACCAAAGGTTATATGCTAAGTTCAGTAAGTGTGAATTTTTGCTTAATCGTGTTGTATTTCTGGGTCACGTAGTATCAGTTGAAGGACGAAGAGTGGATCCACAAAAGACTGAGGCTATAGTTAAGTGGGACCGACCCACTACCGTGACAGAAGTTCGTAGTTTCCTAGGCTTGGCAGGTTATTATCGTCGATTCGTGGAAGGATTCTCAAAAATAGCACTTCCACTATCGAGTCTAACCAAGAAGAATGCCAAATTTGAATGGACTAATGAATGTGAATGGAGTTTCCAAGAGTTAAAGAAAAGACTTGTGACAGCTCCAATATTGACTTTGCCTACTCCTGGCGTGGAATTTGAGATTTATTGCGATGCATCACGACAAGGTTTAGGTTGTGTGCTGATGCTGGGAGGAAAAGTAGTTGCATATGCATCAAGACAGTTAAAGAAGCATGAATGCAACTACCCTATAGACGACCTAGAATTGGCAGCTGTTGTGTTGGCCTTGAAGATTTGGAGACATTATTTATACGGAGAGAAATGTCATATCTTAACTGATCATAAAAGCTTGAAATACATTTTTTATAAGAAGGAATTGAACTTAAGACAGAGGAGATGGGTAGAGTTGATCAAAGACTATGATTGTACGATAGAA
This sequence comes from Citrullus colocynthis, assembly GCA_031780015.1. Classification (NCBI taxonomy): domain Eukaryota; kingdom Viridiplantae; phylum Streptophyta; class Magnoliopsida; order Cucurbitales; family Cucurbitaceae; genus Citrullus; species Citrullus colocynthis. The sequence continues at coordinate 437,637 of QLSR01000077.1, forward strand.
TACCACCCTGGCAAAACCAATGTTGTGGCTGATTCGTTAAGTATGAAGTCAAGACAAGCTAGGACTTCACTTAATGCTATTGATGCGGAGCTAGTAAAAGAGCTAAAAACTCGAATGCATTATTGTCAGTGGACAAATCATGATGTTTATTTGCACACTTTCAGGTGAGACCCACTTTGGTGGATGAGATTGTTAAAGGCCAAATGGAAGACTCCATACTCAGGAAAATAGAAGAGGAGGTGAATCTTAAGCAGAGAACAGATTATGATATAAGGAGTGATGGAGCGCTATTGAAACAAGGAAGGTTATGTGTTCCTAATGATCTGACATTGAAAAGTGCTATTCTGGAGGAAGCTCATAGTTTGGCATATGCAATGCATCCAGGAAGCACAAAGATGTACAGAACTTTGAAAGAGTATTATTGGTGGCCAAGAAGGAAATGGGAAGTTGCAAAATGTGTGGCTAGATGTTTGATTTGTCAACAAGTTCACCTAGAGAGACAAAGACCAAGAGGACTTCTGAACCCACTCCTCATGCCTGAATGGAAGTGGGAGCATATCACTATGGATTTCTTGTTTGGTCTTCCTAAAACCTCGAGTGGTTATGATGGAATATGGGTAATTGTTCACTGATTTACCAAGACTGCACGTTTCCCGCCAGTAAAAGTGACTTTCACCCTAGATAAGTTAGCCAAGGTATATGTTGACAGAATAGTAAGCCAATATGGAGCTCCCGTGTCTATCATTTCAGATAGGGATCCAAGGTTCACATCTAAGTTTTGGCTAAGTCTATAACAAGCATTAGGAACCAAGCTAAGATTTAGTACAGCTTTCCATCCTTAACCTGATGGACAATAAGAAAGAACTATTCAGACCTTGGAGGATATGTTACGTGCTTGTGTGCTACAATTTAAGGGAAGCTGGGATACCCATCTGTCATTAATGGAATTTGCCTATAATAATAGTTACCATTCTAGTATTGGGAGGACACCTTATGAGGCACTATATGGTAGACGATGTAGAACCCTTTTATGTTGGGGTGAAGTGGGAGAACAGAAGTTGATGGGACCGGAACTCGTACAAACTACGTCGGAAAATATTAAGCTTATAAGAGAAAAGTTGAAGATTGCACAGGATCGATAGAAAAGCTATGCTGATAAGAGGTGAAGGGATTTAGAATTCGAAGTTGGTGATAAAATTTTCCTAAAGTTATCACCTTGGAAAGGAGTTTTGAGATTTGGAAAGAAAGGAAAGTTGAGTCCAAGGTATATTGGGCCTTACGAGATTTTGGAACCCCAAGGACCGTCAGCTTATTGATTGGCGTTACCTATGGAGTTATCTAAAATACATGATGTATTCCATGTTTCTCTACTGAGGAAGTACATTCCAGATCACACACATGTTTTGGAGGCTCAACCTATTAAGCTAAATGAAGACTTGTCTTATGAAGAGGAGCCTGTGCAAATCCTTGATCGAAAAGAGCAAGTGTTAAGGTCAAAGACTATACCACTTGTTAAAGTTTCATGGAGAAATCACAAAGTGGAAGAAGCTACGTGGGAAAGTGAAGACCAAATGAAGGTCAAATATCTTCATCTTTTCTCTAGATGATCTTACTTGAATTTCGAGGACGAAATTCTAAAAAATGGGGTAATGAATTGTAAGCCCTAACCTCTATTTTCCATAGCTTTAGCAAAAGATAAAAGTCATGGTTAAAAGTTTGGCTAGGGTTGGCTTGAATGAGTAGGAAAACATGTGGAATTCTAGTGCACTTTAAGTAGTTTTGATTTGGTATTCTTCTTTATCCATTAACCTTTGTGAAGGAATAAAAAAGGATGGAGTTAATGGTGTTTAAGTACAAGGAGAAGGGCTGGACTTAGGAAATTTTTGTGGAACATGAAGGAAAGTTTAAGTCAAAAGGTCAAAATTTGGAAATCATTTGGGAAAAATGTAAAATTAGGAAATAAATATTAAATTAAATTAAAATGATTATTTAAATCAAAATTATATTTAATTTGGATGTTTAGGATAAGGAGAAATGAAGAGGAGACACATTGAAGCAAGCTGGTAAGTGGCTAAAGCTTATTGGTTGGTATGGGCAATAACTTAAACTCTAAGCAAGCAGCTCAATGAACCCGATGGTTCTCCCGATTTCCTCGTGCTATTTCCTCCATTTTTGGAACAGAGGAAGCTCTGTGAGTTAGGAAGATGACCTAGGGCTGCCAAAGTGATTTGAGGTCGGGAAGCTTGAGAAATCGTCAAAATACTGAAGGTTGTAGCAGAAACCAAGTAAATTAGACGAGTTAGCATTGAAAAATTGTTCAAGGGTGCTCGAGAAAGTTTTTGGAGCTGAATTTTCTTGGTAAGCTAGTTAAGAGGTTAACCTTGAGTTCCATAATTTTTATTTGAAAGGAAATGGTGTTTTGAAGCTCTGAAAAATCAGGTTGAAAATAAGACACTGCAGCCGAAGAGGCTGTCAGAGCTGCACACGCCCAACGCCCACACCCATGCCCAGCGCTTCACCCAGCGCCTACCCCCTCGCCCAGCTGTTGCCCACCAAAGTTGCCTACAGCAATTTTAGGTAAATTTAGACATTTTTGGACCCAAATTGATATTTTCTTGCATTATTGGCCTAAAAATGGAAATATATGAATTTTAAGCTGATGCTTAAGTATTTTTGGAAATTTTGAGAATTTTGCATAAAGGTCCCTAAAAGGATAAAAATGATAGAAATGGTGGAAATTAGGCTTGATAAGAATAACATGGATGAAATGTAGTTAAGTGATGATTGTAAAGACTTTAAGGATAGGATCTAATGGCTCGTAATTGGTATTTCAGGTCATATTGAGGTTGGAAAAGCCTATAGACCCTGAGGAACAGGCTGAACAGTGAGTGACACCTTTCTTTCTCGAAAAGCGATTCTATTTAAAATATTTAGCCAGACTTTGTTATAAAATGTGATTTTATGATGATTTATTACATGATAAGCATGTTAGCTAGTTATATTTGATTTTATGGCATGAAAGGCATGTTTTATCTGTTTTTTACAAGTTTTTGAAAAGCATGTTTATAAGATGCTATTTATAGAGAAATGCTTTGTTTTTCATGAAATGTTTTACAATGAACTGTTTATGCAAAATATACCTGTTTTTAAAATGTTTTCTAAGGAAGTCAATGCTGAAAGACGTTGAGAAGGCATTTGAGTTTCGTAGGGACCCAGTACGGAAGGACTCGGAGAAGGTACTTGGGCATCCCAAGATAGTCCTATGTGCACATAGTGATTGATGACGTTGTTGTGTTGATATTACTCTACATCAGCTAAGGTTTTCCGACGTTGAGTTTGTCGAGATTACTCTGCCCCAACTAAGGTTTGTTTTCGACGTTGAATGTGTTGAGCCTTGCTCCGCCTCGACTAAGGGAATTTTAAAGCAAAAGAAGGTTTGATGAGTTTGTAAACTGTATTTATGTGAAAGACCTTGCCTATGTTTTATTTCAAGGCTTAACATGAGTTTTATGCTAAAGTTATGTTTTCTCTATTATTGAGCATGATTTGGTTCTCGAGTTGTGTTAAACTACTATGTCACTCAGTAGGCATCCAGCTCATGTTTTCCATGTTTTCTTTCAAATCCATGTAGCGAAGAAGTTCCCGGTGCTTAGCCTACTCCAGCTCGCCTTACTTAACCTTCGAGTTATCAGAAGATACTTTGTATTTCGGTTGCTATATGTGTAAATAACTTTGTGTATGTGACATGTAGACGTAGCCCGCTAGTAGTTGGGATGTGAAACTGGTTATTGTATATGTCATCTAAGTTTATTTGTGAATGAGTTTGGAATACCTGGTTATGTAAATATAAATTCTCATGTTATTGAATTTATAGGTGTAACTGATCTGAATGTCTATGTCATTAGAATAAGTGATATGGGCAACTATGTCACCCCCTCCCAGATTACCCTCCATAACCTGAGAGGAGATGTGAGGGCAACAAACATTACCCTTTTTGTGAGATTCACTGTCCAACTGTACCTGAATAAGCTGTTGAAACATGACTTACATAACTGCCTATATCACTTATTCTAATAACATAGACATTCAAATCGGTCGGGCCCATAAACTCAATAACAAAAGAATTTTATATTTACATAACCAGATACTTCAAACTTGTTCACAAATAAACTTAGATGAAATATACAATAAGCAGTCTCACATCCCAACCACTAGCTGACTATGTTTATACGTTACATACACAAAGTTACATACACTTATAGTAACCGAAATACAAAGTATCTTATGATAACTCGAAGCTTAAGCAGGGGCAGCTTGAGTAGGCTAAACACTAGGAACCTCTTCACTACTTGGGTGGGAAAGAAAATATGGAAAACATGAGCTGGATGCCTAGTGAGTGACATAGTATTTTAAACACAACTTGTGAACCAAATCATGCTCAAGAATAGAGAAAACATAACTTTAGCATAAAACTCATGTTAAGCCTTGAAATAAAACATAGGCAAGGTCTTTCACATAAATACAGTTTACAAACTCATCAAACCTTCTTTTGCTTTAAAATTCCCTTAGTCGAGGTGGAGCAAGGCTCAACACATTCAACGTCGAAAACAAACCTTAGTTGGGGCAGAGTAATCTCGACAAACTCAACGTCGGAAAACCTTAGTTGATGTAGAGTAATATCAACACAACAACGTCATCAATCACTATGTGCACATAGGACTATCTTGGGATGCCCAAGTACCTTCTCCGAGTCCTTCCGTACTGGGTCCCTACGAAACTCAAATGCCTTCTCAACGTCCTCAGCATTGAGCTCCTTTAAGTCATAGGGTTGCCCACATGCCTTCTCAACGTCCCTCAGCATTGGGTCCCTCAGAAAACATTTTAGAAACAGGTATGTTTTGCATTAACAGTTCATTGTAAAACATTTCATGGAAGATATAAATAGCATCTTATAAACATGCTTTTCAAAAACTTGTTGAAAACAGAGAAAACATGCCACAAAATCAAATATAACCAACCATCATGCTTATCATGTAATAAAATCACATTTTTTAAGAAAATTTGGCTAAACATTTTAAATAGAATTGTTTCCAGAGAAAGAAAGCTGTCACTCACAATCCGAGACTGTTCCTCAAGGTCTATAGGCTTTTTTAACCTTAATATGACCTGAAATATCAATTACGAGCCATTAGATCCTCTCCTTGTAGTCCTTACAATCATCACTTAACTACATCTCATCCACATTGTCCATATCAAGCCTAATTTTCACTATTTCTATCATTTTTACCCTTTTAGGGACCTTTTTGCTAAATTCTCAAAATTTCCAAAAATGCTTGAAAATTAGCTAAAAATTCATATTTTTCCATTTTTGGGCCAATAATTCAAGAGAATATCAATTTGGGTCCAAAAATGTCCAAATTTACCCAAAATGAACGTAAGCAACCTTGGTGGCCAGCTGCTGGGCGAGGGGTGGGCGCTGAGCCCTGGGAATGACAGCTCTGGTAGCCTCTTCTGCCAGTAGTGTTCTGTTTTCAACCCGATTTTTTAGAGCTTCAAAACACTATTTCTTTTCAAATAAAAATCAAAAAAAAAAATTATGGGACTCAATTTTAACCTCTTAACTAGCTTACCAAGAAAATTCAGCTCCAAACACCTTTTCGAGCACCCTTTAAAAATTCCTCAAAGCTAACTCGTCTGATTTGCTCGATTTCTGCGACAACCTTCAGTATTTTGACGATTTTTCAAGCTTTCCGACCTCAAATCACTTCGGCAGCCCTAGGTCGTCTTCATAACTCACAGAGCTTACCTTGGTCCAGAAATGGTGAAAATACCACGAGGGAATCGGGAGAACCATCAGGTTAATTGAGCTGCTTGCTTAGAGTTTGAGCTGCTGCCAGACCAACCAATTAGATTTAGCCACTCACCAGCTTGCTTCAACGTGTCTCTTCTTCATTTCTCCTTATCCTAAACATCCAAATTAAATATAATTTCTATTTAAATAATCATTTTAATTTAATTTAATATTTATTCTTAATTTTACATTTTTCCCAAATAATTTCCAAATAATTTTCAAATTTTGACCTATTGACTTAAGCTTCCTTTCATGTTCCACAAAAATTTCCTAAGTCCATCCCTTCTCCTTTTACTTAAACACCATTAACTCCATCTATTTTATTCCTTAGCAAAGGTTAATGGAAAAAGAAGAATACCAAATAATAATTACCTAAAGTGCACTAGAATTCCACATGCTTTCCTACTCATTCAAGCCAACCCTAGCCACCTTTTAACCATGACTTTTATCTTTTGCTAAAGCTAGGGAAAATAGAGGTTAGGGCTTACAATTCATTACCCCTTTTTGAGAATTTCGTCCTCGAAATTCAAGTAAGATCATCTAGAGAAAAGATGAGGATATTTGATCTTCATTCGGTCTTCACTTTCCCACGTAGCTTCTTCCACTTTGTGATTTCTCCATAAAACTTTAACAAGTGGTATAGTCTTTGACCTTAACACTTGCTCTTTTCGATCAAGGGTTTGCACAGGCTCCCCTTCATAAGACAAGTCTTCATTTAGCTTAATAGGTTGAGCCTCCAAAACATGTGTGGGATCTGGAATGTACTTCCTCAGTAGAAAAACATGGAATACATCATATATTTTGGATAACTCCATAGGTAACACCAATCGATAAGCTGACAGTCTTGGCGTTCCAAAATCTCATAAGGCCCAATATACCTTGGACTCAACTTTCCTTTCTTTCCAAATCTCAAAACTCCTTTCCAAGGTGATAACTTTAGGAAAACTTTATCACCAACTTCGAATTCTAAATCCCTTCACCTCTTATCAGCATAGCTTTTCTGTCAATCCTGTGCAATCTTCAACTTTTCTCTTATAAGCTTAATATTTTCCGATGTAGTTTGTACCAGTTCCGGTTCCATCAACTTCTATTCTCCCACTTCACCCCAACATAAAAGGGTTCTACATCGTCTACCATATAGTGCCTCATAAGGTGCCATCTCGATACTAGAATGGTAACTATTATTACAGGCAAATTCCATTAATGACAGATGGGTATCCCAGCTTCCCTTAAATTGTAGCACACAAGCACGTAACATATCCTCCAAGGTCTGAATAGTTCTTTCTGATTGTCCATCAGTTTGAGGATGGAAAGCTGTACTAAATCTTAGCTTGGTTCCTAATGCTTGTTATAGACTTAGCCAAAACTTAGATGTGAACCTTGGATCCCTATCTGAAATGATAGACACGAGAGCTCCATATTGGCTTACTATTCTGTCAACATATAGCTTGGCTAACTTATCTAGGGTGAAAGTCACTTTTACTCGCAGGAAACGTGCAATCTTGGTAAATCAATGAACAATTACCCATATTCCATCATAACCACTCGAGGTTTTAGGAAGGCCAAACAAGAAATCCATAGTGATATGCTCGCACTTCCATTCAGGCATGGGGAGTGGGTTCAGAAGTCCTCCTGGTCTTTGTCTCTCTAGGTGAACTTGTTGACAAATCAAACATCTAGCCACACATTCTGCAATTTCCTGTTTCATTCTTGGCCACCAATGATACTCTTTCAAAGTTTTGTACATCTTTGTGCTTCCTGGATGCATTGCATATGCCAAACTATGAGCTTCCTCCATAATAGCACTTTTCAATGTCAGATCATTAGGAACACATAACCTTCCTTGTTTCAGTAGGGCTCCATCACTCCTTATATCATAATCTATTCTCTGCTTAAGATTCACCTCCTCTTCTATTTTCCTGAGCATGGAGTCATCCATTTGGCCTTTAACAATCTCATCCACCAAAGTGAGTCTCACCTGAAAGTGTGCAAATAAACATCATGATTTGTCCACTGACAATAATGCATTCGAGTTTTTAGCTCCTTTACTAGCTCAGCACCAATAGCATTAAGTGAAGTCCTAGCTTGTCTTGACTTCCTACTTAACGCATCAGCCACAACATTGGCTTTGCCAGGGTGGTATTCTATCGTACAATCGTAGTCTTTGATCAACTCCACCCATCTCCTCTGTCTTAAGTTCAATTCCTTCTTATCGAAAATGTATTTCAAGCTTATGATCAGTTAAGATATGACATTTCTCTCCGTATAAATAATGTCTCCAAATCTTCAAGGCCAACACAACAGCTACCAATTCTAGGTCGTCTGTGGGGTAGTTGCATTCGTGCTTCTTTAACTGTCTTGACACATATGCAACTACTTTTCCTCCCTGCATCAGTACACAACCTAAACCTTGTCGTGATGCAACGCAATAAATCTCAAATTCCACACCAGGAGTAAGCAAAGTCAATATTGGAGCTGTCACAAGTCTTTTCTTTAAGTCTTGGAAACTCCATTCACATTCATTAGTCCATTCAAATTTGGCATTCTTCTTGGTTAGACTCGGTAGTGGAAGTGCTATTTTTGAGAATCCTTCCACAAATCCGCGATAATAACCTGCCAAGCCTAGGAAACTACGAACTTCTGTCACAGTAGTAGGTCGGTCCCACTTAACTATAGCCTCAGTCTTTTGTGGATCCACGCTTACTCCTTCAACTGATACTACGTGACCCAGAAATACAACACGATTAAGCCAGAATTCACACTTACTAAACTTAGCATAAAGCCTTTGGTCACGCAATGTTTGTAATACTATTTTGAGGTGTTCAACATGCTTCTCTTTACTTTCAGAGTACACGAGTATATCATCAATAAATACTATAACAAACTGATCAAGGTACGAGTGGAATACTCAATTCATGAGATCCATGAATACAGCTGGAGCATTAGTTAACCTAAAAGGCATCACAAGAAACTCATAATGCCCATACCTTGTCCTGAACGCAGTCTTAGGGATGTCAGATTCCCTAATTTTCACCTGATGGTACTCTGATCGCAAATCAATCTTAGAAAATACTGAAGTACCCTTGAGTTGATCAAATAGGTAATCGATACGAGGCAATGGGTACTTATTACGTATTGTTACCTTGTTTAGCTGACGGTAATCAATACATAACCTAAGTGCACCATCTTTCTTCTTTACAAACAATACGGGTGCTCCCCATAGTGACACACTAGGTCGTATCTACCCTTTGTCAATCAACTCCTGCAACTAAACTTTCAATTCTTTCAACTCCTTCAGAGCCATCCTGTATGGAGCTTGTGAAATTGGTGCAGTCCCTAGAATAAGATGAATAGAAAACTCTACCTCCCTATCAGGCGGTAAACCTGATAGTTCTTTAGGGAACACATCCAGGAACTCACATACCATTTGGCCTCAGTTTACTGACCTGTGTATCCACAACATGTGCAAGGTATGTTGTACAACCCTTACTTAACAATTTTCTGGCTTTAACAGCAGATATCATACAGGTAGGGAGAATTTTTCTATCTCCCTTAAAAATAACTTCGGTTCCTTCGAACCCTTTAAATACAACCTCCTTTAAAAAACAACCCATTGTGGCCAGATATTTAGACAAGAAATCCATTCCCATTATAACATCAAACTCTTACTAGCCACAAGCACATCGCCAATAAGGGTATAAATAAACAATTCCTCAGACAAAGGTTCTAACTTACTATCAATATTCACAGAGAACATGCTAGCAACAAAAGAATGAGTAGCTCCAAGATCTAATAAAACATAGGCAAAAATGTGACAAATAGGAAGTGTACCAGTAATAGCATCAGGAGCATCATTAGCTTCTTGTTGGGTCATGGCAAAGACCTTCCCTTGTTGTCTTGGTCGTCCTGTAGATCCTTTCTGCCTCGGTCCATTGGTTCCCTCACCACCAAATCTAGTAGGTCTTTGTGGCTGACTAACCGCATGCGAAGCAGTTCTTTATTCAGATTTAACTTCCTACATCAACTAGGGGCACTCTCGTCTAAAATGACCCGTTTGGCCACAATTATAGCATTCATTAGTTGGATCCCTGCACTGTCCCCAATGTTACTTTCCACAAGTGGGACATAACGGTTTCCTCGCCGAACTAGCTATGGACTCACCAGGTTGTCCACCTCGGGAACCTCCCAATGACTGTACTGCACCACTGAAACTTCTTAGTCCTTGCCTCTGCATAACTCCTTCAATACTGGCCTTAGAAGTAGCCTGTCCACTTGATCTAGCTTTAAAATTTCCTCTACTAGACACGCTTGGTACAAATCTTCTACCAGACTGTCCTTGTACAGCACTAGAGGAGTGGATTGCACGTCCACTTCTAAATGATTCACCTTCCGTCTTCCCTTCCGCTAGACTTCTTTCAACTGGCATAGCCGCCTCTACCAGCTTGGAAAAATCTGTCCATTCTGCACTAACGGTCACAAGAGCACGAATTTCCTCCCGTAGGCCTTCCTCAAACCTTTTAAACCTATCAATCTCATCAGCAACAATTGCAGTGACATACTTAGACAACTCAGTATATTTCTTCTCGTACTTTACCACTGATATCGGTCCCTGTACCAGTTTAAGAAACTCATTCAATTTGGCATCATAGAATGCTCTTAGACGGTATTTATCTTGAAATGCTTCCTTAAACTCATTCCAACTTATTTCTTCGATTTCTTCTTTCCTGCTTTCTATAACCCTCCACCAATCTTCTACCCCCTTCTAGAGCAGAAACACCGCCAATTCTACCTTTCTGTCATTAGGGCACCTCATCACACGATAACATATTCAAGTAAATTCAATCATGCCTCTGCCTCAGTAGGATCTACGGTGCCTTCAAAGTTTGTAGCACCTAAAGCTTTCAATCTTTCAATACCATATTTCTTTTCAGGGTCTGACTACACTGATCCAATACCTGCAGCCAACCTTTCTGCAATTCTAGTTAATATCTGATCCTCAACAGTGACCTCAACTTGAGGATGACTGGATTCACCCTCAGACATATCTCTACGACTCCTAGTAGCTTCAGGAGTTCCGGCTGCTACTTGCCTACCTCGTCTGCTTCAATGTGGCATGTTTCCTATATTATGACATAGCATTATTAACTGATAGAAATACATGTTCCTACACTACAATGCATAATCCTATTCCCAAGACTCTTTTACTTTAATACCGACTTGTCACACCCCCTCCCAGATTACCCTCCATAACCTGAGGGAAGATGTGAAAACAGCAAACATCACCCCTTTTGTGAGATTCACTGTCCAACTGTACCTGAATAACATGTGGAAACATGACTTACATAACTTCCCATATCACTTATTCGAATAACATAGACATTCAGATCAGTCGCGCCCATAAATTCAATAACATAAGAATTTTGTATTTACATAACCAGATACTCCAAACTTGTTCACAAATAAACTTAGATGAAATATACAATAAGCAGTCTCACATCCCAACTACTAGCTGACTATGTGTACATGTCACATACACAAAGTTATTTACACATACAGCAATCGAAATGCAAAGTATCTTCTGATAACTCGAAGCTTAAGCAGGGCAAGCTTTAGTAGGCTAAGCACCGGGAACTTCTTCGCTACCTGGGTGGGAAAGAAAACATGAAAAACATGAGCTGGATGCCCAGTGAGTGACATAGTATTTTAAATACAACTCATGAACCAAAACATGCTCAATAATAGAGAAAACATAACTTTAGCATAAAACTCATGTTAAGCTTTGAAATAAAACATAAGCCAAGTCTTTTACAAAAATACAGTTTACAAACTCGACACACCCAACGTTGAAAAACCTTAGCTAATGTGGACTAATCTCAACACGACAGCATCATCAATCACTATGTACATATAGGACTATCTGGGGATGCATAAGTACCTTCTTCGAGTCCTTCAGTACTGGGTCTCTACGAAACTTAAATGCCTTCTCAACGTCTTTCAGCATTGAGCTCCTTTAAGTCACAGGGCTTCCCACATGCCTTCTCAACGTCCCTCAGCGTTGGGTCCCTTAGAAAACATTTTAGAAACAAGTATGCTTTGCATTAACCATTAATTGTAAAACATTTCATGGAAAACAAAGCATTTCTCAATAAATAGCATCTTATAAACATGCTTTTCAAAAACTTGTAGAAAACAGATAAAACATGCCATAAAATCAAATATAACCAACCATCATGCTTATCATATAATAAATCATCATAAAATCATATTTTACAAGAAAGCCTGGCTAAACATTTTAAATAGAATTGTTTCCAAAGAAAAAATGTGTCACTCACAATCCGGGCCTGTTCCTCAAGGTCTATAGGTTTTTCCAACCTCAATATGACCTGAAATATCAACTACGAGCCATTAGTCCTTGAAGTCCTTACAATCATCACTTAACTGCATTTCATCCACATTGTCCATATCAAGCCTAATTTCCACCATTTCTATCATTTTTACCCTTTTAGGGACCTTTTTGCAAAATTCTCAAAATTTCCAAAAATGCTTGAAAATCTGCTTAAAATTAATATTTTTCCAGTTTTGGGCCAATAATTCAAGAGAATATCAATTTGGGACCAAAAAAATGTCAAAATTTACCCAAAATGGTCGTAGGTAACCTTGATAGGTAGCACCTGGGCGAGCGGGTGGGCGCTAGGCGTGGGCGTGGGCGTGGCAGCTCTGGCAGCCTCTTCAGCCAGCAGTGTCCTGTTTCCAACCCGATTTTTCAGAGCTCTAAAACACCATTTCCTTTCAAATAAAAATCAAATAAAAATTATGGGACTCAAGTTTAACCTCTTAACTAGCTCACCAAGAAAATTTAGCTCCAAAACTTTTCCCGAGCACCCTTTAAAAGTTCTTCAAAGCTAACTCGTCTGATTTGCTCGATTTCTGGGACAACTTTCAGTATTTTGACGATTTTTCAAGCTTTCCGACCTGAAATCACTTCGGCAGCCCTAGGTCGTCTTCTTAACTCACACAACTTTCTCTGGTCCAAAAATGGTGAAAATAGCACGAGGGAATCGGGAGAACCATCTGGTTAATTAAGCTGCTTGCTTAGAGTTCGAGCTGCTACCCAGACCAACCAATCAGTTTTAGCCACTCACCAGCTTACTTCAACGTGTCTTCTCTTCATTTCTCCTTATCCTAAACATCCAAATGAAATATAATTTTCATTTAAATAATTATTTTAATTTAATTTAATATTTATTTCCTAATTTTACATTTTCCCAAATAATTTCCAAATAATTTCCAAATTTTGACCTTTTGACTTAAGCTTCCCTTCATGTTCCACAAAATTCCTAAGTCCAGCCCTCCTCCTTGTACTACAACACCATTAACTTGATCCCTTTTATTCTTTGGCAAAGGTTAATGGAAAAAGAAGAATACCAAATCATAATTACCTAAAGTGCACTAGAATTCCACATGCTTTCCTACTCATTCAAGCCAACCCTAGCCAAACTTTTAACCATGACTTTTATCTTTTGCTAAAGCTAAGGAAAATAGAGGTTAGAGCTTACAAGTTATGTAAGTCATATTTCAATAGGTTATTTAGGTACAGTTGGACAGTGAACCTTATAAAAGGGGTGATGTTTGTTGTCCTCACATCTTCTCTCAGGTCAAGAAGGGTAATCTGGGAGGTGGTGTGACACCTAGTTTCTCTCGGGCCAATAAGAGGGTGGGGTCCCTTGTAGACCCGAAGTTAACATTTAAGGAACAACTTCTCTACTAATATAGAATTAAGTAGGACCAAATTCAATCTTGTAAGACAACTATGTGTCCCCAACTATCTGCCTGATCTTATTCCTAAAATAGAGGGCTTATTGAGTCAGTGAACTCGAGCCACTCTCACCCATGCAGATTAAAGGATGATTTCAAACATATAGGAGTTTATAGTTAGCTCAGGATTAAGATCAACTTACCTAGGTCATTAGGTTGAAATAATCAGCTTTTTAACAGTAAACAGTGTTATAAAAGTGATTATTTCATGGTCCAGTCTTATGCAAACTCATTGCATAGGATGCCTTCAGTCACATGTCCTACATAAACAATATAGGACTACATCATTTGTATAAAATACAAAGTGGGTTGCATCCATAGTGTCCCCAAGATAAAGTACCCTATCTTATCCTTATACTATAGACCGTTTTGGCTATTACCTAAACTTGATCCACTTTTATGTCTACACATAAAGTATAAGTTCTCAATTAATAGCTAGGGGTTCTTAGTTTATTGGATTTAATAAATGCAATTCACATATCCAATAACAATTTTATTGAATAAATCTGGAGAACAACTTTATTGAGAATAAGTTCCAAAATTTACAAACTATGAGTTTTAGGACATAAAATCCAACCGAACATAAATCTTATATGAAAAAAATGATCCAAATTAAATAGACAACACCAACAAAAAAAAAATGTGAACGATCGCCAAAGGAAAAATTAAGCAAAATGGAGAAGAAAGTAAGAAAAGGAAGGTGAAAATTGAAGGAATCGAATTCCCAATAGAAGCGAACGATCACCATGTGCCAGTAAATTTATTTTAGAAACACAAAATATAGAGAACATGCATAAGAATAAACAACTAAATATTAACATGCTTTTTAGAAGAATTAAGGGATAAAAGATTCCTACTCTTGAAGATCGTCCTCAATATGGAATTCTTCTACTTCAAATCACGAACCAGTAAAAATTCTCCAAAGAAAACAACAACACTTCTTCTTCTTTGGAACACTATCACAATGGCTACCTTGCTATTCTTTAGGTAAAATCAATAGAGGAGGTGTGGGCTCTCTATTACTTTGGTAAGGGAGAAGATTTCTTTGTGTGAAGCAGAGAGTGTTGAAGAAGGATAGAACTTGAGATCACAGAACTTTTCTGTGTTGAATGTGAGATCGCAAATCTCTGTAACTCCCTCCATTTTACATAAAAGTGTGAGAGAGAAGAAAACAAAAAAATAATTCGTAGATTATAAATGTAATTATTTGACCGTCATTAAATCATTAATAAAGAGTTATTGATGTGTTATTTCAATAAGCGTTATTGAATGTTTTTGTTTGTTTTGTCTTAATTACCCTAAATTCAATAAACTAACATCATAGGTTGTTTTATGAGTCTTGAACTGTATGTGGGGACATACGGAGATCAATGTTCAAGATACAGTCTAAAGGGTCTATAGTATAAGGATAAGACTGGGTACCTTATCCTAGTGACACTATGGATACTGTCCACTTTGTATTTGATACAAACGCAATGATCTAACGCGTTCATATAGATGACATGCGAGTTGGGGTATCCTATGCAATGAGTTTGCTTAAGATTAGATCACAAAATAGTGATCACTAAATGAAACTCCATTGAATAGTTAGGTTTTTATTTCAATAGGATGAACTAAGCAACTTAGTCTTAATCCTGAGTATATTATACGCTCCTGTCCACGAGGGATTGTTCTTTAATTTATATGGGTGAGAGTGGTCATTTGCCAACTCAATATGCATACCATCTTGGGGACAAGACCGAGTGGGGAGCTGAGGACATAATTATATAAGATGGAATCACTCATTCCCATCTTTAGGGTAAGTAGATAAGTGTTACCTTAAGTGGTGTTTCCGAGACTTGAACAAAGGGCCTTACCCTCTCGCTGGCTGAAGAGAGATTTCTATTTAATGGTTGGACCATAAACAGGTTGTTCATTAGAGAAGCACTGGTATTTAAGGATTTAAAAGTAACCTATGGGCAAAACGGTAATTTGACCTAGGTGGTGTTATGAACACTTATGAAATACTAATTTACTATTATTGGTCTATATCCATGGACACAGAAATATATCTGCAGTGAAAAGAGTGCAGTTGTGGGTCTTTAGTGGAGTGTACTCGCAGTTAACGAATATTGATTAATGTGGTTATTGAGTTTAGTCGATTAATCTCATATCGTTTGAGCTTCTGATTTGTAGGTCCATTAGGTCCATTTCCTAACTCGTAAAGAGTGATGAGATATTTATGTCTTGAATGAAATTTGAAATTGCCAAATTTACTTAGGGAAATAATATAATATATGATGATACATTATAATATAAAGTTTCTTTTGAACTTTATAATATGAATTTAATTTTGGATATGATACAAAATTAATTTTTGAGAGAATTAAATATTTGAAGGGGTTCAAATAATAATATGAATTAGATTCATATTAAAACTATAGGTTAAAATTAATGTGTATTAGATGCACATTAAAACTATAAGTTATGAGAGAATAACAAATGAATATGACTCAAATGTAGGTTAAATGAAATATTAGATATTTAATTTGACAATTAATTAACTAAAGAATTAATTTTTTTAATTTATTTTAATTAAATTAAATGAATTAAAACTATGAGTTATATGGGAGATGTTCATTTAAATATGATTTAAATGAAATAATTGATTAAATTAGATTTAATTAAATATTATTATTTATTTATTTATTTGTTAAACTGATTAATTAATTAAAAAGGGTAACTCCCACACATGAGAGTTACACTTTATCTGGTTTTCCTATGTCTCATGATTGCTCTCTCAATAAAAAACCTGCAAAAGAAATAGAGTGGGTTGTATTTGTAGTGTTATCATAATAAGGCACCCAACCTTATTGTAACAAGTACAAAGTGGGTCGTATTTGTAGTGTTATCATAATAAGGCACCCAACCTTATTTGTATTTGTAGTGTTATCATAAAAACACTATTTGTTATCTAAAATAATTATAATTTCAATATAAATTCTAAATTTTAATTAGTGTTAAATAAAAAATAACTAAATATAAAAATAGAAACGATAAATTTTTCCCCGTAGGATTCCCCAACCCCGACCCCAACTCCCCAAAATGAAGAATGGGGCGGGGATGGGGATTACAGAACTCCACGGGGACCGCCCCACCCTGTTGTCAACCTTAGTGCTGACTCCAAGTCTTGAACAATGGGGCTCCTCCCTCTCATTGGCCCAAGAGAGTTTTGTTTATGGTAGAACCATAAACATGTTGTTCATTAGAGGATCAGTGGGACTTAAGAAGTTAGATGTAATTACATGAGTAAAATGATAATTTGACCCCAGCTGTAATTACGAGCAATTTGTGAAAAGTTGACTCTGTATTGATTGGTTATATCCATAGATACAAAAATATATTTACAATGCGAAGAGTGCAGCTATAGGTATTTAGTGAAGTGATCCATTGTTAATGAATATTTATTAATTTAATTAAAGAGTTTAATTAATTAATCTCGTATTACTGGAACTTCTAATATGTAGGTTCATTAGGTCCCCCTGCTAGCTCAGTAAGGGTAAAATAAGGGATATTTAGTTTTGGATAAATTTGAATTGTTCAAATTAAATAAGGGAATGTGCATTAATTGTATTAGATACATTATAATATAAAGTTATTTTTGAATTAGCTTCAAAATTAAATATATTAAAAGAGTATTAATGTTTAAATAAGATTCAAATATTAAACTAATGTGAATAAGATTCATAAAAATGAGGGAATTATATGTTAATTGTATATTATGCAATTAGTATAGTGTATGTAGATACACTATATTATAAATATTAATTTTGAATTAGATTCAAAATGAAACTATATATTATGAGAGTATTAATGTTTGAATAAGATTCAAATATTAAATTAATATGAATAAGATTCATATAATTAGGGAATTATATGTTAATTGTATATAATTCAGTTAATATAATGTATATAGATACATTATATTATAAATATTATTTTTTAGATTCAAAATTAAACTATATAATATAAGAGAGTAATATGTTTGAATAAGATTCAAATGTTAAATAATATAAATGAGATTTATATTAAAACTATACGTTAAAACATAATATCAATGAGATTCATATTTAAACTATAGGTTATGAGAGAGAAATACATTTGAATATGATTCAAAAGTAATGTTAATTAAATATATGATATTTAACTAATTTATATTAATTAATTAGATTAACTAATATTTATTTAATTTAATTAAATTTGATTTAATTTAACTTTAGTTAAATTTTAACTCCCTGTTGTTAATGAGAGTTAAATGATGGTTAAATGGAAGTTAATCTATAATTTCCCACTCTCTATCATTTTTTAGGAGAATGTGATTTTATGTTAAAAACACCAAACTTTCTTTACCCTCAATTCTCTCTCAAATCTCTCATCACTCTCAAGTTACAAAGAAACTAAAATTTTCCCTAAAAGCTCTTCTCAATCTTCCAAAAGAGATTACCACAAACCTATTCTTTGCCAAAGAGTAGCCGGGAAGACCTACTGGTGGTGTCCTATTCTATACCAAAGAAGAATTGTTGAGATTGTAATCACAGTAAAGATTTGGAGAGGATTGAAGAGTTATCTTTGAAGGTATTTTCTTTCTCTTTGAATTTACACTACTAGAATTTTGGCCTTTCGTGATGGACGATATTTTTGCTTTCTTGATGGTCATGAAAAGAAACCATCAAGAGAACCATAATTTGGATGTTTTAAAATTATTATTTATTTAAAATTACATTTCTTGATGGTCTTAGAACATCAAGAAAGGTTTATATTTTTCTTGATGTGCATGTACATCAAGAAAAATATTTTTCTTGATTGCAGAGTATGTACGAAAAATACCAGATAATGAATTCCCGGTTTTTGGAGTCGTTGATGGGCATCAAGAAAAAACCCAAAAAATAAATTCTAGAAAAAGCCTTTCTTGATGGTCACTAATTGACCATCAAGAAAAAAACTCAATAAATAAATTCTAGGAAAAGTCTTTCTTGATGGTCGCTAATTGGCCATCAAGAAAAAGCCTACACCTTCTTGGTCCATATTTCCTTGATGGTCAATGCCCATCAAGAAACATTTCTTATTAAAACCCTATTTACATTAAGGTTTGGAAACTCACATCCTCATAATCCGCCGCCTTTCCAAATCCATTCCTTTGAGTTCACCGTCGCCAGAAGCATTAACCAGCTGTAGCGTTAGTCGTTTGTTGCCGGTTCGTGAAGGATCGTCAACTGCCGCTACCACCGGTTCGTGGTCTCATCTGTCCGTCTGCGCATTTGCAAATCCATCTGTTGCCTCCTCGATCTCAATCATTCCGCCACCAAGTCGTGCAGACACAACCGCCGTCGCATTGCGTAGATCCGTCACCGGTGCCACTCGTGCTGACCCGTCTGCAGCCGTATTACATAGATCCGTCACCGGCACCACTCGTGTAGATCAGTGCCACAGCCGCATCGTGCAGATCCGTCGTCGTGCAGTTTCGTCTCCGCCGCCGCGTCATGCAGATCCACGAACCGCCGTCGCATCGTGCAAGAACTTTCGCCGCCGCATCGTGCAGGTCTGTTCACTGTCACATTGTGCAAGTCAGTTCGTCGCCGCCTCGTGCATATCCTTCCGCCGCCGCCTCCGTATATCCTTTCTCGCCGCCGCCGGTTCGTGGTAGTTTTTGGGTTGACCGGTTCGTGGTTCGTTGTAGCAACTTTCCACAGCCGGTTCATGGTAGTTTTTGGGTTCGCTAGTTCTTGGTAGCAGTCAGTGTTCGTTCGCTATTCATCATCCGATGCTTGTGAGTATTAAATTTTTGTTATTATCACTATGAATTCTGAATTTTTGTATTTTAATTTTGGTATTTGGTTGCTGTAAGATTTAGGTTTAATTTTCTTGTAAGCTAATAAAATTAATAACTATTCAAACACAATTAAGAATCTTTTGTTTATGTTTTTTTAGAGTATAGTGATGGCAAACCAAAAATAGTTTTCTAAATTATTAGTGAGCATATAAATAATTCACTAAACTCAACTATCTACCAAGGTATAAAAAAAGGTGTGTGTTTGGAAAACGTGATGAAAGGGGAGGTTAACTAGATGAGAATTAGGAACCCTTAAATTCGAGTAAGTTTTGAAATAAAATTTTTTAAATCAATTGAGTCTGATTATCTATATTTCTTGTGTATAATGTATTATGTTAATTACTATAAGGTGGATGACTATCCTGCAGCTATGCTAGTCACTTATATGATGTGTTATAATTTTAGTTAAGTTAAATGTGTACTCCATTATATTTCATTTTCTATAAGGTGGATGACTATCCTGCAGCTATGGTAGTTACTTATATGATGTGTTATAATTTTAGTTAAGTTAAATGTGTACTCCATTATATTTCATTTTCTTATTTGTCCTTATTGTCTCATTAGTATAATATGATATGACTTATTCACTTCATTTGCTCAGGTTTTAACATAATGGATAAAACATGGATGAAAAAAGATAGATTATCTAACGAATACGAAGAAGGCGTTGATAGTTTTATTGAGTTTGCTCAAATACATTTGAGTGGTAAAACTTTTATATGATGTCCATGTGTTAAGTGTGAAAATTGCAAGATGTTGAACACTAAAGAAGTGAAAAACCACTTATTAATATATGATATTGACATAAGATATGATAATTGGATATGGCATGGAGAAAATCTTGTTAGGTATTCTCCATCGAATATAATACCAAAATCAAACAAAAACCTTGACAAACAAGTGTTTAACGATGATTTTGATGACAACATTGTTGAGATGGTTGAAGCAACCCAACAACATAGTGTTGATGATCCCAGACAATTTAATAAGTTGCTTGCAGATGCTAAGAAACCTTTGTATCCTGGGTGTGAAAAATTGACTAAGTTGGGTACATTAGTCAAATTGTATCACTTGAAAGCAAAATTTGAGTGGAGCGATACTAGCTTTACAGAACTGTTAACATTGTTGAAAAGTATATTACCCGAAAATAACGAATTGCCACAATCTATGTATGAGGCAAAAAAAAATTTTAGTTACTCTAGGAATGTCCTATGAAAAGATTCATGCATGTCCCAACGATTGTTGCCTATACAGAAAAGAGTTTGCTGATGCATCTAATTGTCCTCATTGTAACAAGTCGGAAGAAGCGTAAGAACTCTTCTGAAGTGAAAAAGGAGTGCTTACTAAGGTTGTATGGTATTTTCCACCAATACCACAATTTCAAAGAATGTTCAATAGTCCGATACATTCAAAGAACCTAACATGGCATGCTAATGAAAGATTTGTTGATGGAAACCTACGCCATCCAGCTGACTCTCCATCTTGGAAATTGGTTGATCATTTATGACCTAAGTTTGGAAATGAAGAGAGGAACCTTCGCCTTACTTTATCAACTGATGGGATAAATCCTCATAGCGAAATGAATAGTAAGTATAGTTGTTGGCCTGTGATTTTGACAACATATAATCTCCCACCCTGGCTATGTATGAGACGCAAATTTATGATGTTAACCATGCTAATTTCTGGGCCAAAGAAACTGGGGTACAACATAGACATGTATTTGACCCCTTTAATAGATGATTTGAAAATTCTTTGGAATGATGGTGTACCATGTTATGATGGGTATCGACGTGAAGTTTTCACATTAAAGGCAGTATTGTTGTGGACTATTAATGATTTTCCTGCATATGGTAATTTAGCGGGTTGCACAGTTAAAGGGTATTGTGCGTGTCCAATCTGCGGTGAAAACACATCTGCCATACATTTAAAATTTGGAAAAAAGATGGCATATCTTGGACATAGAAAATTTTTATCACCTGACCATCCGTTTCAAAAACAAAAGAAGGCATTCAATAATGAAAAAGAACTTGGGATGGCTCCACAACCACTATCTGGAGAAAGTATATTTGGAATGTTCATCAATAATGATTCTCCTTACGAGTTTGATTCGTCGAAAGATAAAAATCCGATAAGTTCTTTGCGCAGTTTTTGGATAAAGATTTCTATATTTTTTGAACTTGAATATTGGAAAAAGCTGCACGTTCGACATTGTTTAGATGTTATGCACATTGAGAAGAATGTATGCATGAATTTGATTGGTACCTTGCTTGACATCCCTGGCAAGACAAAGGATGGATTGCAGACTCGTCGTAACTTGGAACAATTAGGAATTCGTCCTGAGTTGGCGCCAAAGGTCGTGGGGAGAAGGATATACATACCTCCTGCTTGTTACACGTTATCCAAAAATGAGAAACAGGTTGTTTGTGATTCATTGTAAAAAATGAAAGTTCCTGAAGAGTATTCTTCTAACATACAAAGTCTTGTATCAATTGACACTTTAAAAGTGACAGGGTTAAAGTCCCATGATTGTCACGTGCTCATGCAACAATTACTTTCTGTTGCACTTCACGGTGTACTACCTAAGCACGTGAGAAATGCTATCACACGATTTTGTTCCTTTTTTAACGCTATATGCAGTAAGGTGGTAGACATTACACATTTAAGCGTCTTGGAGCACGAGATTGCAGTGATATTGTGTCTGTTTGAAAAATACTTTTCTCCGTCGTTCTTCACCATAATGATGCATTTAACTGTACATCTAGTCAGAGAAGTTCGTCTTTGTGGCCTGGTGTATCTTCGATGGATGTATCCCTTCGAACGTTACACGAAAGTTCTTAAGGGATAATGTTCGAAATGAAAATCGACCGGAAGGTTGTATTGTTGAAAGGTATATTGTTGAGGAATCTGTAGAATTTTGTACAGATTTTTTACACGATGGGATGCCAATTAGACTTGGAAAGGCAATCGACCGAGGTCAGATCGATGAAGTAGGAGGACCTTCATCTGCAGCTTCACACATGAATTCCAAAAAAGAACAACTAATGCAGGTTCATTTGTATGTTTTGGAAAATACAGATGACGTACAACCTTACATAGAGTATGTTGACTTAATCTTAAGCTCATGTTTTTTATCATGTTGCCAATAATTGGATATTTATAACATCCGTGATGAATTATATGTCATTTTAGGAAACATATGAACCATTTGAGAAAATTGTATCCATCAAATTAAGGAACCAAAAGTGGCTACAAGATGAGCATAATCAAACTTTCATTTCTTGGATTCGTGATCATGTATGCTTCGAAGGACGATGGCTATTGTATTTTGATTACATATTTTTACAAATTTTTAGTTTCATGCTTATAACTCATGCTTATACACTCATAGGTTGCTACAGAGCTTGAGTTACCGAACAACAAGTATCTGATACAGTGAGGTGGATATCACATGGCCCTTCGCCTACTGTCATAACTTATGTTAGTTATATTGTAAATGGAATTTGTTACAATACAGAGAACCGTGATAGTGCTCGTAATGTGCAAAATAGTGGCGTTTGTTTAGTAGCGAAGGCAATGCAGATAGCTAGTGCAAAAGATAAAAATCCAATAGTGATGAACATGTCATTTTATGGCGTGATTCAAGAGATGTGGGAGTTGAATTATATTACTCTTAAGATTCTAATGTTTAAATGTAATTGGGTTGATAGTGTCAGTGGTGTCAGAACGGATGATTTGGGATTAAACTAGTTGATCTTAAACGCATTGGATATAAGTCTAATTCTTTTATACTAGCATCACAAGCGAAACAAGTATTTTTTATCGAAGACCCAAGTGATACTCGATGGCATGTTGTGTTGCACCCTCCAAATAGGGATTACGAAAATTATAAAAACGAAGATGAGTTAGGTGACATAACTTTAAATTACAGTAGTTCTAAAAATGTCGTTGCTTCAAATGCATTTGAGGACATGGATGAAGATGATTCGGTCTATATTCGAAGTGACTGTAATGACACTTGGATGGTCAATGATAATCTATTATAGATGGTATGACTTATTATAATGTGTTGGCATGTTGTGTTGCATTCCTTAAGAATTTGAGTGTTTCAATTAACTTAATTGATTAGTTTAGCTTATTAGTTACACTTACTTTTGGTCCACTAATAACATTTACTTTCACTGCAGGATACTTACAGATGGACACTAGCAGCGATGACCACGTCTCACCTGGTAGTGATGGTCATTCATTAGAAACAACACATGATTTGGAGACACCGTCTACCCGCCGATCAATTCGTGGTCCTACCACTATGATTCAACTACACAGATTAGATCGGATGCAGATCAGTGGGTTATTGAGTATAATGATCAAGGCCAATGGATTGGGAAAAATGCCACTAAAATGGTAAGTTACATTGGGACTTGTGTGAGGAACCACATACCAATTTCATATGCTTCGTGGAAAGACGTGCCATCAGAATTGAAAGAAAAAATTTTCGTGAGCATCCAGGTAACTTATATGTATTTAATGTTTAATTCAATAAAATATGATGTATTTGGATTTAGATATGTTTACATGTATGTTATTTTGTAATTTTTAGAAGTCTTTTGTGATAAACCCGAAATCTAAGAAGGATATTTTGATAAAAGCTGGGATTGCATTTCGAAACTTCAAAAATTGTCTAAGGAGTAAGCACGTTGACCCATATACAGACATGTCAGAATGCTTGAAATTTCCTCCATCTGAGTATCCTTCTATCGATCTAGCTGATTGGGAAATTTTTGTTAACGAAGCTCTATCAGACGACTTCCAGGTTAGTGTTATTAATTATTTTATGTTTGAATCATCAAATATGTTGCTTAATTTAACTTGTATTATGTGGAGTGTATTGTAGGCACGTAGAAATTTGTAGAAAGAGCGGTGCAAACAATACAAATACTCATAGAACATCACACAAAGGTTATGCAAATTTAAGTGAGGAATTGGTAAGTTTTATGTGATAACAATTTATTATTTACCAATAATTTATTATGTGGCGTTCTTCCAACTTTATTTTACTCATATATACTTGTAGAAAAAACAAGGAAAGTTGTCTACAACAGCAGATCGAGCCACTATTTGGAAACATGCTCGACTAGGAAAAAATGGAGAATTTTTAAATAAAGACGTCGAAGAGGTTGCAGTGAAAATTGTAAGTAATAATCTAATGATTGCTTCTCTATGAGTGTATGTAATACATTATAACTTGTTTGAAAATAAAATGTTTATTTATTAAAATTATAGGATGAACTGTCCAAAGATTGTGTTAACTATGAAGGTTATTCAGATGATATATTGACCCTAGCATTGGGAACACCTGAACACCGAGGACGGGTAAGAGGTCTAAGGGGATTGGTTACACCATCATTATGCTTTTACAAACACATCCCAACAGAACCTACACAAACTTCAAAGAATGACGATCCAGAAACAATTTGGAAAAAGGAGAAAGTACTGATTTTGGATCAATATAATTTAATGGTTAAACGTATGCACAAGTAAAATTCTCAAATGAAGGTCGAGGAAACACGTTCAATTGCACATGATCAACAAATCATATCATCGCCCACACATGAGGAAAAAATAGATCAGGTAAAAATTATATTTACATGATCAATAAGTTATTGTGTTGATGGATTATTTTACATTGATAATAGATTGACCGTCTGAATGTACATTTTAGGGGAGACCTTGTAGTCTTGCTGTTGGAAGTGTTGATAACATTGTGGCAGCAGGTACTGTTTTCAAGAGAAAATGGTCTAACGAAGTAGTTTATGGAGTAACACTTGGGGTGAACGATGTGCGGGTTCTCATTAAAGTTGTGGAGGACACCAACTCCACATTACCCATACCTGTTGTTGGAAGTATTTATAGGGTTTCTGATGCAATTGGATCGTATGTTCCATGGCCAAATCATTTGGTGGTTGTAGAAAAAGCAGAAAAGGTAAATTTTATTTATGAAAACATGAGTTATTTCATTTGAACAAGAGTTATTTCATTTGCAAGTTCCGTTTTAATGTTTAACATTTTTTGGAAAGTCACATAAGAAGCATTCTCGAGAGTTAGCTGCTTTAAAAGGAAAGAAACCAAATGTCGCTGTGTCAAAGTTGCCAGCAGCGATACAAATTGTGCTAAAACGTGAAAGAGGAGATTGTTGATGAATATTTGCATATCCCAATTGATGATCAGATTTTTGGATACCACTTCAACTTCTATATGATGAAGGATAACATAAAACAATTATGTCAGATGGAGGAATTGGCACTCTCAATTATAACGGGTTATATCGCGTATGTACAAATAACTAATCTGATTAGTAGTAATGATTTATTGTAACATTTCTAATATTAACATTTTTTTTTTATTATTATGATCTTAGATGTTTGGTAGCAGTCGACCCAAGTATATTAGAGGATTATGCATTTATTCATCATGCGCAGATTTCAAGTAACTCAGGCACCGATGAACAACGTTTTACATTCTTATGCAACAGGTTGACCTCAACAAAGAATAAGTTGTTGATATGTCCTTATAATCCCGGGTAAGTTTAGAAAAATGATCTTTTTAATAATTTTTTATTGATAAACATTGATTTATCTAAATGTTTTGAGTTACTTCTTTTATGTAGATATCATTGGATGGTAGTTTTCATCGATCTATGGAGTAATACAGTGTATTCAGTTGACTCCATAGGACTTGGTATTCGTGAAGATGTGAAAACTATTGTCAATACGTAAGTAATTAAAAGTATTTCACATTATGTACTTTCATTATGTTAACAATCTAATATATTTTTGCGTTTGTTTTGTTTAGGGCCATGAGAATGTTTTATGCTCGAACAAGTACACGATCCCGACCTGTTATGTGGGTACCCGTTAAGGTAAGCATTTCAATTTCGATGTAATAATATTATATTTTAGATTACAAGATTTGGTTTATTCTATCATGGGCTGAAATATATGTGTACATATATAGTATGCTAAACAACCGGGCAACACGGAATGTGGGTATTATACTATGAAGTTTATACACGACATAGTAACTCAAAGGAGCACAACAATTATAGACATGGTATGCATTTGCTTAAACCATATTGTTTAACTATAGTTATTACACTTAATAGCATTGTTTTTTGCCATCAATCTAATATGGTTTGTTTACTTGCAGTTGACGAGACAAACACAATATAGTCAATTGGAATTAGACACAATTAGAGTTGACTATTGTGACTTTATAGGATGTTATATTTGAGTGTTGTGACTCCACAGTTTGATATTAGATTTAGGGACGAAGTTTTTGGGTCGATAGGTTCAAGTTTGGTAGAGTATGCTTTACATGTTTCTATTCAAGATACTAACTTTTTGTACAAAAAAGTATTTTATTAGTTGATTAATGAAAATTATTTGATTCATTATGTTGTGGTATGATGTTTGGAGTATCTAGGTTGTTTGGAGTATATGCAGACTGCAAGTATAAAACAGTTTTGGGGTCAATTATAGGTCGATAGTGAGGGGTCACAATGACCTGATTCTTCTTTTTTTTTTTTTTTATTAAATTGTTATAGTTGATGGCCAAAAAACGTCAAGAAAGGTAGATTCTTGATGGCCAAAAAACGTCAAGAAAAACACTACATTTATCTTGATAGCCAAAAAACGTCAATAAAAACGATCCTTCTTGATGGTCAATCTCCAATACTTGATGGCCAAAAAACATCAACACAATCCCTTTCTTGATGGCCAAAATCATCCAGATATTGATTATCTTGATGTTTTTGGCCATCAAGAAAACATTCTTTCTTGATGATCAAGCTCCAA
Source organism: Citrullus colocynthis (assembly GCA_031780015.1). Lineage (NCBI taxonomy): Eukaryota > Viridiplantae > Streptophyta > Magnoliopsida > Cucurbitales > Cucurbitaceae > Citrullus > Citrullus colocynthis. Next base: position 465,025 of record QLSR01000077.1, read on the forward strand.
TACTTGATGGCTAAACAACATCAAGATAATCTATCTTGATGGACATGACCATCAAGATATGGTTTGTGTTGACGTCTTTTGACCATCAAGAAAACAACACTTTCTTGATGGTCAATCTACAATACTTGATGGCCAAAAAACATCAACAAACNATGTAATAATATTATATTTTAGATTACAAGATTTGGTTTATTCTATCATGGGCTGAAATATATGTGTACATATATAGTATGCTAAACAACCGGGCAACACGGAATGTGGGTATTATACTATGAAGTTTATACACGACATAGTAACTCAAAGGAGCACAACAATTATAGACATGGTATGCATTTGCTTAAACCATATTGTTTAACTATAGTTATTACACTTAATAGCATTGTTTTTTGCCATCAATCTAATATGGTTTGTTTACTTGCAGTTGACGAGACAAACACAATATAGTCAATTGGAATTAGACACAATTAGAGTTGACTATTGTGACTTTATAGGATGTTATATTTGAGTGTTGTGACTCCACAGTTTGATATTAGATTTAGGGACGAAGTTTTTGGGTCGATAGGTTCAAGTTTGGTAGAGTATGCTTTACATGTTTCTATTCAAGATACTAACTTTTTGTACAAAAAAGTATTTTATTAGTTGATTAATGAAAATTATTTGATTCATTATGTTGTGGTATGATGTTTGGAGTATCTAGGTTGTTTGGAGTATATGCAGACTGCAAGTATAAAACAGTTTTGGGGTCAATTATAGGTCGATAGTGAGGGGTCACAATGACCTGATTTTTTTTTTTTTTTTTTTTTATTAAATTGTTATAGTTGATGGCCAAAAAACGTCAAGAAAGGTAGATTCTTGATGGCCAAAAAACGTCAAGAAAAACACTACATTTATCTTGATAGCCAAAAAACGTCAATAAAAACGATCCTTCTTGATGGTCAATCTCCAATACTTGATGGCCAAAAAACATCAACACAATCCCTTTCTTGATGGCCAAAATCATCCAGATATTGATTATCTTGATGTTTTTGGCCATCAAGAAAACATTCTTTCTTGATGATCAAGCTCCAATACTTGATGGCTAAACAACATCAAGATAATCTATCTTGATGGACATGACCATCAAGATATGGTTTGTGTTGACGTCTTTTGACCATCAAGAAAACAACACTTTCTTGATGGTCAATCTACAATACTTGATGGCCAAAAAACATCAACAAACCCTACCTTGATGGTCAAAATCATCCAGCTAGGGATTGTCTTGATGTTTTTTGGCCATCAAGAAAAGGAACATTTCTTGATGGTCAAGCTCCAATACTTGATGGCCAAAAACCATCAAGAGGTATCTTGATGGACATGACCATCAAGAAAGGGAGTGTGTTGATGTTTTTTGGCCATCAAGAAAACGATCTATCTTGATGGGTGGGCTTTCTTGATATGGGCTTTCTTAATAGTTTTTTGCCATCAAAATATGTCTTTCTTCATTTTTTTGGCCATCAATAAAAGCCAAATTTGTAGTAGTGTTATTTATAGTAAAGCATGTTTAATTAAAATATGTTTAATTTTCTCTATATGTTTTATAAATTCAAAATGTAAATTAAAAGCACACATGTTCATGCGTTTCCACTAAGGAATTCGATTCCTTCAATGCTATCATACTTAAAATTGAATAGAAATTGTGTGTAGATAAATAAATATCATAACTATTGTCTTTCCTCACGTACATGATCTTCAAACCACTCTACAAACTCTTTATCATGCTTTCTTTGTGTGTTTATAGGATCAAGATGTCATAATCCTTGTATGTGCTCACTAAAAAAATTAAAAAGTTACTTTAGATTCTATTTTAAAATATTTAAAAAATTATTAATAAGAGAACTTCTACATACTTAATATATTGGAGGACATCATCGCAGTTCTTTAAAATATAAAGATGGGTATGTCTCCACTATTCTATCATTAGCCTTCTTGTTTGTTTGACTGGTCCCACAGGACAACCAACGAGTTTAAAGATAGATATTTCTTCATAACAATTTTTTGATCATTATCTTCATTTCTTCTCTTTTGGTTGAACTTAGTTTCTATAGTGTGAAAATATCTGGTGTAGAACATTACACATTCATTGCTTATATAACCTTCTGCAATAGAACCTTCAGGTGCGCCCAATTGCTTACATAAGCTTTTAACTCACTTAAATACCTTTCAAATGGGTACATCCACTTTTGATGAACTGGTCCACCAACTCTAACCTTATTTGGTAAATGGATTAATAAATGAACTATTATATCAGAAAACGACGGAGGAAACATCATTTCTATTTTATAAAGAATTTTTGCTATTTCAACTTTAGGAAGATTTATATCACCCACCATAACCACCTTTTATAAACTCCTATGATAAATGTAATATCTTTTTCAAAGATTTTCAACAACCTTCGATAAATAGTAGATAATTTTCAAAAGTTTTTAATATCCTTTGATAAATATAATATCCCTTTCATAGGATTTTCAATAATCTTCAGTAAATAGTAGATATTTTTCAAAGGCTTTTAAATCTCCTCGATAAAATATGGTCGAAATAGGCTGACTTTTTTTTTTTCTTTTCTTTTCTTTTCTTTTTTTTTTTTAGATATGGGTTTCTTCGAGGCATTCATGAGAGGTTGTTGACGGTGGATGTTATTTCATGAATTTCCTTGTTGCACTGATTGCATGATTAGTTGAAAAAGTGAACAAATTCTTTTTGTATATTCTTCTTTTTCTTCTTCTTCTTCTTCCTCCATCTGGATTTCTAGGGTTCAACTCACTATCCTTAACAACTGCACTTTCTTCTCGCCTCCAACATTTTCCAAATTCTTTTACATATATTTTTACCTACACTTTTCCCTAGCTTGATTTCATTTTTTTTCTTTTTTTTTTTTAAATGACGGGTATCATATAGGTTTATGAAGCTAACATGTGCTTTATAAAACAAATTGTATATGGTTTCTAATTTGGTTATGTAAGAAGTGGAAAACCTGGAATTGGGATGATGGTACGTTAAGTAATATGTGATTGAAAAATATGTGATTTGGAGTGATACTTATTTCAAAAATACATGCTTGAGAGCGTTAAAATTTGTCAAGAGTGATAAAATAAATGAGAGTGCAATAATACCAAAGTGATAAAGGATCCAATACAAAGACCTTGTTTTATTAAAAAAAGAAAAATGGAACTTCTACTTGCATCATTTGAAAACTCAAATCCTCTTTCACTCTTCTTTCGTTCTTACAATTTATATTGTTTTTTTTAGAGTTTTGAATGTGTTGGTGGTTGTTGATTTCTACATATTCCTCAAGTATATTTTTTTAGTACAACAATTAATAGGGATGGAGAATTGCACCTCCGACTTCTAGAGAAGAAGACATGTCCATTACCATTGATTTAAACTCACTTTGACTCTCACATTTGTTATTTGCTTGAATTTTGTATGTTCACTTCAAAGTGATATGAAATGCTATATAATTTTCCATAGTAACACATTGGTTCCAAGGAAAAAAAAATTATTGTCATATTTATTCACAATGGCTTATTTCTAAATTTCATTTTTATTAAAAAAGTCCTTTTTACTTTTTTGCCAAAACTACAAAATCCCTAAGTTGACTTCAATAAATGATTAATCTAAATTTCATTTAAAAAAAAAAAGTCTTTTATTATTTGCCAAAACTACAAAATCCCTAAGTTGACTTCAATAAATGATTAATCTAAATTTCATTTTTTAAAAAAAAAAGTCCTTTTTATTATTTGCCAAAACTACAAAATATTGACTTCAATAAATGATTAATCTAAATTTCAATTTTTAAAAAGTCCTTTTTATTATTTGTCAAAACTAAGAAAAATATTGTCAGAAGTGGGATTTGAACCCACGCCCTCTCACGAAGACCAGAACTTGAGTCTGGCGCCTTAGACCACTCGGCCATCCTGACAACTTGTTGAGATGTATTCTAATTTAAATACTAAAATAGATATTTCAATTGAATTTTTAAAACAAAAGACAAAACACATGCTTTTTTGTTCCACAAAATTTGAATGTTTAATTTTAATATTTATGTCCATATTTATTGTTAAGATAAAACCAAACTACTATTGATTTAAATAAATCTCTATTCATTTTGAAATAAATAAATAAACAATAAAAGAGAGTCCATTTGCTATTTTAAAGTTTTTCTTTTGTAGAATCTTTCTATGAAAATATTTTTTTTCATTATTTAATACCAATATCCTAAATCAATTGAATAAAGTTATCAGATTATTTGATTTTATTAATTTAATAAAAGTTAAAAGAGTTCCGATAGACCTCTCATATTAATTATATAGCAAAAATTTATGCTATCGAGAATAAATACAACAGAATTTACATCATATAATGAAAATTAAAGGATAATGAATAGAATAATTGAATCAGGATAGGATTCTAGAAATTAAATTCAAGAAGATGATATTCTCAGTCCCTAACTTCATATCTACTTCATTCCCTAATTTTCTCAAATCATCTCTCTATATCTCTCATTCTCTCTCACTATTTTTTTTTTTTAATTCTTCATTCACGTTTTAATGTACACTTCAAAATATAGAGAATATTCATCAATATCTTGGTACACTTACTGATCCCTCTTCCATTTGTTCTTTGTTTAAAAAAATATAGAGAATATTCATCTCAACCAACTACTCTTCAAGCATACACTTAAATCCTAAAAATCTTTTTGAACAAAAAATTATTTAGAAAGCCAACAAACAACATAAATTCCAAACACAAGAAACATAAAAAACACACTAATGAACATGAGAAATAAATAATTAGTTGATTTCATTAATTATAAGATTATCCTATGGTGGAATAGAAGAAATTGAACAAATCAACATTTTCTAGTGAATCAAACATAATACATACACTCATACCTTCGCTGAAAAACATTCTATTGAAATCACCCACATTTGCACACCAAGCAATAGTGAAGTGAGAAAAAAAAATAAAAAATAAAAAAAAAAAAAAAAAAAAAAAAAAAAAAAAACCTCTATCAATAACCGTCACTTTAAGGAATCGAAATCAGAACAAAGAAATGAAATGAAAGATGATAAAAAAAATCTACTTGAAAAGAGGTGTTTTGGTGAAAAGTATATTTTTACGTAAAAATGTGTTTTTGATGAAATGATATGTTTATACGTGAATTTGAATAAATTTAAATAAATAATCATTAAAATCAAGAGTGTAATGGATATATATTTAAAAGTTGGAGGCAAAATAGGAAGGTGCTATCTTGTCCCTTTTACCTTTATCTTCTAATGTTTCAAGCTTTTTTTTTTCCCTTACATAAAATTTAAACATAATTTCCTTACCCTCATTGGTGTATCACTACATATACATGATGTATATCTGATTTTTTTTTAATAGTAAAATTGACAAAATGTAATAATTTGTATTAAATCAAATTTGTTAAATGACTAAAATACCTAAATCATATTTTAAATCTCCCACAACTAAGATTAATTTATTTAAAATTTAAATTATATCTAAATTCTAAAACAAGATAAGATCAATTAACTTAAGTCTCAAATTAAATCTAATTTTAAATTAGATAAAATCAGTTAATTTAAATCCCAAATTAAATCTAGAATTTAAAACAAGAGAGATCAGTTAATCTAAATTTCAAATTTTACAATAATTTTTTTTTAAAAAAAATCATGTACATTTGAGATTAGTTTAATGATATCGCTTTTCCATGCATACTAAATTCATGTAGAACTTTGTGTATTAAAAGAAGGATTTAATACTTAAATAGGGTTGTTTTATAAACTATTGGTAAAAAGAGAGATTTCTTTAAATTATTTGGTAAAAGTACTATATGTGTTTTTTTGTTTTATTGAATTCTGCGTTTTCAAAATACAGACCTCACCATTTTTTTTTTAATTGAATGTTGCATTAGAAAATTCGAAGCATGTTAAAAGACAAATTTAATGTTGCAACATTTTACTAAATGATTAATTTTATACAAGTTATTTTGTATATTTAAGAATTATGTTTAATCCTTTAATTTTGTTCTTCTTTTTCCATTTTTGTTTTTCTATTTAATTTAATTTAATTTTTTTATTTTTAAAATCTTGTTTTCTTCATTTTTCTTTATTTCATTTTGTTATATTTTCATTTAAGATGGTGAATATTTTTTTAGAAATCTAAATAAACAATAAGAAGTTGAAGGATTAAGTTTTGAAATAGAGATTTTTAGAAAAAGAGAAAATAAAGCAAAATTATGCAACATTCAAAATTATTTGTGAAAATAGGATGAAATTTTTGTTTTATTGAATTTTGAAAAAGCGTCAAATTCGAAAAAATATCTGAAAAGGAAGGGCATCGAGCAGTGTTGAATTTATTATTTTTTTGGCAGCTAGAAACTCTCTTTCAGTAGGGACAAATAAAAAACATGTGGAATAATTTGGATAGTGTTGTAAAATTGAGCAAAATGACGGAAAAAATGGAGCATGAAAACCGAGAAATTATAGTATTAAAATAATAAAATAAACTTAAAATAAACTAAAATAAAGAAAGTGAGATTTATGGAAAATAAAATTTCTCAAATTTTACCAATCATTTCTCTTGTTTTCTCTCCAATGTGTATGTTTTAATATCCACCCAAAGCCTCTGTTCATAAAAAACCTCTATTTATAGGTAATTTGGCAAGTAGGTAATGACATTTTAGGGCCACTAAGAATGTGTCATTAGTAGACACATGGTCTTTAGCCACGAAGCTCAATTATATAATGGATATCTAATTTGTTATAATATTCATAATACTCCCCCTTAAATGCCCCCATTATATATATATATATATATAATATGCTTCGTTAAAAACTTACTAGGAAAAAGCCCAATGGGAAAAAATCCTAGTGAAGGAAAAAATAGTACATATTTCATATAATCTAATACTTCTAAAAGAATACAATACATTTGCTCCCACTCATAGGAACATCATTTGAGATCTCTAAGTCGTCGCATTTTAATGTTATGCACCAATTTTTCAAAGGTTGCAGTTGGTAATGATTTTGTAAATAAGTTTGCAAGGTTATCCTTCGAACAAATTTGTTGTACAGTGATGTAGTCATTTTCTTCAAGATCATGAGTGTAGAAAAGCTTTTGATGAAATATGCTTTGTTCTATCTCCTTTAATAAATCCCTCTTTGATTTGGACTATACATGGTGTGTTGTCTTCGTATAATGTTGTTGAAGGATTTTTACTAGAAGACAAGCCACATGTTCCACGACTGTGTTGAGTTATTAATCTTAGCCATACACATTCTCTACTAGCTTCATGGATTGCAAGAATTTCAGCATGATTTGAGGAAGTTGTTGTTATGGTCTGTTTCACTAATCGCCAAAATATAGTAGTTCCTCCACAAGTGAACAAATAACCTATTTGAGATTTAGTTTTGTGTGGATTGGATAAATATCTAGAATTTGCATAACCAAGTAAATCAAAATTTGATTTATTTGAATAAAATAAACCCATATCGATCGTTCCTCGGAGATAACAGAGTATATGCTTAATTCCATTCTAATGTCTTTTTATTGAAGAAAAACTGTATCTAGCTAATAAATTTACTGAAACTGCAATATCTGATCTTGTATTAGACAAGCCACATGTTCCACGACTGTGTTGAGTTATTAATCTTAGCCATACACATTCTCTACTAACTTCATGGATTGCAAGAATTTCAGCATGATTTGAGGAAGTTGTTGTTATGGTCTGTTTCACTAATCGCCAAAATATAGTAGTTCCTCCACAAGTGAACAAATAACCTATTTGAGATTTAGTTTTGTGTGGATTGGATAAATATCTAGAATTTGCATAACCAAGTAAATCAAATTTTGATTTATTTGAATAAAATAAACCCATATTGATCGTTCCTCGGAGATAACAGAGTATATGCTTAATTCCATTCTAATGTCTTTTTATTGAAGAAAAACTATATCTAGCTAATAAATTTACTGAAACTGCAATATCTGATCTTGTATTATTAGCAAGATATATAAGTGCACCAATTACACTAAGATATGGTACTTCAAGACCAAGAAGTTCTTCATTATTATCTCGAGGTCGAAATATCTTTCTTCACATCTAGTGAACGAACTTCCATTGGAATGTTTAATGGATGTGCTTTATCCATATAGAATCTTTTTTTTAAAAAAATTTCCTGTATAACTTGACTGATGAACAAATATCCCATCTGCTAAATACCCAATTTGCAATCCAAGGGCAAAATTTTATTTTTCTGAGATTTTTCATCTCAAATTCTTTCTTAAGATATTTTATTGCCTTTGAAAGCTCTTCAGAAGTTCCAATTATATTTAGGTCATCAACATATACAGATATGGATCTCTTGATAATGACATTTATATGAAAATCCCAAAAGGATTTAAGATACCTGAAATACATAAATCAAGTTCTCAAGAACTATATTCAATAAAGCTACAGAGATCACTATATGGATTGAAACAATCAGGATGAATGTGGTATAATCGCCTGAATGGATATTTGTTGAGAGAAGGATACCAAAATAATCCAATATGTCCATGTGTTTTTATAAACAAATCACAGTCAGACCAATTAAATATCTTAATGTAATTGCATCCACCACTGGAGAATATGTCTTCTCATAATCAATACCAGGTCTTTGTGAAAAATCTTATGCAACTAGTCTTACTTTATATCTTATGATCTCATTATTTTCATTTCTTTTTCTCACAAATACCTATTTGTATCCCACAGGTTTGACATCTTCTGGTGTCTGAACTACTAGTCTAAAAACTTGACGTTTAGAAAGTGAGTTTAATTCTGCCTCGATTGCTTCTTTCCACCGAAGTCAATCTTTTCTATGTCGACATTCTTCAACAGATCTTGGTTCAGGATCCTCATTTTCAAATATAATATCAAGTGCAACATTATGTGCAAAAATGTTATCAATAACTATATTAGTTCGGTTCCATCTTTTTCCTGTCATGACATAATTTATTGAAATCTCATTATTATCTTTAGGTATTTCACCTTCTTCACTAATTGGATTATCAGCCATGTCCAAGGTTTCTTTGTGGATATTTACATCCTCGACCAAATCTTTTTTACTATCATTTATTTTTCTTTTCCGAGGATTTTTATCTTTGGAACCCACTGGTCTACCACGCTTCTAGCGTGTTCCATACTCATTAGTGACAACTTGCTGTGTTGGGATATCAATTTTCAACGAAACATTTGCAACGTGTATATGTGGTTTAGTTACTTTCTTTGCATCTATAAATGCATCTAGTAATTGATTTGCTATAGTTTGCAAATGAATTATTTTCTGAACTTCAAGTTCACATTGATTTGTATGGGGATCTAAATGAGACAATAATGATGCATTCCATGCAATTTCCTTTTCCAACTTCTTAATTCCTCCCCCTAATGTTGGAAAATTTGTCTCATTAAAATGACAATAAATAAATCGTGCAATAAATACATCACCCGTCAGGGGTTCAAGATATTTAATAATTGGTGGGGAATCATATCTAACGTATATTCCTGACCTCCTTTGAGGACCCATCTTAGTATGTTGTGGTGGAGCAATTGGAACATATATTGCACATCCAAAAATTCTTAGATGAGAAATATTTGGCTCCTGACCATAAGCTAATTGTAATGGTGAGTATTTATGATAAGCTAATAGCCTAATGCGTGCAAGTGATGTAGCATGCAAAATAGCATGTCTCCATACAGATGTAGGAAGCTTAGCTCTCATAAGTAATGGTCTAGCAATTAATTGTAAACATTTTATAAATGATTCTGTTAAACCATTTTGTGTATGAACATGAGCTACAAGATGTTCAATATTTATTCCAATTGACATACAATAATTATTGAAAGTTTGGGATGTAAATTCATTAGCATTATCAAGACGAATGGTCTTAATTGTATAATAAAAAAATTGTGCTCTTAACTTAATTATTTGAGCAAGTAATCTTGCACATGCAAGGTTTCAACTTGATAATAAGCACACGTGTGACCATCTACTGGATGCATTTATTAAATTCATTCTAAAAATGCACGTGATTCAATCCCCACTTTAGCTGGTGATGGTTTAATTATTAATTTGCCTTGAGAGCAAACATCACATAATAATTCACTAGATTGAAGAATCTTCTGGTTCTTCAATGGGTGTCCATTTGAATTTTCAATGATTCTTCTCATCATTATAGATCCTGGATGACCCAACCGGTCATGCCAAATTATAAATATATCTAGATTCATGAACTTCAGGTTCATTGTTGCATATGTTTCAATGACTCATATATGAATATAATATAATCCAGAAGATAAAGCAAACAACTTTTCTAATATATGTTTTTCATGTGAGACAGTAGATATGATATAAAAATATTCTATCTGATTTTTTCTATCAATATCAATATGATAATCATTGCAATGTATATCTTTAAAACTTAATAAATTTCTTTTTGATCGACTAGAGAACAATACATGGTCAATTGTAAATTTTGTTCCTCTAGGCAAAATAATATTTGCTTTTCCAAATCAATCAAACCTGATATTGTATTGAGTTTTGCTTCCAGCATTGTCAATTTGGAAAAATATTTTCTATCTGTAAGTATCGTATGTGTAGCTGCACAATCTGTCAGACATAGATTTTTATTCCTCATTTTTTAGTCACTTAACATATGAAAATTGTCCCTGATTCTTCATTTAAAAAAGATAATTACAGTAAGAAAGACAGAACTAGAAATACAAAGTTTATCTTAAAAAACATGAAAGATAGATGGACAAAACAAACAACATTAATTCTAAATATTCTCAAAATCAAAGGAAACACTTCCTACGCCATTATTTGTGCTGATTTTCTCTTCAGGAGATTCAAATAAATCTGCCACATCCAAATTTGTCATATTGGATGGGTCAAATATATTATTATCTTGGTATGCAAAATTTGCTTCCACATTTTTTCCTTTTTCATTCAGGGAAGCTTGATAGAGATCAACTAGGTGTTTTGATGTACGACAAACACGAGACCAGTGCCCAGTCATCTCGCATCGGAAGCATTTATGCTCATCACCTTTTGAATTTTTATCTTGTGGAGTTTTTCCTTTATGATCATCATTTCAAGTGGTTCTTTTGAAATTTGGATGATCAGAATGACCACCACCAAAATAATAACTATTTCTTCCTCTACTACGACCACGACCACGACCTCGACCACGACTATTAAAAATTTACAGCATTCACTTTAGCGAATGGTGTTGTTCCAGTTAGTTGAGGTTCATGGTTCTTCATCAATTGCTCATTATTTTGTTCAGCCACAAGAAGACATGAAATTAATTCAGAATATTGTTTAAAACCTTTCTCTCGATATTGATGCTGTAGGAGCATATTCGAAGCATAAAATGTAGAAAATGTCTTTTCCAACATATCCAGTCAAACACCCGTGATAAATAATTATTTCCATTGATGTCAAGAGCTGTAAATTCTATTTTTGTAAGATTTGTCATGATAACACTATCACAAAGAATTGTTTTTATATTAGCAATTATATACTAAACATGCAAAACAACGTTGAATTTACTCATTATAATAAAGAGAAAATGACATACGTTCAGAACCTACCTTCAAGGGGAAAATGACAAGAGCTCGTGCTGATAACATGTTGTAAAATTGAGGAGCAAAATGACGGAAAAATGGGAGCACAAAATCGATGAATTATAATATTAAAATAATAAAATATTAAAATATTAAAATATTAAAATAATAAAATAAATAAAATAAACTTAAAATAAATTAAAATAAAGAAAGTGGGATTTATGGAAAATGAAATTTCTCAAATTTCACGAATCCTTTCTCTCCTTTTCTCTCCAATGTGTATGTTTCAATATCCACCAAAAGCCTTTATTTATAAGCAATTTGGCAAGTAGGTAGCGGCATTTCATGACCACTAAGGATGTGTCATTAGTAGACACATGGCCTTTAGCTATTAAGTTCAATTATATAATAGACACCTAATTTGTTATAATATTCATAATAGATAGTTTAATATTAAAAAATAATAATAATAATTTGGATAGTGGAATAATTCGGATAGAGGTGATAAAAAGTTTTTATTAGTGCAATCCAAAAACATGTAAATATATTAGGCTTAAATAGTATTTTACACCTTGAATTTTGGAAAATCAATTCAAAATTGCTGTGGAAATATAACTCCAAAATTCATTTGGAGATCTTTTCAAATGAATGTCGTGCCTATGTGGCCATTGCTAGTTTGTTTGACATCTACCATAGAGTAAAAATAAGTATTTATACAAAATAATTAACAAATTTGTATTACATGATACAATTAATATAAAGTGATAGCCTTAAATCCTAAATTCCAATTACAAATTTAAGATATTGAATCACTTTATTCAATCTTATATAACTAATGTATTTTTTAAAATTTTATTTTAAGTTTATATCTTATAATTAATTTTTTAAAGTGTATATTTGAGTCATTAAACACCTTAAATTATAGAATTGTTGAATTCTAAATTTTGTGAAAAATAAATTAATTTTATAAAATTTATAACTAAAATAAATTACTTTTGTAAACATTAAGTATCCAAAATATATTTTTTTTATTTAAATCTCTAAAAAAATATTCACAATATTAAATAAAAAAAATTGAAAAAAAATGGAGTAAATTAGCATGGGTGGAATTTGAATTTTTTTAAATAATATTTTTTTAATAAATATTGAGAAAAATAGGGTCGGGGGAAAGAAATTTAAAAAATAGGGTAGTGGAATCATGGACTCGGTCCACGAGTATGCGAAATCGTGGACCAGGTCCACGATTATGGTTGAAATCGTGGTGGGGTCCATGATTTCCCTGCCATGCTGATGCCCCCTCCGCATGCGTGTTGATCAAACTCATGGATTGGGTCTATGATTACCGAAATCGTGGATGGGGTCCACACCTTCCCTCCCTTATTTCTTATGATCAATCCTTTCTCTCTTCAAACCATTTGCTCCTCTCGACGATTTTCTCTCTCTCCTCAAGTGATCTCTTTATCACTTCATTCTCTGATCATCCCTGCCACTGTTCGCCGACCGTTCTCCGCCGTTTGGCGACATTGCCTCTGTCATATAAGTATGTATATATATACATTATTTTCTGATTATCTCATCTCTATTTCCCTATTTAATCTAAATTTTAATCTCCATCTAGCCACCTGCCGCCGACCACCTACCACCTACCGCCTGCCACCGACCGACGAATTTAAATATGTCGTTTCGTCCCGAAGATTTAGTTATTCTTGCAGCTAAAAATTGTGGAGACAGTGACATTGATGTAGAAATTGATGAATTGTTTGGAGAAGAAGGAAATATAGAAAATGAAAATGAGTTGGTTCCATCAAAGATTACATAGATAGAATGGTAAATTACTAATTTAGTTTGTGAACAAGGATCATCATTGAACGAAAGGAGAAAATGTATAGATAACTCTAGTATAATACAAAAAGAAATGTTATTTGACACGAAAGAAGACCTACAAATGACAATAAAAATATATTGTTTGACTGAACACTACCAAATTTCTATAGCGAACTAAGATATTTGGTATGTGCGATGTAAACAATGAATGAAGGTTGTAGGTGGAGGTTGCGTGCTTGTCGGCGCAAAACTCATAGGATGTTTGAATTTACTAAACTTGGAGAGAATCATTCGTGTTTATACATAGAATTGGCACAAGACCATTCACAACTTGATTATAATTTCATGAGCATTGAAGTTCAAAATTTGGTTAGAGCTGATCCTAGTGTGCTTATGGTCGTACTACAAGAAGCAATTAAAAAGCAGTACGGATATAACGTCAAATATACACGTGTATGGGAAGCAAAGAAAAAAGCTTTGGTTGCAGCCTTTAGTGATTGGGAGAAATCATATTCAGAACTTCCGTATTGGTTGAGTGTTGTTGTGCATTATAGTCTTGGTATACGAGTAGATAGGCATTTTCTCCCTTCTGATGTGCCTGGTAAGACTATCTTTGGTTGAGTTTTTTGGGCATTTGGTTTTGTAATTGAAGGGTTCAAGTACTGTAGGTCATTAATTCAGATAGACGGAACCCATCTTTATGACAAGTATAAAGGGAAATTGTTGACCGCTTTGTCTATTGACTCAAACGGACATATATTTCCTCTTGCTTTTGCTATTGTTGAACAGGAAAACACATCTAGTTGGTCATGGTTTTTGTGGGCACTGCACGAGTATGTTACTGGCCCAGAAGGGATTTGCTTCATTTCTGATAGACACAGAGGCATCATTACAGCAATTAACAACGAAAAAATTGTTTGAGTTGAACTTAAAGCATATCATCGTTATTTTCTATGTCATGTTGCGTGTAATTTCAATACCAAATACAAATCAAAGCAACTGAAAGATTTGGTGTTTAAGGTTGGAAATCAACACCAAAGATGTAAGTTCATTCGAAGCATGAAAGAGTTAAAGAAATTGAACCCTGAATGTCTTGAATATTTTTCTGATATCAATTTGAATAAATGGACAAAATCACATGATAATGGAAATTCCTATGGGTGGATAACAACCAATGCAGTCGAATGTATGAATGGAGTATTCAAAGGAGCTAGAATGTTACCGATCACATTGATTGTTAGGCTAGCATTCTACCGCACAATCCTATACTTTGAATGTCGTAGACAAGAAATAAGTGAAGCACTCAATCGTTGAGACATCTACACAAAATATGCCATGAGAAAGCTTAAGAGGTGGGAGAAACGAGCATCTGCACATACAGTGACGCAGTTAACAGGGAAACACAAAGTTTTGAAGTTCAAACTGGCATCAGTATGGTTTCTCCCTATAAAGGCCAAAACATACAAGTAGTGTGCCTAAAAGAGGGGACTTGTTCTTGCAACAAATGGCAGTTGTTCAAGATTCCATGCTCTCATGTAATTGCAATTTGTAATTACATGCATTTGTCACACTTGCATCTGATTGATGAATGCTACAAATTGTCTTATTTAAAGTTACGCTATGAAGGTCGCTTCCATCTAATTCAGCACCCTGATTATTGGCTAGAGTTATCATTTACGGAAGTGCATCATAACTCAAACTTATTAAGAGAACATGGTAGACCCAAAACTTTGCAAATTCATAATGAGATGGATTGACGCTAGACAAGCACAAAAGTTCGATGTGGGATATGCAAGGAAGCAGAGCATAACAAGCATACTTGTCCACTCCGTAATTTAGGTGCTTCATCTTCAAGTCATTCATAGTTTACCAAATACTTGGTTTTTGTAATGTAATATTAACATTGTAATATAATGGTTCTTGTAATGCAACATTGTAATGTATTTGGTTCTTGTAATGTAACATTGTAATGTAATGATTTTTGTAATATAACATTGTAATGTATTTAGTTCTTGTAATGTACTTAGTTTTTGTAATGTAACATTGTAATATATTAAAATTGCACCGCAACAAACTTTTTTTAAAAAATTGTAATCTGATATAGTTTGTTTTTGTGTCAGAAACCCTATTTAGTTATATCTTCGAAATACTCACTGATCATAGACGGTATGGGATAATGCATCTACCGTGGTGCTAGGTTGTCGGAGAAGATAGGCAGTTTATCAGCATACTATACTGTTTGATTAACGTATAATGTCTTGTCTACAACAGGCCAATTTTATTGGAGTTGCACATATTGGATTCATACTGTTAGACTGGCACCTCATTGTTGCTCTAGTAGAGCACTGAAGATCGAAGACCCACACATTTCATATGTCTAGTGGGGAATGCATTATTACGTTGCAGGACATTGCAGTTCAATTTGAACTACTAGTGGACAAAGAACCTGTGATTGAATCATTGCAACATGATTGGAAATAGGTTTGTGAGGATTATTTAGACGTTCGACCACTTGATTTGACAGACTCAAGGTTGAGTCTCCTGTGGTTAGCCTCTCAGTTTACAGAATTGTCTCTGATGCTGATGATGTCAGTATATAGAGATATGTGCGAGCATATATCATGCTGCTTATCAGAGGATTTTTGTTTGCTGACAAGTCCAACACGCCGGTGCACCTAATGTTCCTCCCACTACTAGCCAGTTTTGAGCGAGCTGGTAATTACTCGTGGGGTGGTACTTGTCTTACATGGCTGTACAGAGAATTATGTCGGGCTAGTCATGCACAAGCTTTGGAAATAGTAGGCCTCTGATACTACTTCAAGTATGAGCCTATGATAGATTTAACATTATTGCACCACAAGTCTAATTGCAACCTCTAGATCATTTTATGGGAAGTCCACTTAGTGCCAGGTATTATTTTTTTTTGTATATATTTATTTTCTTGTCAATATAAGTAGTAAAATATTTTAATTGTTTCATATTCATGTGATAGATGGAGTGATGTTTTAGTTGCATTTGAACAATCAGCAAACATGTTGCTGGTATATCGCTTAATATTTGACCGTTTGATGCAAAATCAGGTAATAATATATATGTTGCATATGTAGATGAATATTACATATATTTTTTGGTTCTAATTATTCTTGTACATAGTTTCAGATCAATTGGATGCCATATACACCATATATTATGTTATTGTTGTTGGATTATTGTCATGATGGACAAGACATTTGGTTGAAGGTTAGCCCACTTATATACTTTCATATCATAGAGTGGCATCAACCAGATCGAGTATTGAGACAGTTTGGTTTGCGGGAAACGGTATCGACATTGTGTAATACACTCTCTTAACTACACCAAATCGATTTAAGAGGTAAACATGACTAAAACTGGCGTCAAATTCATATAGAATATATATCATTGTGGCGTGCACATCATGACCGCTATGCACAAGGAGAATTAATACATGAGTCAGATGTGTCAAATGATTACTTGTCCTGATACGACTCCATAACAAGAAGATTTATCACACTTGATGACACTTACTATTACTGCATGGTAAGAATCTTATTATTTAGCGTTCTTCAATTATATGCTAAGAATATACTTTTATACTTATATATTTATCATACAGAATAATGTTGTCCACAATGTGTACAATTACTCGTTACAATACAATTTACCAGAGTTGAGTTCAATGTGTGACCAAAACATGGTAAATGTTGAAAATATCATTCAACATACACGGAGACTCAATGTTGCTAAAATTGATAGAAGACGTATTTGTCATAGACAACAGAGACAACATCATGACGCTGTTCCAAAGCAACTTGATGACCAGGAACCTCACATATTACATAATCCAGTTCCACCTTCTCTTGGACAGTCATTGGGAATACATGTAGACATTACATCCAGTTCTAGTCATCAATAGGAGTATTATGGGCATGATGAATTTTCATCTTTCGTCACTCAATAGGATATTAACGATGTAATTCATCATCAGCAGCATTTTGAAGTGTCTCTGCCTCGCCGTGGACAACGTACGCGAAGAAGACGACCATGTGGCACCTGATTTGTATTTTAAACTTTTTGATTTGTATGAACTTTTATCTTTAACTAAATCAATTAATGATTTTCCATTACATTTTGAGAGATTAAGAAGCAATGAAACTAATGCAATAAATGAATAAGAACAAAAAACACAAGTAAGAAACAAATTTTGATTTAAGTGGGTAATTAATTTAATTAGTTAATTAATTAAAAAAAGTCCAAACTCGTGGACCCGATCCACGAGTCACCTCCCCGTCAGCTATTCAGTCAGCTAGTGACTGGTCAACGACCAGTCCTAAGGGAAATCATGTATCAAGTACACAATTTCACTACCCCATTTTTCAAATATCTTTCCAAACCATTTTTTTTTTCACATTTGTTTCTAAACCACCCTATTTTCGTCATTATTTTTGAAAAATACATTATTCTTCAAAATACCCTCTAGAATTCCTCTGATTGTATTTAGAAATATAAGGATATTTTATCACTAACAATATTCTACAATATTCAAAGATCTAAAATAATTTATTCAATGAGAATTTTAAATTACATTTTATATTTAAACTTAACAAAGTAACAAATTCATATATTTGAATTTTATTTGGAGGAAATAAGAAATTATATTTTATAATATCTAAGGGCAAATATGGAAAGATAGTGTAATTGGAATTTGATCAGTATAAATATTGTGCATGAAGAACTCGCGTTTGGCCCCTTTTTCAAAGTTTTTTTTCTTTTTTTTCCAAATATGGACTTTTAATTTGGTTACATGTAGATAAATATGTGGTAAAGATAATAAAAGATGCACTGAAAAACTAAAATTCAAAAACTAAAGCTAAAAATATAATAAAAAAATATAGTAAAGTAAAATATTGATATTTAAAAATACAACTAGCCAAGGGATATGCGCATTCCAATACTCCATACGCACACTTGGAGGTTAAAAACTCTTAATCCATCAATGGTAATGTAAAAAGTGGGCTTTAGTTAATTACTTTTGTTGTTGTTTGTCTGCATTCCGTAATCGTAATGAGTTATGGAGCTCGCCTTGAAATTTGTAATCAAATCCTGCAATCTAATTGAGAAATGAAGGGTACTCAATCTGATTGTAGTTGAAAATTACATGAGATCAACTACCTTTACCATTACCGTTTTATAGATATTGCTATGTAATAATATGAAAATTATAAATCTGTCACATTTATTGTTACTCACCCTTATCATTACTATTAGGGTCAAACAATAATGGTAACGATAACGATAATAGTAAAATGTAACAGTTCATAATTCTAAATAAACGCGATTAAAAGCAATCAAGCCTATTACGATTCATCCAATCTCATCCTAATTACACTAATTTTAATTATGGTTTACCAAACGTGGCTTTAATACAATTTACACGTAATTCTAATGTCATCTTGCCATAAATCTTTTTTAGTTTTTGCTAATTTTTCAGTTCACATGTTTCTCTTTTGCTGTACACTAAAAAATTGCTTATAAGGCCTAACTTTAACCTTGTCATCAAAGTTCTCTTCATAGCCTAGTAACTAATATAAATTATAACATAAAGCATGTGACAATCATACCCTTTATTTCAAAACTCATGACATCTAGTCTCTTTTCCAAAATTCCCTTGATAAGAAGTCACCAATGGACTATTGAATACCAAATCAATGTTAACTAACTAGTTGAAAATAGTTTTGTTGATCGTATCGAGCGGTGTAGGAGAAGTTTTTTCTTGATGACTTCATCTGCACTCCCAATGTGGAAAAAATTGATAACTTGATTTGTAAAACAATATGCGATGATGTTTAGATCATGAGCCATTTTAGTCTTGCAAAGATGTAAAACAATTTGAATATTGGATCTCTAAGACTTACTAACAAAACGTTACTACATTCATGGATAATTACAAATAAAAAATCTTAAACAAGTATAACAACAAATAAACGATATTCATTAAATAAATAACTTTGAAAAAATAACAATTTAAAAACTCAAAAGCTCTGATCGGGGTACCCCTGTTACAAAACAGTTAAAACATAAATTTCTGGAAAACTGAAATAACAAAAAATGCTAAAAAGTTCCAAAAGAAATATGGTAGACTGGCTTTAAAACATGAAAACTATGCAGAAGCTACTCCTAGTTCCATGGCACTATCACAAATTCTTCTTGTCATGCATCAGAGCATCCTTTCCCTTACCTAAAAAACACAACATAAGAAAAGGGTGAATATAACAATACCTAGTAACCTCACTACCAAGGTCAAACTATGCATTTATGCCCAATAAATGAAACAAACTAGTGGGACATGCATATTTCAACTTTTCAAACATGGTCATCTGAGTGAATAATTAAACTTGTCCTAATGTAGGGGGTTGAACCCACAAACCTCTAGTGATTCCCGAGAGAAACACTTACCTCTAGAGAATCCTAAAGGAAACATGAAAAGCACCTAAAATGTGCTTTCTTAGGTTTAGAATTTGTTTAGTTTTATGGCTTACAAGAGTTATTTGATGCTCTGTATGTTTATTTTGTAGAAAACGAGCAATTGGAGTAGAACGAGTCAAATTTGAAGTAAAAGGACCAAAATACACCTTATAAAGGTCAACTTTGACCTAGGGCAAAGAATAAGTGAAAAAAGGCTAAAAAAATACAGAGCAAAGGTGCGCGATACCAAAAACCCGAGAGGTTTATGTGCAAATTTTGTGTCGTCCCTCATTGTTTGTGCATCATGGAAAGGCAGTGCTATGTCGATTCCATGTCTATTTTAAACCTAATTACCATTATTTGAAAGCCTAATCAAGGAGTTCATTGAAGTTGGATTAAGAAGAGGATGTTGATGCATTATCGACAACGGATTAATAAACGATTAATTCTTTCCTCTTTAATCTCTTTCTTTATATTTCTATACTACATGTGATCGACCAAAAGTGTACGAGTGATAAATTTATAAGTAAGAGTGGTCTTGGTGCAAGCATACACTATTAATGAAGTAATAACCTTGGAGTATTCCAAGGGTCGAATCCCATGAGACTAGCTATCTAATTGAGTTTATTTTAAAGCAATGCAATCAAGTGAGCTAATGTAACCAAGGTGATATTGTTGTGAGTTGGTTGAAT
This sequence comes from Citrullus colocynthis, assembly GCA_031780015.1. Taxonomy (NCBI): domain Eukaryota; kingdom Viridiplantae; phylum Streptophyta; class Magnoliopsida; order Cucurbitales; family Cucurbitaceae; genus Citrullus; species Citrullus colocynthis. The sequence continues at coordinate 485,671 of QLSR01000077.1, forward strand.
AAAGCTTAAAAAGATAAAGACAATCAATAATGGAAGTAGGGTTTGAACTATGCTTTTCCTAAGTTCATCAAAACCTAAGTGATGCGGCCGCATCATGCTGGCAGATTGCCTTACACATGGCCTGCAGAATCTTCTTCTATTCAATCTTGTTTCAAGATCTTTTAGGAGCCTAAGGAGCTACGCCTATATCTCTATGGTTAGCTAGACCTTAGATTAATTTCATGCATATTCTTTTGCCCTATGGTGCCATTTATCTCTAAGGTTGCATAGTGATCCTGTTTCTAGGCTTTAACCCTATATTTTCTTGTGAAATCTGCTTATATCCTCACATTCTCAATATTAGGACTCCGCTATATTGCTAACTTAAATGGCCAATTCAAATTAACAATGTTTTTGATACAATCAATAAAGAAAATGTGTAAATGATTCTAGACATGACACATTAGCAATTGCTCAAACCATGAAACCCTAGGGCATCCACATAATTGAACCCCCTTAATAGATTTAGCTCATAATAAAGAATAAATGAATCTTTTCCATTAATTTCAAAATTATAAGTACGAAATCAATGTGTAAGAATAGCAAAGTACAAAATCAATGTGTAATAATAGCAAAGAAAGAAATGAAATGGAGATGAGTGTTGGAAAATATAGTAACACTCCTCAAATGACTTCCTCATTTTCTAATAAATTATAGGGAATGACATTCCTCTCTCAAGGACCAATCCTTTCTCTCTATAAACACTCTCACAGAGTAGAGAAGCCTTAAAACCTAAGAACTCTAGAGGAACTATTATTCTTGGAGGAAGGTTGGCAAATTGAGTGGAGAATCTTCTTGGAATGGACTAATTTTCGGTGGAGGAAGTTGAATGCTTGAAATGAAGACTCCAATCCCTTTTATGGGCTTCATAAGAGGTTAGGTAGGGCTGAAATCCACATAGGCTCCCTAGTCAAATCGACACTGAAAAATGACTGTAGACCAAGTAAATCACAACTGTGGCCGACTGGTTCAACGTTTCTGGAACCAGGGTTCTGATGCAAGCACATCCTATTTTGGCAATGCGAGCACATCAACAACAGTTTCTGAAAAATGGTCAAAAATCAATATAAAAGCCTTTAAACCATGTTCAATATGTCAAAAATACACTTTAAGCATCCAAAAGACCCTACACATCACCATGTACTCACTTTAACACATATTATCAGGCATTTCAACATGTAAGAGACCATTTTCCCCAAAATGCACTACTAAAAATAGGTCTAAAAACATGTATTTTTTTACATAGGTTTATATTCTGAACATGAGTGGCTAAATTATTTCGTAGTTCGAGGGTTTGATTGATTTCAATATTGTTTATGGATGGTTCTTGATTATTTTGATTAGTAGAATGCATTGGCTTTTTATCATGTTTGCGCTTCTCTTAAATGGTTGATCACCATTTGATTGTCTTAGAGTCTTTATTCTACTTGAGAGAAATTTATTAACCAAAACGAGCATGATAAACTGACGTTGGAATATGCATGAAAATGATAGGACAATTTTAGAGGCTAAGAACAAAGAGCTTAATTTTATGTTTATTAGTTTCAATTGCATGTAAATAGAATTGGCTTTCAGACATTATAAATGGTTGAGCTTGTAAGAGAAAATTCAGATTGTAGAACTTCTAGGCCTAAGTTGATTCATCAATTTAATTGAACGAAAATATTTTGAATCCATAACAACATTGAATGAGATCAATACCCTAGGACCTCTTAGTTTAGTGAAGCTTTAGTTTGAACATTTATTTGCTTTCTTTTATTTTTATTGTTCGCAAATCACCGTGTTTGAATCCCTAAATAAAGTTAAGAGAACCACCTGATAGCTAGTTAAATTGAATAAATAATTCCTTCAGAACGATACCCGATTGTTGGGATTTTTATTACTTCAAAAGCATGCGCTTGTGCGTTTATCAAGTTTTTGGTGTCGTTGCCGAAGAATTAATTTTATTTAGGGGTGTGAATCGGTTGATCGGAGTCGGTTTTCTGACCAAATCGACATCAAACCGACCATAGTCGAGATGGAAAATGACCAAACTGCAGCCTTCGACCGTCGCAATGTCGAGAAAGTGTCGGCCGAAGAATGGATCGGGTGGTTGGTTTATTCGATTTAAATATCTATTTTTTTTTAAAAAAAATATATATATATATATACTAAAATTCATTAAAACATGCCACACTAAAACATTTGTGAACCTTCATTTTCTTCTCAATGAATTTAGTTAGTCAATATGGATGGTAATGGGTTTCTTATATTATTAAATAGTAATTAAAACAAGCTAAATCTATCTAGTATTTATTGCCTTATCAATTATTGATATTTTTCTCCCTTAAAATTTTTATTATGATGCTATTTTAATTTTTAAAATGCTAATACTTATGGAAGAGATATATTAAATTCTCTTGAATTTTCATTGGCTTCATGACTTGGCTTGCACATTTGTAGAATCATTGATCATGATGTGATAACCTTTCAACGAAAATGTTCATGGTTCATGGTTGTGTTTGTGTAGGAACTCGAAAGAAGCACATTTTGTTTATAAGAAACAACCATGTATAATTTACATTCCATTGGAAAACAAAAGAACAACATAAACATGACAAGTCTTAGTCATAAATAGAAATACAATCAAAATAAACATTACAAGTCTTAGTCATAAATTGAAATACAACCAAAATAAACATTACAAGCCTTAGTCACAAATTGAAATACAACCAAAATAAACATTACAAGTCTTTGTCATAAAATAGAATTGACCAAAGTAACAAGTTAACAACACTACAGCACATGAGTACAACACAAGGAAATACTTAATCGACAAGTGACAACTTTGAAAAAACTTGAAGGTCTTCAATGTCTTTTTCATTTTCTATAACCAGTCTGAAACCTATATAATTAAGAAGAGAAAAACAACCTCATTAAAATTTTAAAAAATATAAATATAAATATAAGGTAGGCTAAACAATTGAATACATACCTTCTTCAAATAATTAAACTTCTTCCAATTCATGATGAATTCAAAGGTCTATTGGATTAGAATTTAGCCAATTTTGAGTACAGATAAGAGTCTCCACTGATTTTGGAGCCAATGAACAACGCTATGAATACGTCCTCCTGTACTAAAAATCGACTCAAATTCTACAATAGATACTGGAATGGCTAATATATCTCTGCTAATACGGCTAAGAACCTCAAATCTATCTCTGCTAATACGGCTAAGAACCTCAAATCATTCTTCTTCCACCACTATAATATATCCAAATCACTTTCATTCTTAACATTAGCTTCAAATAAACATCAATCTTTGACTCCTTAACAAAAGTTGTAGTATCATCACATTCCAACTCTTCAATCACCGTATCATACTCAAATTTTTCACCCAGCTTTTCAGTTGGATCACAATCATTTCTTATGGTATCGGAGTCTGAGACAATTGGTTTATCAGTAGTAGTACTACTACCACTAGGTCCACTACCACTACCACTGCGATTAATACTATATTCATGAAAGATATGTCTCAAACATTGCTCCACTACACTTCCCATGGATTTGGCAACCTCTAGCCCCAAAACATTTTTAAGACAAAAAGATACAAACCTCAGCTTTTTTCGAGGATCCAACACACTAGCATTGTATTTGCACTACTAGCATTCAAACGTATACAATTCTGAACCACTATAATTTGATGGAAAACCCTATTAGAAGTGGTATACAAAGAGCCTAAAATTTTCAAGAAGGTGACATAAAAGACTTTTAAAGACCTAAGCAACATGTTAGCATTTGTCTGATCTTCCTTATTTGGTGACAAATCATGTCTATAAGAACCACCTTCATCTTCTAATCTATCAAAAGCTTTTTCAAACTTATAGACAGCCTTAAGCAGCATATATGTAGAGTTTCATTTAGTGGGAACGTCAAGACACACATAACTCTTACAAGAAATCTTTTCAATTTTAATGCACTTCTTAAATTTCAAAAAACGTGCAGGAGAAGATCTTAAAATCATATAACATATCGAATCCCACTAATGCAATCATTATGTTCCTCCAAAACATCACGTACAATAAGATTTAATATGTGGGCACAACAACGAACACATAACTCTTACAAGAAATCTATTCTTCAAAAGATAAGGAACAAGAGTGTCATTTGAACTTGGATTATCGACCATCAATGTCATCATGTGAAGTCTCGAAGTTTCAGATATTTTCTCCTTATTAAGTACCTGATTTGAATTGTTTAAACGTGGAATTTTTTGGGTTAATAAGAAATTTAAAGGAATTGGATAATTACTTTGTTGTGGAGTAAAGTGATTTAAAGAAGTGGGGTGAAGAGGAAACAAAATAATAAAATATTACTTTTGAATTGAGTTTTATTTAGTTAAGGAAGAGAAAAAGGGAAAAGGGGGGAAAATTAAATAAATTATTTAATTAATTAGGCTTTGGGTGTTGAAAAAAGGAAAGAGATTTATTTTTGTTATTAAATAGGTCATCGATTTGCGTGTCAAGTTAAAAAAATATATATATTTTTTCCCCTCTCTCTCCCTCCCTTTTTGTGTGCCCCCCCTCCCCTCCCCTCCCCTCTCTGATTTTTTTTTTCCTTTTCTTCTCCTTTCGTCGGCAGCAACTCCTCCCCGACCTCTCTTCCTTCTGTTTCTTTAGCTGCCATTGCCGCCCGGTGGGTTTCGTCCGATCGCCGTCGGGGAATCGCGCCATCGTCCCCCCGCCGCTGGCTCATGTAGATCTCACGGTGGGTTTCTTCCGCTCGCTGCCCCACCTTGGTGTCGTCGTCAAGTCATTCGGCCAGCAGCCGCAGGTGGTTTTCCGTCTCTCTCATTCACGACCGTCGGCACCTCATTGTTGTGGGTCGCCGCCAGTTCTCGTTTTCGCGCTTGCTACTGTCGCCGTCGATCAGAGGCCTTCCATCACTGTTGTCTCCCAATTTCAGATTTGGATAGGTAAGACTTAGTGGTTCTTCTTGAGTTTTGTTACCTTGGAAGTGTTGCGTAAAGAACTAAGTTGTGTTTGACTTAGGCAATTAAAGTTGGGCGTGAAGCTTTTGCACTAGGGCGCTTCGTTTGAGTTATAATTGAAGGATTCGTGTAATTGTTTGGCTTGGCTTGCTAACTGGATTTATCTTAACTTACCACGGAGTCTATGTTGATGCCTAAGGATATATATTGACTAAATTATGGTTATTGAGCATTTACTGGATTATTGCGTTGATAGGTTATGATTATTGTGTTCAATTCTACTATGGTTATTTAACTTATTACTATGAATTGGAAACTCTGTGTTTGATTATGTTAGTGATAATTGTGTTTGATTATGTTAGTGATAATTGTTATCTGTTTGATTATGTTAGTGATAATTGTTATGTCGCGGTGATTGTTATGCTGTTTATCATGCCCTGTACCCCTATTGATATGAACCTTTGTATGATTATAATTATGATAGGTTGTTACTTGGGATCACCACCTATGTTTATGTTTATGACTATGACCTTTGGGATCACTGTGTGCCTCCGGGTTCTAAGGATAACAACCCCACCTAGTAGGCTCAGTAGTGGGTGGGTCACTTACTGAGTATTATTGCTCATCCTTTTCTATGATTCTTTTCTCAGGTAAGAGACGGGACAAACAAGCGCATGACAAGAGGAATATGTGACCACACCATCAAACTGTTGTCGCTTCCGCATCCTAAACTCATGCATTTACTCTCTAGGACATAGATCATCTTATTGGTGATCACGTAGGGTAGTGATCAATTATTTATTCATTCTTTTCTTTGTCTTTTGTTATTTTGTGAAATTCTTAGTCAAACTTGTCTTCATGTGTTTAAAGGGGACCTTGTTAAATGATTTATTTTCTGTACATTCGATTTAAATAAAATATTCAAAATTATTTGTTCGGACTTATGATAAAACGTGCCTCATTACCCAAGTTCCAAAGTGTTTACAAAACATTCATGCATAGCGTAGCGTCCTGCTAATTTGGAGGTCGGGTCGTTACACATCACCTTTTCAATGCCCCAATTCTTCAAATTCTTTTCAATAGCTTTACCAATAGTATCACCTTTGTGATTCTCTATGGGACAAAAACTTATTATCCTTTTATGTAAAATCCAATTAGAATCAATGAAGTGGGCAGTTAATACCAAGTAATTTATATTTTGTCCTTTTCATGTGTCATCTTCCCAAACATGTCTTTCAAACGTTTTCTTCCCACTAACATACAACTTAAGTATATCTCTAGCCACAGTAAACCACAATGGAATAACAAATCTAGGTTGACTTGCACATGTTAATTTATCATTGAATTTCTTAAATCCTTTACCCTCCACAAACGTAAATGGCAATTCATCTACAATTATAATTTCAACAAAACTTGTCGACAACTCTCTAAATTAAATCAAATGACTCACATACAAGTTCTGAAATATTATCCCCAACATAGTTTTGTCCTTAGGTTTGAAGTGTCTTTTGAGTTGTATCTCTCTTTCTTTGGTACGGGTATTTTTTGCAATTTTCCAAATGATGCTTCATAGTCCCGTATCATTACGTTGAGAATGACATGCATAAACAACTCCACAATATCTATGTTTAGCATAAGGGTCTTTAAGATCACATTTTAGCCTCTCAAAATGGTCCCAAACAATGGATTGTTTCACATTCTTCCATTTTTTGATGGATTCGAAGTCCTCCTGTATCCTCTGAATCAACATCAATAATATTCACACTTGTATCTTCATATCGTACATTTTTAAAGAATTAGTTGTAGTTCCTTCAAACTCTATATCCACTAAGTCCATGTTAAGTTTATAAATCAAAATTAGAGCAATTATTAAATGTAAAATAATATAAACCTTTATAGAATATAGACTATGGACAAAATATAAACATAAAGAATCCATGTTTGAAGGAAAATCTATGAACTATGAAGCAATCGTTTTCAAGACTTAAAAAGTAGTAGATTGACGAGCAGATGTAGGAAATAATTAGTATGAACCCGTATATGGATTTACTTTTAAAAAAAAAGAAGTATGAACTATGAAGCATCAAACATGAATAATCATCTATTGGAAGGAAAAAGCAGTAGATTCAAAATACGATCCAACATTTGAAGGGGTTGGCGGAGAGATACCTTACTGTTTTGGATGTTTTGTTTAGCTACCTCTGCTGCTGGAGAGATGTTGGAGAGGAGACCAGACGCCGGAGAGACACCGCCGCTGTCGGAGAGATGTTGGAGACTAGACTAGATAGCTTTGAGGAGAGAGACAAAAAGTGATGAGCAAAGGCAAATAACGGAAATACAGAGAGTGAAGACCTAGGGCATGGGTAGGAGGAAAAGGAAGATTATAATTATATATTTTTAATTTTAAGTCATTTTTTAAATCATAGTCTGTTGGTCGAGTGGTCCAGCTTAACTCAAAAATTTCGACCGGCCATAAGTCAGTTTCCCTAGCTAAAAAACTGACTCCGACCGGCACATATTGGATCTTGCCCTACTGCCTTCAGTTCGATCGATTCTATTCAGTCGGCTCGATTTTTTGGTCTGTCATACTCACCTCTAATCTTATTTAATTTGGCTAATATTAAAGCAATAGAATTGATTTTAATTTAAGGTGTATTTGTTGCGTTAAAAGTGTGTACGATGTGTTATGCTCATATTGACCTAATGTCGCATTAAAAATTGCAAGAGATGTATACATTTAGACGCAAGTTTTCCTATAGAAATCCAACTGCAAGTTTAAATAGGTATTCTTGGAGAGTCTAGGGTCGAACACAGGGATTTGTAAGAATTATGCGTTGAGAATGTTCTTTGATTAGTACATTGATCTGTACAAATTTATCAATATGTTCATGAATGAATTCTCTAAAGCTAACTTTATACATAAAGAATTGATGGATAAACAAGTGAAATGATGATATGGGATGAAAATGGATGAATTTGTCAAGTACAAACTATGTTCAAACAGCGTGTGTTGAGAATGGGAGTGGAACCATGAGAAAAGTAGAGTTAAGATAACTTAGCAAGCATTTTCCAAAGTGTTGCTTAAGTAATTTTTCATGCTTACAAACTCAAGATTGAGAACACATCTCTCGATGCTTTGAAGCCACATTAATCTTATTTCTAAGATGCATGGATGGTGAGTTCTCCTAGAAAAAGTTGAACTTTATCTCTAAAGCCAATTCTTTTCTTGTTAAATGTGTAAGGTTAATCACCGACTCTCTCAAGCAGATGAATTTATTTACTTAAACCTATTTGTTCAACAGATTTAGGCAAGTTCGAAGTACCCATTTAATCAAGATGAAAACAGACTTAGTGAAACTTGGAAATACTAACTTCATACACTTAACTCATTAATCATTCAACATTCATGGTGTAAAGTGTTATAGATGAGAATATATGGAGGACTAATGTTAATCAAACTTGTATTAAGAAAATAAATTAATCTCTCGAATGTCATTAACAAAATACAAGCAAGAAGGATGTTCATAATGAAAGAATGAAAGTAAAAGTCGTCAAACCGCCAATGACAATGTCTTGCTTCTTGGAGACTTGAGATGGTGGCTATCTAAGACATGATTTGTACAGGGAATGAATTCTCACTTTTTGAGAGGTGACTCTGAAAACTCTCAGAATTTCTCACAGAAAAGCTGGAGGGTGGTTATGGAAGTTGAGGGAGAATTTTCGCAGAGCTTTCACCACTTTATATTTTCTCTCTGCCTTGATCATGAAGTGTAATGAGCTATTTATAAGCGTCCAAAAAGGTGGTTTCATGATGAGCTAACACCTTTGCATTAAATTTCATTGAATCTGTCATGGTCTGATAAAGTTCTGTCTACTTGCATATTGACATGACAATTGCCGCCCAAGCATCTGAATCTACTTTTTCATCTCGATGCAAGATACTCGACGCATAGATCTTTAAATGTTGTAACTTCAATGATTCTAGCAACTTTTTCCTCTTTTGTACTTAGATTATTTTTTGTTCCCTTTTAACTCTATCCTGTGTTCAGAAATACAAAAACTCATAATTCCCAAGATAAATGCTTTTGTAAACATGGTAAACGCAGAGTTATTCATATTATACAACTCAAATGCTAAAATCATGCATTTATCATCAATATTACTCTAATTACTCCAAATATAGAATATAATAACTTATATTTCTACAAATTATCAGTATTTTATTTTTAATTTTTTGTTTTGTGAATAATTTTTATTTATTTATTTTTATCCAGAGATTGAACGTAATTTTAGGTGAAACCTAAGGAGGAATTTAAGATATGTGTTCAATTCCATGGCTCAGCAACTAAAAACCAAAACGGTTATGGACTACTTTCAACCAACTGTTCCTACTACTCAGCCTGGTATTGTGCAAGCACCCTTGACGTCAACAACTTGAGCTTAAGCCTGGTCTTATCCAAATGGCTCAAGATTGTGCATTCAGAGGAAGTCTAGTTGAGGATCCCCATCGACACTTATGCTCTTTTTTGGAGATTTGCAGCACGGTAAAGATAAATGATGTTACTCCTGATGCCACTCACTTACATTTATTTCCTTTCTTTGTGTAGGATAAGGCCAATGACTGGCTAGAGTCTTTTACGCCGGGTAGCATCACCATCTGGGATGGGTTGGCTCAGACATTTCTGAATAAATTTTTTCCACTAGCAAAGGCGACGAGGCTCAGAACTAAGATAGACACTTTTAAGCATAATGAAGGTGGACAATTATTTGAAGCATGGGAGAGATATAAAGATTTCTTATGGAGATGTCCACAACATTGATATCCATATTGGCTTTACATCCGACTATTCTATAATGGTATGTGAAGTACGACAAAATCCATCTTGGATGTAGCTATAAGAGGATCACTTTTTTTCAAAACTACAGATGAGGCAAATACCTTGCTAAAAAACATGTCGAGCTATAATTGGCCATCTGATAGATCGACAACAAGAGTCACTGGTTTACATGGACTTGATGAGGTAGTTGCGCTAAAGGCACAAATGGCCACCCTCACTAACATTCTTAATAAACTTGTTGTTTCAAGTAATTAGCAGTCGGTAGCATCGATGGCGGTGGCTAATGTTTATTCGACGTTGGAGAATCTTGAGGTGCAACAAGATAACTATGTGCATAGAAGTCAAGGCTAACATGGGCACCACACTCAAAACTCACAAAATTTGACCTCTCATTACCAACCAGGTTTGCGCTTTCACGAAAATTTCTCTTATGCTAACCCTGGGAATGCTTTGCAGCCTCCTCCTAGTTTTGGTCAACAGGTTAAAAAGAAGTTGTCTTTAGAGGAGCTATTAGGAGACTTTATCAAAGAGTCAAGGAATAGAACAAATCAACTGGAGAATACAGTAGCGAGTCATGGGAAGACCATTCAATAGATTGAGATTCAAGTTGGACAGATGGCCACAACTATTAGTGTTATGTTATGCAGAAGGGAGAGTTCTCTAATAGCTCCAAAGGTAATCAACAGGAGTAGTGCAAAGTGGTGACTCTTCAGAGTGGCATGCTATTAGCAAGTTCGTCTGCAAAAGCTGAGATTGAAAGGCTTAATGTCAAGAGAAAGAAGACTAAAAAAGAGAAAAATGAAAAGGAGAAAGAGAAGGATGTGCCCGCTCCTACTGATTCAGGGAAGTATTTTGATCCTACCCCTGTTATTTCTTTTAATATTCCATATCCTCAAAGATTTAAACAAAAGAAATTAGAAGCTCAGTTTTCAAAATTTTTAGAAATTTTTAAGAAACTTCACATCAATATTCCTTTTGTTGAGGCTCTTGAACAGATGTCTAACTATGTTAAATTTATGAAGGATGTGTTGTCAAGGAAGAAGATGTTGGAGAAGTACAAAAATGTGAGCCTAATAGAGGAGTGCAGTGCAATATTGCTAAAGAAAGTGCCTTAGAAACTCAAGAACCGAATGAGTTTTTCTATTCCCTGTCATTTAGGTGGTTTATCTGTTACTACTCTTTGTGATTTAGGTGCTTCAATAAACCTTATGCCTCTGTCAGTCTATAGGAAGCTTGAGCTTGGAGAAGTGTAGTCGACTATCATCTCACTACAGTTACCTGACCATTCCCTTACATACCCCGTGGTATTGTAGAGCACATGGTAGTCAAGGTCGATAAGTTAGTTTTTCCTACAAACTTTGTGGTTCTCGATATGAAGGAGGACTCCGAAATCCCGATTATATTAGGGAGATCGTTCCTGGCCACTGGTAGGGCCTTGATCAACTTATAGGATGGTAGGTTGACCTTTAGGGTCAATGATGAGCAGGTAACGTTTAACATTTATAGGTCCCTTAAACACCATGACAAGGTAAGTTGGTGTTATAGGGTAGAGAATATTGAAGAGTGTGTTGCACGTAATGATATACATATCACCTCTGATCCTCCTAGAACAAGTTCTAGAAATGATAATTCTTCTCTTGTGAAATCTAAGTTGGGGAGAATTGATATTATGTTTGCTGGTTTTGTTTTTAATTTTGATTGATTGTTCTGTAAATGATTATGTTTATGATCCTAGACATGCTTCTGTTAAAAATTTTTCTGATAATGTTTTAGTAGAAATGTTGAATGATGAGACTACTTTCAATTTTAATTTTGTTGATTACATTTGTAAATGGCATTGTGGGCAAGAATTTCTTGTCTCAGGTGGTAAAGAACAAAATAGTGAAACCACCTTATTTCTTGTCCCATGTTTAGCAAGAAGACGTTAAACTTAGTGCTTCTTGGGTGGCAGCCCAAGCTTTTAATAGACTCTCTCTCTCTTTTCTTTTTTTTTTTTTTGTTTTTTAATTTGTTAGGTAGGTAACCACTGGAATGTGTATTGGCTTTTGGTGCCTCGAGCATTTATTATTTTTCAAATGATCTCTTCACACCAAATGCAGATTCACAGGCCTGATATGTTAGTTCCACTACTTTTTCCAAGCCGATACTGTTCACTCCTTCTATGCTTAGTTGTTTTTATAGCATTAAGGACAATGCTAGTTTCAAAGTTTGGGGTGAGAGAAGTATTGTGTTCTTCTGCGTTTGGCTGTCTAATTCTATTACACATGTTAATTAGGAAAATATGAATTATGCATGTTAATTAAGTTGAAAAGTTTGGGTTAAAATTTTTCGATTTTGAATAAAAAATATGACATGATGTTGTGCTTTAATGTGAGAAATTCTATGAGTATGTTATTGATTATGACTACATATGAGTTATTTCAAATGGCATAGTCTTAAGATAAGTTATATCTAAGTCCCTCTTTGAGTCTTTTGCACATCTAAGCACGTAGTCACACTTTAATTCAAAAACCATAACTGAACAAGGTATTAATTTTAGTCTATTTGGTTGTCATCCTGAAAGGCCACCAATTAGACAGTGTCTTTTATGATGGTTGGTAATGTTATACTAAGGGAGAGAAAAAGATTATACTTGTATGTTAAAAATTGTGCACAAAAGATTGAGTTGAATAATAGAATATCATTAAAAGAAAGAGTTGAAAAAGAAAAATTTATAGTGTGTATGCATAGATAGGGGTAAAAAGATCTTTGTCGTGATCAGTTAGGACGCCAGGGAATTGACTAGGTATGAGTTCCTATGGTGAATGGGTGAAAGCTAGTGCCCCTAGGCAAAAAAATACAAGTTTAGGATGTATTTGGGTGTGATATTTCAGGCACCCTAGTTGACATATTACCTTCTTGAGTTTTTTGGATGTTTAATCATTAGTGCATGGGCTAGAGTAGGAGGAAAACTTGAGAAGCTCAATTAAATCTAAAGTCGGTTTTTGAGTTTTTGAATTAAATGTGACTTTGCACACACACATGGAAGGGATGACGAGATTTGACCTTAAAATCTCTTTAACAAGGGATGTGCTTGAAATGTTTCTGATTATGGATCTAGCATGTAATTTTTGAATGATAAGACTTGAGTCATTGACATGCTTATTTATAGTTTCCTTATGGTCTTATTGTTTCTTTGCTCGAGACTAGCAAAGTTCTAAGTTTCTGCCGGTGAAAAAAACCAAAAATGTGTTTTCTTAGGCTTAGAATTTGTTTAGTTTTATTACTTAAAAGAGTTATTTGATGCGTTATATGTTTATTTTGTAGGAAACAAGCAATTGGAGTAGAACAAACAAAATTTGGAGTAAAAGGACCAAACTACTCCTTAGAAAGGTTAAAACTTTGAACTAGGGAAAAGAATAAGTGAAAGGTGCTCGACACCACAAACCCAAGAGGTTTGGGCGCAGATTTTCTGTCGTCGGTCATCTTTTATGTGTCATTAAAAGCTTCTAACTGTTGTTCGTCATTGTTTGTCCGTCATGGATAGATGGTGCTCTGGAACTCTGATTTTAATGTAGTGTTGGGACGCTCACTTATAGTGTTCTAGCGCTTGCACCAATTTCAGGTCTATTTTAAGACCTAATTGCCATCACTTGAATGAGAGTTCGACTTGGGATCATTTAGGGCTTTCCACAGAGGCCGAGAAACTATGAACATGATTGGCTAAATTATTTCATAATTCTAGGGTTTGATTGATTTCAATATTGTTTATGGATAATTCTTGATTATTTTGATTGATAGAATGCATTGGCTTTTTATCATGTTTGCACTTTCCAATTGAATGTTTGATCACCATTTGATTGTTTTAAGGTTTTTAATTCTGCTTGAGAGAGAGATTCATTAACCGAAACTAGCATGATAAAATGATAGGAAAACATTAGAAGCTAAGAACGAAGAGACTTAATGTTATGCTTATTAGTTTCAATCGCATGAAAATAGAATTGGCTTTTAGAAATTAGAAAGGGTTGAGCTCACAAAGGGAAACCTAAATCATAGAACTTCTAGGCCTAAGTTGATACATCAATTTAATTGAAAGAAAATATTTCGAATTCATATATAACAACATTAAATGAGATCAATACCCTAGAACCTCTTAGTTAAGTGAATCTCTAGTTTGAACATTTATTTGTTTTCTTTTATTTTTATTGTTCGCAAATCACCCTATTTTAACCCCTAAATAAAGTTAAGAGAATTGCCTAATAGCTAATTAAATTGAATAAATAATTCCCTGAAGACGTCCCAATTGTTGGGATTTTTATTACTTTGAAAGCGTGCACTTGCGCGTTTATCAAAACACAAAACCCTAGGTGATTCCCAAAGGAAACACAAAACGTCTGATGAATCCCGAAGGAAACATAAATCCACTAGAGATCCCGAAGGAACACAAAACTGTTATGAGTACACTACTACAGGTAGGAGGGTACATAATTTTCACTAGCATTACATAATTGTCAACATTCATAAAGGTCCTACAACACAGAATCATAACACAACTCATAAAACATTGTCATGCTAATCTATCCTCATACATCATGTAAATCACATGCAAAACTTATAGCTAGACTCAGAGAAGCCAACAACATCTTTCTAACTATACCCCCTGACACAAAGACAGTTCTTGTCACACCCCCTCCCAGGTACCCCCTTAACCTAGGAGAAAGTGTGAGGACAGCGGGCACCGACCCTCTGACGACATCCACTATCAACCTTATACCTTGACCAACACCTAATAAGCAGATATATACAATGATTGAACATCATGCTTTAACCACGGTTAAACTATCAAACAAACGTTGATTTACATTCAAACCAATAATTTCATAAGTTCACCAATCACCACCATTAACCCTCTATATGTACAACATGAGTTTAGTTCAACTATCTATAATGCTCAAAATTCACAAACGCTGATGGTGATAGACCAAGACGAGTGGCTGTGTAAGCTAAACACCTCGGACTCGCTCGCTACCTGGAAAACAAAAAAAATAGGGAAAACGTGAGCTAGGTTGCCCAATGAGTGACATATTTAGTAAAACCCTTTCGTTAACTCAAAAACAATGCAAATTTGTATTCAATTTATTAAGCAGTGATAAATCGTTTCCATGTTCAGATAAATCATGCTCAATTAACGCTATCAAATCATATACGTATCACTTCTGAAAAACCATGAAAATACAATACATTTCCTTAGTTGAGGCGGAGCAGAGCTCAACGCTACTCAACATCGAAAACATCCTTAGTTCGGGCGGAGTAATCTTGACACACCCAATGTCAAATATCCTTAGCTTTGTAGAGTAATCTCAACACAACAGCATCTACCATACCTCTATGTGCACATAGATATCATATCCTGGGTTACCCGAATACCTTCTCCGAGTCCTTCAGTACCGAGTCCCATATACGAGATTTAGGTCACCCACATGCCTTCTCCGAGTCCTTCAGCATTGGGAGTTATCTCTATACTCTGGTTACCCACATGCCTTCTCCAAGTCCTTCAGCATTGGGAACCATTCCTACATCCCGACTACCCACATGCCTTTTCCAATTCCTTCAACATTGGGGGGCTTTCTTTTAAAACATAACTCAAAAATAACATGCTTTGAAAATAACATATTAAACATTCACGAGTTTATAACATCTCAACCTTCCACATATTCCTTAACAGTCATCATACTTCCATGAAAACAGAGATTAATATATAACATGCCTTTTATAAAAACTCGGTTAACAACTAGCATGTTGCAAATATTTTCGATGCAAAACCATAATATACATTTATCTGGAAACACATACTTCTTTAAAGCAAATAAGCATTATATCACATTTAAAACTCGTGAAAAGCATAAACATAATAACATGTTTCCAAACAACGGTAAATAACATTAAAACTTTGTATAAAGCATACTTACTTTAAATAAAATTATCATTCTCTAGGCCCTTAGTGGGTTATACGCCTTTCCTAGCTCCTCTCGGCCTAAAATAATACGTTTCCATTTGTTAGATTTCCTTACAATTCCTTTTTACATAGGAAACAAGCTTTAGACATTCATATTATCACCATCGAGACCATACTACATAAAGAAAACCATCACCGAGACTATATTCCATGAAGAAATGCTCAACTATATTTCATTAAAGAGTCCACTAATGCACGAGATTCAAGCCATTAGCGAGACTAAACCAGCGAAAACAAGTAAAAACCAAATGTACTAGCGAGACTGTGGATGAGCGAGACCACCGAGAGTAGTGAAATTTATGAGACAAATTTTGCCGGCGAGTCTAGGGAGACTTATCTCGCTTTTGCTTCTTCACGTTCCCAGTATCGTCCAACTTCCCAGCGAGACTCGCCTCCTTCTGCTGCTATCTTCACTACTGCCCAAACTTCTAACTGCTAAAAGTCATATTTCTAGCCCGAATTAGAATTTCTTCCCTTCTATAAACTTGTAGAGAAATATGTTATCTAGCTTACCTCAAAATTTCAGAGCTTAACTTCTCTTCGTTCGTCAGATACTCCCAATTTACTTCGCCCTACTCCAGATCACTCGGGAAATCTGTATCAGTCACTTCCACCTAAAATGTAACATGTTTCTCTTCATATTCAGCTCAACCATGCTTCACAAGAGGTGTTCAGAATTGAGTTAAATTATTAACCTAAAATTTTCATCTTCAAACTCGGTCTCTTCAGTTCAATATCCACCAAACACCATACCTTGTTTAGCTGCGTGGCAGCAAGCAAACCTTCTGCTTCAGCTTCAATTTCACCATGAAACCGACCAAAATTCTACATGAATTTGCCCCTGATATCTTCTTCTACCTCCCCTCGATGCTCAACTAAAAAATAGAGTCGGTTTGAGCTTGAAAATGAAAGAAAAGCAGTCAGCAACCTCACCAATCTAAAAGTAAAACCCAACTGACTTCCTTCCACTATTTCTTTTCTTTCTTCTTTTCTTTTTTAATTTGTTTATTAATTTTCCTTTTCTTTTCTTTTATTTTTCTTTCTTTCTTTCTTTTTAATTTAGGGAAAAAAAAACAAAAAGAAAACCCGCTTTTACGCCCCAATTGATATTCAAAGTCAATTCTAGCTCGGTTCCTCTTAATGACTTAAAAATTCAACTTACCAAAAATTACTTCTGGGTTCCTTCACTTCTTTCTTCAATCTACAAGAGGGAGAACAAGTAAATAAGTTCACAGCAATACTACGTATACGTTTAGCAGTTACAAATGAAAGTAGGGTTAACAATTTACCACCTCCTTATAAGAATTTCGTCATCGAAATTCAGTAATTGCTAACGCCTCGGAAATAGATGTGGATACTTCTTTATCATTTGCTCCTTGGTTTCCCAGGTAGCTTCTTCTACATCGTGATTCTTTCATAAAACCTTGACCAACAGAATCACCTTGGTTCTCAGAACTTGTTCCTTCTCGTCCAACACTCGAACCTGTTCTTCTTCATAACTCAGCTCTTCCTTTAGTTCAATAGGTTGCACCTCAAGTACATGAGTAGGGTCAGGGATATATTTCCTTCAAACTCACACGTGGAATACGTTATGAATCTTAGACATCTCCATTGGTAAAGCCAACTTGTATGTTGCTGGTCCAACCCTTTCCAAGATCTCGAAAAGTCCAATATACCTTGGACTCAACTTCCCCTTCCTACCGAATCTTAGAACTCCTTTCCACGGTGATAACTTCAGGAATATCCTTGTAAGCCCTAACTTGTAAGGCATGCTTAGCCTTAGGGAAAAGCAAGCTAAGAAGAAGTCTATGTATTATGCATTGAAAATAGGAGTAGTGGCCGAGAGTGAAAGAGCAAAAATGGTTAAGTGTTGGCCACAGCTATGCGTTGTTGAGGTAGAAGAGTTGTTATGTTTGGATAGAGCTACAATGCGTTAGAGGTGTAACCATGAAAAGTTGCTATGCGTTGGTGGTTGTTGTTGGCGTTTGAAGTAGGATGCGTCGAGCGTGTTATACGTTGGTGTGTTGTTGTGGGCATTTGAGGTAGGATGCGTCGAGC
Organism: Citrullus colocynthis; assembly: GCA_031780015.1. Taxonomy (NCBI): domain Eukaryota; kingdom Viridiplantae; phylum Streptophyta; class Magnoliopsida; order Cucurbitales; family Cucurbitaceae; genus Citrullus; species Citrullus colocynthis. The sequence continues at coordinate 503,570 of QLSR01000077.1, forward strand.
GTGCTATGCGTTGGTGGTTGATGTGGGTGTTTGAGGTAAGATGCGTCGAGCGTGCTATGCATTGGTGTGTTGGTGAAAAATCTGCACCGGCCAGCTTATTTTAAAAAGGAATGGAAGTGGAGGTTAAGTCGGCAGCATATATATATGAGTGGACCAAACATTTAATCATTTTAGACACTTTCCAGAGCTCAAGTCGGTCTCATTTTTCAAACACACAACAAGGGAAGGTAGAAGAAGGTGTTCGTGTCGAATTCAAGTGAAATTCTATTTGTTTTGGTGGTGTAACTAAAGCTGGAATAGGAAGTTTGATTGTGGTCGTAAAGTCCAAGCATGGTCTAGTCATTGGAGAAGTGCGTGCTGAGGAAGTGGAAGATAGGGCTGAAATTTTTAGGTTAGTAAGTTAACTCAATTCCTAACGATTTTTATGAAGGATGTTTGAGTTAAATTTGAGGGAAAACATGTAAAATTGTAGGTGAAAGTGATTACTATTGATTTTGCTGGGCAATTGAGAGCAACTGAGGGTTATTTGAGAATATCTCTCAAACGGAGAAAGAACATGCTCTGAAATTTCGAGGTAAGTTAGAGAACCTACTCCTTTACAAGTTTGTAGAAGGGAAGAAGTTCTGAATTTAGCTGGAAATACGATTTTTATCAGGTAGAAGTGGGAACAAAAAGAAAAGGAAGGAACTCTGCTGTCGGGTGTCGCTAGGAAGCGGGTGTCGCTGAGTAAATAAAGTATAAGTAGCGAGACGAGTGTCGCTTGAACGCGAGGGGTTGTCCGTCTCACAAATCTCACTGAGTTTCGCTAAGTCTCGTTCCTCAGGTAAATCTCGCTAATCTCGCTTATCCTGGTGTTGCTAGTGTCGTGCCCTATTGAGTATTTTCGCTAGTAATCTCGCTAGGAATGTGAAATCTCGATGGTAATCTCTCTAATGACATAAAATCTCGCTTATTATGTTTACTTTGGGAAAAAGGGGAGTCTCGGTGATGAATCATGGTTAGAGTTTAATTATGCATACTTAACAATCATGTAAAGGAAGTTTAAGGAAAGCGTAACGTGAGGAATGTGTATTTACAGGCCAAGAAGAGCTCGGAAAGGCATATAATCCACTCAGGGCCTAAGAACAAGTTGTGAGTGACACTTTTCTTTCTTTGAAAACGATTTTATTGAAGATGTTCAGTTTGATGTTCTTATGAGATATGGCTTTGAGATGAATTGTTTTCTTGAAAAGCATGATGTTTGATTATATTGTTCACAAGACATTTTCTATAAAATGTTGAAAGGCATGTTATGAAATATTGTTTATCATGAAATATCTGATTTTTCATTAAAGATTTTCATATGAAGTATTTATGTAAAATACTGGCTTCTAAAATGTTTTAGAGGAGGCTCAATGCTGAAGGACGTGAGAAGGCATGTGAGTTTCCCCGGGACCCAGTACTGAGGGACATGGAGAAGGTACTTGGGCAACCCGCCATATTCCTATGTGCAAATAGAGGTTGTGACGTTGGGTGTGTTAAGTCTTGCTCCACCTCCACTAAGGTTGATTTCAACGTTGAGTGTGTTGAGTTTTGCTCTGCCTCAACTAAGGTTGTTTTCGACGTCGGGTGCATTGAGTCTTACTCCGCCCTGACTAAGGAAAAATTTAAAACAGAAGAAGACTTGATGCGTTGTAGATTGTTTTATTGAATATGATTGGAAACGATGTTTTAAATGTGAATTCATATGATTTGATTAAGTGGTTGGAAGGTATGATTTTTCAGAAATGATGATACAGATCCATGTTTACGCATATGGTGTTATAATGATTGTAACATGCCTGTTTTCAAACAAAAGATAATTTCACAAAACAAGTTACTCATGGGGCTCTTAGCTCACGCTTTCCATGTTTTCTTTTCCTCCCAGGTAGTGAGGACGTTTCTGATGCTTAGCCTACTTCAGCTCACCTTGCCTAAGCTTCGAGTTTTCAGATATTAGTCACATTTGAAGAGTTGTATGTGTATATAACCTTATATAGGTGGCATGTAGTCCTAGTTGTACATATATTGGGATGTGAGATAGGATGTTTTATAAATATATTATGGATAAGTTGGAAGTTTAATTATATAAATATAAGTACTTATAGTTCTGGTTCCATGAAGAGATATGTATGTTATGAATTGTCAAGATTATCAAGTACAAATGGACAGTATACGTCACAAGAGAGGTGATGTTTACTGTCCTTACATCTCCTCTCGGGTTGAGTAGGGTAATCGGGGAGGGGGTGTGACAACCCTATTGCCAACTTCAAACTCAAGATCTCTCCTCCTGTTATCAGCATAACATTTCTACCGATCTTGAGCTGTCTTAAGGTTCGCTTTAATCATTTCCACCTTCTTAGAACTCCTTTCCACGGTGATAACTTCAGGAATACCCTATTGCCAACTTCAAACTCAAGATCTCTCCTCCTGTTATCAGCATAACTTTTCTGCGATCCTGAGCTGCTTTAAGGTTCACTTTAATCATTCATCTCTGGTCCCACCAGCTTCCTTTCTCCAACCTCTCCTAGCATATTGAAGAAGAAGAAGAATTTATTTATTATTATTATTTTTTTAACTTCCACACTTAACGAGGCCACTTTACTTTATATATGTTGGAATGTATGCTCTAAAGCCTCGTAGTTAATATGTTATTTGAAATAATGGTTGATTATTTTATATATGCAATTATCCACTAAAGAAAGATCAAAGGTTATTTTATGTAACTAAAACATGTATGCAATTGACATACAAGTGGATCATGTTTAAGTAATAACCTAAATGGTCTGTAGTATATGGATAAGGTTGGGTGTCTGATCTTAGTGACACTACGGATACGACCCAATTTGTAATTAATATTGGTTATATCCATAGACACAAAAATGTATCTACAGTACGAAGAGTGTAGCTATAGGTCTTTCGTAGAGTGACCCACAGTTAATGAACATTTGGTCAATTTAATTAAAAAGTTTAATTAATTAATGTCGTATCATTAGAGCTTCTAATCTGTAGGTCCATTAGGCCCCCTGCTAGCTCACTAAGGATAAAACAAATATTATTTAGTTTTGGATAAATTTAAATTGTTCAAATCAAATAAAGGAATGTGCATTAATTGTATGAGATACAATTAATATAATGTATAGAGATACATTATAATATATTATTGTTTTCAAATAAAAGAAAATGAACCAAAATATTTAGAAATATAGCAACATTTTACTATCTATCTGCGATAGATCTCGATAGACTACTATTTGTGTCATGATAGACACAAATAGTAGTCTATCGTAATCTATCATGGTCTATCGTAGATAGATTGTGATATTTTGCTATTATTTGTAAATATTTTTCAACAGTTTTGTCATTTAAAATAATTTTCCTATAATATAAAGTTTTTTTTAATTACATTCAAAATTAAATAATATATTATGAGAGTATTAATGTTTGAATAAAATTCAAATATTAAATTAATATGAATAAGATTCATAGACTGAGAGAATTATATGTTAATTGTATATGATACAATTAATATAATGTATATAGATACATTATATTATAAAGTTAATTTTGAATTAGATTCGAAGTTACACTATATAATATAAGAGAATAATATATTTGAATAAGATTCAAATATTAAATAATATGAATGATATTCATATTAAAACTGTAACGACCCGGCTTCCTAGGACTTAAACTAGGTCATTACCACATACATGCAAACATCTCAAAACAGCACTTTTCATAATTTAGACTAAAATTGAAAGAATTTTATAAATCAAATAAATTTTATTAAATCTGCATAACTAAAAATCTTTGATGGGGGCACCCCTAGATTTTAAAACAAAATTTTGTATAATCATCTAGTAGCGTAAAAATTGACATTTTGATTTCAAACATCAAGATTGGAAACATGAAACATATGTGCGAAAGCATCTGATTAGTCTCAATAGCTAGATCACAGATTCTTCTTTGTCATACGCCTGTTTGTCATTGCATTTATCTGAAAAATGTAACATAAGAAAGGGTCAGCGAAAAAAAAAAAAAAAAAACTCAGTAAGTAACCCCGCTACTGAGGTTAGGCTGTGCCAATCACATGCAAACATGAACTGAGACTCCATGCTAATGGAACCTAAAGATTTTTCATTCCTGGCTCACATTGTCTCCTTTCCTCGAGACATGCCTTAATCTCTTGCACATAAGGTCCGAGGTATATCTTTCATATACCTAGAACCCTCTGAGTTGCATCACTTTCATACACCCAACGTCATCTCTAAAAATTTTGGGATGAGCACCACTTACATACACATAGTTATGTATAAACTACTTACGTATACACATAACCCATTGTGCATACACCACTTTCGTGCATCCCAATTCGCTCTAGATATGTGCACTTTTACACATACAGACCTTAGCAGATCACTTTCATGCACTAGAGCCCTTGAACATGCACTACTTTCGTGCAGTCAAATACTATGGGAAGGTAAAGAGATTGCATCCAAACTCATAATTTCACGCTACATTCACATATGTGAGAGTCCCACATAAAATTTTGTAAATAATATCATGCTAAACAGTCTTAACAAACATGCATAATATCATAACAATGAATTAATCCTAGTACATCACTTTTATGCATCAGTTCAAGTATGTAACAAAACACTAACAATTTATATCAAATCACATGGCATCTATACTTTTAAAAAAAATGCTTAAAAATTGTATATGAACAAATATCTAATTTTTTGCCTGGCTCTAAGGCGTTCCAGTAGTAGAATCACTTACCTCAAATTTAAGTCTAATTAAATAAGCAGTCCAAACTCTTTTTCGTCTTTGGGTAATATTCTTGAATCAAACCCAAAAATTATAAACCAAATTTAATTCCAACTTGACCTAATTCCAAAACACAAAATTAACCCAAAAGTTCCAAATAAAAACTTACCAAAAATACAACTTGCTCCAAAATTAATTCAAACTTTAGTTGAGATCCTTTCTTGAAAACTTATCGAAATACCTTGAAACTGTGGACAATGACTCCAAAGACTCCAAATTGCCAATATAAACCCAAATCACAATGGGTAACCACGAAATGAGGGCAAAAGTTGATGGGCAAGAAAGATTTTTAAGAAACCCAGAAAACTTACTAAAAACCTCAAGATTCTAACAAAACGGCACAACAGAAAAAAAAAATCCGACAAAGATTACCCTTATTGGTGGCAATAAATAGCGGCGGCTGGAGGAGTGGGTCTTGACTGCCGACGTTGGTCACAAAGATGAGAAGAAAAAAGAATGATTTTTTTTTTGTTTTTTTATTTTTATATATATATATAATAGTGACTTTGCGAAGTGTGCAAAGTAAAAAAAAAAAAAAAGAATTTTTGGAAGGGGGAAAAAAAAAAAAAAAGAATTTTTGGAAGGGGGAAAAAAAAAAAAAAAGAATTTTTGGAAGGGGGAAAAAAAAAAAAAAAGAATTTTTGGAAGGGGGAAAAAAAAAAAAAAAGAATTTTTGGAAGGGGGAAAAAAAAAAAAAAAGAATTTTTGGAAGGGGGAAAAAAAAAAAAAAAGAATTTTTGGAAGGGGGAAAAAAAAAAAAAAATTTTTTTTTTTTTTTATTTTTATATATATATATATATATATATATATATATATATTTTGTTGGGTTTTATGTCCTAAAACTTGTGGTTTATAAATGATAAACATATTATGTTTTCAATAAAGTTAATGAGGTTTATTCAGTATAGATGATATTGAATATGTAAGTTACGTATAAATCTAAATCCAATAAACTAAAGAACCTCTGACTATAACTTGAATACTTAGGCTTTATGTGTGACATAAAAATGGGTCAAGTTTAAGTAATAGCCAAAACGGTCTATAGTACTATAGGGATAAGGTTGGGTACCTTATCTTGGAGACACTATGGATGCAGCCCATTTTGTATTTGATACAAATGATGTGATCTTATATCGTTCATGTAAAGACATGAGAGTGGGGACATCCTATGCAATGAGTTTATGGATAAGACTGGGCCATGAGATAATCACTTTTACTTCATAACGTCATTTACTATTAAGACTAGTTATTTCAATATGATGACCTAGGTAACTCGATCTTAATTCTAAGCTAACTATGAACTCCCATTTATTTAATCTGCATGGGTGAGAGTGGTTTGAGTCTGTCGACTCAATAAGCCTACAATTTTGGGAATAAGACCAGGTAGACATAGTCTTGCAAGATAGAATTTGCTCCTACCTAATCTAAGGTTAGTAGAGAAGTTGTTCCCTTAAGTATTGACTTCGGGTCTTGGACATGGGGGCCCACCCTCTCATTGTTCCGAGAGGGACTCGATTTGATGGTTGGACCACAAACTAATTGTTCATTAGACGATTAGTGGGACTTAAGGAACGAGATGTAATTACAGGAGTAAAACGGTAATTTTGACTCAGTTGTAATTACAAACAACTTGTGAATGATCAACTTACTAATCATGGTTATATCAAGTGTACAGAAATATATCTACATTGAGGAGAGTACAACTAATGGGCTATAGTGGAATGTCCCGGTAGTTAACGAATGTTAACTAGCTAGGTTAAAGAGTTTAGCTAGTTAATTTTGCATCGCTGGAGCTCATGATTTGTAGGTCTATTAGGTTCCCTTGTTAGCTCATGGACTAAACCTTAGAAGAGTGTGATGAGAGAATTTGAAAACGTTCAAATTCATTACATTTTGTCCATTTAATTATGAATTAAAAAAATGGAGAGTTGGAAAATATTTAAATATGATTTAAATATTAATCGCATGAATAGAGATTCATCAGGTTGAAAAATGTCGGGATTAGTGGAAAGATAATTAATTTAATATAATCAATTAAATTGTTTAATTAATTATTATTTAAATTAATTTTATATTTAATATTAAATTAATTTAAATAATAATTAATTAAATGAATTAATTTTAAATAAAAAGAAAAGAAGGAAAAATTCTTTTATTAAATGAATTTAAGAAATTCATTTTAAAATTGAAATTGAGAATTTCAATTTTGCATGAGGTTGTAGGAGCAGGTGTTTTCACCTCACCTCAAACCATCATGAAACCACATATAATTCCACTCAATTTTTCACCTAGTCGGGCGTTAATGTATTGTAAATCTAATTTTCATGTTATCTTCTTTAAATAGAGGATGATTAACATCAAAATTGGTGATTGATTGCTGAGAATTTTCATCAAAATCATCCCAAGAACCCTTCTCCGAACTCTCCATAACCTTCATTTTTACTCCAAATTCATCACAATTTGGATCCTACAATCCATTTAAGGTCAGAGAATAACAAGGAAGACTCTTGTGGTGGCCCACGAAGTGTTTCCCGAACTTTTTGGCTAAAGTCGACCTGCCACAGGCGCATCCGATGGATTCCGTGTGATCAAAATCATCAAAGAAATTGCTTCAATTTTGAGCTACAATAAGTAAGTATCAAAACTTTGCTTTTTATTTTTATTATTTTTATTTTTTTATGAACAAACATGTTTAATACTTAAAATTGATGTAGTTAAACTATTTTAGATCCAAATTGTTTCTGCATGTGTGTTCCAAACTTCTTCATATATATATATATATAACTTATTTCCTTTGCTTTTCAAAAGCCTAATTTCATATTCATATAAATATACTATTTCTTTTCATTTTCCTTCTCCCAAAACAAAATATAAAACTTATTTAATCTTCATATTTTTTTTCATCATATCAAAATCAAATCCTTCCCAAATCCAATGCCACAAATTATCTAATTAATTTAATTAAATAATTTAATTAAATAATCTCCTAACAACCAATGCCACAAATTTAAATTTCAATTCCACAATAACTTATCCATTTTTCCTTAAATTAATCAAATTCTTAAATCTCACCCAAATCCAAATCTTCAAATAAAATTCAACTTTCATAACCCCAATTAAATTCAATTTTCCATTAATTGAATTAAACTCAAATCTTTGATCACATTCAATCTAAATTGAATTATCATTTCAATATAATTCAATTAAGCCTTAAATATTCAAATAATTACCCAAATAATTCAAGATAATTAATTCAAAATTACCTGAAAATTTGGGATGTCACAACAACTATAGGTTAAAACACAATATGAATGAGATTCATATTTAAACTATAGGTTATGAGAGGGAAATACACTTGAATATGATCCAAATGTAATATTAATTACATATGTGATATTTAATTAATTTATATTAATTAGGAAAATTATCTTAAATGACAAAACTGTTGAAAATATTTACAATTAATTAATAGACTACTATTTGTGTCTATCGTGACACAGATAATAGTCTATCTTGATCTATCCCAAATAATCAGTGAAATTTTGCTATATTTATAAATATTTTGGTTCATTTTGCTATATTTGAAAAAAGCCCTATTAATTAATTAGATTAATTAATATTTATTTAATGAAATTAAATTAAATTTGATTTGATTTAATTTTAGTTAAATTTTAACTCCCTGTGGTTAAGGGAAGTTAAAGCATATGGTTAAAGGGAAGCTAATCCATAATTAACTTTCCCCTCTCTATCATTTTTTGGAGTTATAAGTGTTGGGTTTTATACCCTAAAACTCGTAGGTAACAAATGAAAACAATTGATTGTCATTAATAAAACAATGTTATTTCAATAAGTGTTATTAATTTTATTATATTTATTTTGTCTTAATAACCCTGAAATCTAAAAAACTAACATCCTAGGTTGTCTTATGAGTCTTGAACAGTACGTAAAGGCATACAGGGATCAATGATCAAGATACAGCCTAAAGGGTCTATAGTATAGGGATACGACTCCGTATCTTATCCTGATAACACTATGGATATGACCCACTTTGTATTTAATACAAACACAATGATCCAATGCGTTCATGTAGGTGACATGCGAGTGGGGATATCCTATATAATGAGTGTGCATAAGACCCAACCTCGAAGTAGTAACCACTAAATGTAACTCTGTTAACTAGTTAGGTCTCCATTTTAATAGGATGACCTAGGCAACTTAGTCTTAATCCCAAGTATATTATGAACTCCTGTTCATGAGAGATTGCCCTTTTGATTTGTATGGGAGAGTGGCTGGTTTGCCGACTCAATATGCCTACCATTTTGGGGACAAACCCAAGAGGGGAGTTGGGAACATAATTATACAAGATAAATTTCACTCCTTCCTGACTTTAGGGTAAGTGTTGGGGTCATAGCTTGTTGTGCATAAAGTATATTAGATGTTATAATTTCAGTACAGAGTGCGTCGAGAATTACTCAAGTATGATCATTAATAAGCAAGTTTTCCTATAAAAGCCCGAGTATAAGCTCTTATAGGTTTCCTGGCGAGTCCAGGGTCGAACGCAGAGATTTGTAATAACTAGGCGTTGAGAATAGATACATGACTATGCGGTGAACTATACATGTAATATGTTCAAGAATTGTATGTACCTAAAACTATACATAAAGAATGTATAAACTTTCCTACAATTAACAATGAGGTGGACGCGGCGAAGGTTAGTCAAATGTCATTTAGTGTCAGATAGCATGCGTTGAGAATGACGGTGGAACCATGCGATAAAAGTAGAGTTAACGCAGGAGCTAGTTGTTACTTAAGCATATCTAAGTATATTTACATACCTACAAACTTTGGGTTTGTGAATCCATCTCTCGATGTTTCGTCACCACATTAATCTTATCTCTAAGACGCATGGTAAGTTTGCGTTGGCAAAAGATGAACTACATCTCTGAACCTTATCTAGTCTTGATACATGCTAAAGATTAACCATCTACTCTCTCAAGCTAGACAGTCGTGCTTACTACATTTGCTTGTCAGACAAAGCTATGCAAGCTAATGACATGCATTAATCAAGATGTAACATACTTAATATTGCTTAAGGAAAACTAACTTCTTAACATCTTACTCATTTAACATTCAAACAACATGGTGTAAAGTATTTAATATGGAAATAAATGGAAGATAATCGTCAATCAAACTTATATTAAGAAAATAAACCATTCTCTTGAATGTCATTAACAAAACATAAGTAAGAAGCAGGGAAATGGAGATAGAACAGAAATGGAAAACGTCAAGCCACCACTGGCAACGTCTTGCTTCATGGAGGCTTGAGATGGTTGCTATCTAATACATAAATTTCATAGAGTGAAGGTTCTCACTCACTGGGAGACGACTCTGAAAATTCTCAGAATCCTGTTCACAGAAGAACTCGAAATGGAGGTTGGTTATGGTGAGGGAGAATTTGTGCAGAGTTTTCATCTCTTGAACTCGTTTCTCTCCTCCTTTTGAATGGAGAAGCTTTGGGCTATTTATAGGCGTCGAAAAAGTGAACTCATGATGACTTGACACCTTTGCATTAAATTCCATGCACTGCTGCACAGACTTTTCACATTGTCGGCCCATCGGTTCTGCCATGATCTGATAACGTGTAATCCTTTTTGCATATTGACATGATAGCTTTTGCCCAGGCGTTTGTATCTGCTTTTTCTTCTCAACGCATGGTCTCGACGCATGGGTTTCCACTTTTTTTGTTCTCGCAACAGCTTCCTCTCTGGCACTTGGATTATTTTTGCTTCTTTTCTACTTAATCCTGCGTTAAGAATATAAAAGCTCATATTTTTCAAGTATATTTTTTTGTAAATGGTGCCAAAGCATGGTAATACATTTTACAAAATTCAACTGCCAAAATTATGCATTTAGCCTTAAAGTTACTCTAATTAATTCAAATAGTGACTATAATAACTTATATTTCTACAAGTTATCAGTAAGTATATGAGTGTTCTCTTAAGTGGTGTCTTTGAGACTTGAACAAAGGGCCCTACCCTTTCACTGGCCCAAGAGAGTTTTCTGTTTAATGGTTGGACCATAAACAGGTTGTTCATTAGAGACATATGGGTACTTAAGGATCTAGAGGTAACCTACCTAGGGGTAAAACAGTACTTTGACCTAGCTGGCATTACAAACAGTTGTGAAGGACTAATTTGTTGTTATTAGTTAATATCCGTGGACACAGTAATATATATGCAGTGAGAAGAAGTGCAGCTGTAGGTCTTAAGTGGAGTGTACCCATAGTTAAACGAATATTGATTAATGTGGTTAAGTGAGTTTAGACAATTAATCTCATATCATTAGAGCTTTTGATAGGTCTATTAGGTCCCCTTCCTAGCTCGTAAAGGGTATTAAGGTAATTAAGTCTTGAATGGAATTTGAAATGTTCAAATTCACTTAGGAAAATAGTATAATGTATAATGATACATTATAATATAAAGTTTATATTTTAATTAAACTTAGTATAAATATATTTTAGACATGATTCAAAAATTAAACTTATGAGAGTATTAAATATTTGAAATAGTTCAAATATTCATATTATAATGATAATTAATGCATATAATATGCGCATTAAAAACTATATGTTATGGGGAAAATATAGTTGAATTTGATTCAAATAAAAGTTAGACATTTAATTTGGTAATTGATTAATGGAAAAATTAATTGATTATTTGATTTAATTCGATTTAATTAAATTAATTGAATTAAAACTATAGGTTATGGGAGAGATATTCATTTAAATATGATTTAAATGATTTACTAATTAAATTAGATTTAATTAAATAAATTAGTTTTTATTTATTTAATTAAATAAATAAAAATAATAACTCTCCCTGAGACGTGGAGTGATCCTACGTCTGCCATTTTTCTCATCCTCATACCATCAATAAAACCTTTTGGTATGTCCATCAAGCTGCCAGAATAGTTTTGCCAATTTTTTCCCACAATATTTCTCTCAAATTTTTCCGATTTTTCAAGGTTGGTTCCCACAAACCACAATATCTAATATCTCAAAGAATAAGAAAGGTTCTTCGTGGTGGTGTAATTTTCCAAACCCAAAGGGTTTTCTCAAAGATTCGTCAGAAAAGGTATGAGTTTTTCAGATTACTTTTGTATATTTGAAAATTCTAGATTTAATTTTACAGAGGAAGTAATTTTCTCTCAAGAGAATTTTTCTTCCCTTAGATTTCAAAAAAGGGTTCCCACAAACTCAATTCTTGTGGAAAAATAGTGGGGAAGACTTAGCGGTGGTGTCATGTTTGGTACCGAAGAAGTATTGCCGAGATCGTGATCACAATGAAGATTTGGAGAAGATTGAAGAGTTGTCTTCAAAGATATTTTCTTTCTCTTTGGATTGCCGAGATCATGATCACACGCATTCATGCGCTTCCACACAGAATTTGATCCCTTCAATATATATATTTCAAAACTCTAATTACTTATTAACAATCCCTTTCCTTTTGCCCTTTTAAAACTCCAAATTCTTAAATTCATAAATCTTTTATCAACATCTTAAATTGAATTATCTTGCCAAAAAAATTCAATTTTATCCACAAAATTTCAAAATAAACTCAAAATAATTGAGATAAATACTTTCGATTTACCTGAAAATTTGGGATGTTACATAAACACTCACTGATAACCAATGAGCATATGAGAATAGAAGCTTAAGATCATTAACTTTTCAAACCTCAAAGATTAAAAATGTCTATTTTCAAATTTCAGTGACTAGAGTGACACCTATTTCAAACTCAAAAACATATTTTGCGATAAAAAATGAAAGGTTTTGAAATAAAATTTGGGTATCATATCAAAGTACATGTGCATAGTTCATAGATTATACTTTTTTTTTAGTACAACTAGGAAATGGAGATCCAGCCTCCAACCTCCATAGAAAAAGATAATGTCAATTACTATTAAGCTCACTTGGACTATCATATACTTATTATTTTCTTTTTTTGATTTTTATATATGGAAATTATTTTAAATGACAAAACTATTAAAAATATTTATAAATAATAGTAAAATATCATAGTGTATCTGCAATAGACTGCAATAGTAGTCTATCACGGTCTATCACATAAAATTTTGTTATATTTGTAAATATTTTGGTTCATTTTTCTATATTTGAAAACAACACTTTGATATATAGTATACTTATTAATTTTTGCTACAAAATCTTGGATCTTTATTTGCGGAAATATTGAGTTTAATTTTTTATTTTTAAGTACTAGAAAGATGGGGCCTTTTTTTCTTCCCTTTCCTTTTTGAAAACCGGCAGAAATACCAAGTTATAATTATGTTTTGTTATATTGCAAACTATATATATATATATAGAATAGTTAAGATTAAAATTCATCTTATATTTAGAATATAAAAGTATATCATTGTTTATTATTATATGAATTCATGTAAGACTATGAAAATGTGAAAATGTTTTGTTTAGATATTGATAGAGCATATAGTGTAAGCCAAAACGAATAGTGCTACTAAAATACAAATACAATATGTATTAACGACTAAGAGACATAGATTCAAATCTCTTCACAATAATAACTATGGAAAAAAAAATCATTTAGTATATATATTAGCCATAGACACAAACTCCAAGAAATTTTTATATATTGTCAGCGACCTTACAAACACGAATGTGAATGAATGACACAAAGAAGGTTATACATCGCTAATACCAATATAACTCAACTTGTATTACTATCATATTGGCCTTGCGGCTAAAGTTTTGATTCAACCAGCCCATATGTTGTTTAAAAAAAGTTTTACTATTAAAATTTAGGCTAAATTATACAAAAAATCTCAAAACGTTGTACTTTGTGTCAAAAATACCCTTGAACTTTTAAAAATTTCAACAATACTCTTAAACTTCCAAAATGAGTTAAAAAATACCCTTATCGTTAATTTTGGATGAAAACTATTAGTGTTTTGTGTAAAAAATACCCTTACTCTTATATGAACAAAAAACTGTCAACACCGTCTTACTTCTCTATTTTTCATTTTTTTTCTTTCTCTCCTTTTTTCAATACCTGCTTACTCCCTTTTTGTTAATCGTGTGGTATATTTTTTTTATCTAAAATAAATGAACAAATGAAACTGCACAGTTCATTCAAGGTATATGAATTAATAAGAAGAAAGAGAAAGAATCACTAAGGAAATTTTAGGAATTAAATGTTTTAACAAAGTTGTACGTTAGTAGTTGAATGTGTGTTAATAACCAAATTGGCAATAGCATTTTTGAACTTTTTTTAGTTAAAATTAATTATTATTATTATTATTATTATTATTATTATTATTATTATTATTATATTTTTTTTTCAGTGAAGTATTAACCGTATTTGTTTATAAATTTCTGGTGAAAGTGTTTTTTATTTTTTTAAGTTAAAAATTGTTTTTTAAACTTTTCGAAAGTTCAAAGATATTTTTGAAACAAAATTTTAACAGTTTCATATAAAACTAGGATAAGGATATTCTTGGGTAAATTGCACAAAATGACCCAAAAACCAAAAACTTTTCTTTGGATGACCTACTTCAAAAAACGTTATCATTAGTGATCTTTTGGCCACATGAAATACTCATTTTACCCCTAAAAATTAAAACAGTCGTCCGGTCATTCGACCACACTCTCTCCCCCGAAATTCTCTACATTGAATGCTCAAGCCTTCATCACCAACATTTTACGAAAGTCATTCAATGTCAACTAACATTATACCAACAAAATTGAATGCGAGGATACTAATGGACGGTTGCTCTCACATATTCTTCCATTCTTCCATTGTTCTCTGCAGTTCCATTTTTCTGTGCGAGTTACAGCGTCGATCGCTTTCATATTCGTCCAGTGTTAGTTTTTTCTTTTGGTACAGATCAACATCGTGGGTTAGAACTAGAAATATAGAGAATGTAAGTGTTTTTCTTCCTATATCGTTTATTTTTATATAAACGATCGATTAAATTCACATAGTCGATCACTTATAACTAACTAAGTGATTGCCTACCATGACTAAGTGATCGCTTACATGATACTAGATGATTGCTTACATGATACTAGGCGATTGCTTACATGATACTAGGCGATCGCTTACACATGATACTTGTCACACCCCCTCTAGAGGAGATGTGAGGACAGCAAACATCACCCCTCTTTTGAGATTCACTGTCCAACCATACCTAAATAACCTGTTGAAACATGACTTACATAACTGCCCATATCACTTATTCTAATAATATAGATTTTAAGATCAACCACGCCCATAAGTTCAATTAAATGAGAACTTATATTTACATAACCAGGTACTCCAAACTCGTTCAGAAATATACTTAGATGACATATACAATAACTAGTCTCACATCCCAACTACTAGCTAACTATGTCTCCATATCACATACACAAAGTTATTTACACATACAGCAACCGAAATGCATTTTTTCTGATAGCTCGAAGCTTAAGTAGGAGAGTTGAGTAGGCTAAGCAACGGGAACTTTCTCGCTACCTGGGTGGGAAAGAAAACATGGAAAACATGAGTTGGATGCCCAATGAGTGACATAGTATTTTAAACACAACTCATGAACCAAATCATGCTCAATATTAGAGAAAACATAACTTTAGCATAAAACTCATGTTAAGCCTTGAAATAAAACATAAGCTAGGTCTTTTACATAAATACAGTTTACAAACTCATCAAACCCTCTTTTGCTTAAAAATTCCCTTAGTTGAGGCAGAACAAGGCTCAACACATTTAACGTAGAAAACAAACCTCAGTTGGGGCGAGGTAATCTTGATACACCCAACGTCAAAAGCCTTAACTGATGTTTGGAGTAATCTCAACACAACAGTGTCACCAATCACTATGTGCACATAGGACTATCTTGGAGTACCCAAGTACCTTCTACGAGTCCTTCAGTACTGGGTCCCTAGGAAACTCAAATGCCTTCTCAACATCCTTCAGCACTAAGCTCCTTAAGTCTCAGGGTTGCCCACATGCCTTCTCAACATCCTTCAGCATTGGGTCCCTTAGAAAACATTTTAGAAACAGGTATGTTTTGCATAAACAGTTCATTTGCAAAACATTTCATGGAAAGCAGAGCATTTTTCAATAAATAGCATCTTATAAATATGCTTTTCATAAACTTGTAGAAAACAAATAAAACATGCCATACAATCAAATATAATCAGCCATCATATCATGTAATAAATCATCATAAAATCACATTCTATAAGAAAGTCTGGCTAAACATTTTAAATAAAATCGTTTACAGAGGAAGAAAGGTGTCACTCACTATCCGGGTTTGTTCCTCAGGGTCTATAGGCTTTTCCAACCTCAATATGACCTGAAATATCAATTATGAGCCATTAGATCCTCTTCTTGACGTCCTTACATTCATCACTTAACTATATTGCATCCACATTGTTGATATCAAGCCTAATTTCCACCATTACTATCATTTTTACCCTTTTAGGGACATTTTTGCAAAATTCTGAAAATTTCCAAAAATACTTAAAAATCAGTTTAAAATTCATATTTTTCCATTTTTAGGTCAATAATCAAGAAAATATCGATTTGGGTCCAAAAGATGTCTAAATTGCCCAAAATGGCGGTAGACACCCATGGTAGGCAGCAGTTGGGCGAGGGGGGTGTCAGCAAGTGCAGGGCGTGGGCGTGGGCGTGGGCGGCTATAGCAGCCTCTTCGGCCTGCAGTGTCATGTTTCCAACCCGATTTTTCAGATCTCCAAAACACCATTTCCTTTCAAATAAAAATTATGGGACTCAAGTTTGACCTCTTAACTAGCTTACCAAGAAAATTCAGCTCGAAAAACCTTCCCGAGCACCCTTAAAAAATTCCTCAAAGCTAACTCATTTGATTTGCTTGGTTTCTGCGACAACCTTCAGTATTTTGACGATTTCTCAAGCTTCCCGACCTTAAATTACTTCAGCAGCCCTAGGTCGTCTTCCTAACTCATAGAGCTTCCTCTGGTCCAAAAATGGTGAAAATAGCACAAGGGAATTGGGTGAACCATCAGGTTAATTGAGCTGCTTGCTTAGAGTCCAAGCTGCTGCCCAAACCAACCAATCAGGTTAAGCCATATACCAGCTTGCTTTAACGTGTTTCCTCTTCATTTCTCCTTATCCTAGACATCCAAATTAAATATAATTTCCATTTAAATAATTATTTTAACTTAATTTAATATTTATTTCCTAATTTTACATTTTTTCCAAATAATTTCCAAATAATTTCCAAATTTTGACCCTTTTTACTTAAGCTTTCCCAAAAATTTCCTAAGTCCAGCCCTCCTCCTTGTACTACAACACCATTAACTCCATACCTTTTATTCCTTAGCAAAGATTAATGGAAAAAGAAGAATATCAAATCATAATTACCTAAAGTGCACTAGAATTCCACATGTTCTCCTACTCATTAAGCCAACCGTAGTCAAACTTTTAACCATGACTTTTATCTTTTGCTAATGCTAAGGAAAATAGAGGTTAGGGCTTACAATACTAGACGATCGCTTACATAATATGTAAGCCCCGTACATGTCATTGGGAGAAGGTAAGTAAGAAGAAATTATGGGATGGGTATTGAGTAAAGTAATTGACCGAGTTGTGTGGGAGTAAAAGTGGCTAAGTGTTGGCCATGTGATGGGATGATTATGCGTTGAGAGTATGTCTGAAGATTGACAAGAGTTGCCGTTGGTAGCCATGCGTTGAAGAGGGCAGCTTGGAGTGGAAGTAGTTGTGAAGGAAGGAGGGTGCAATTGGCGTTGGTAGAAGTATGCGTTGAAGGCTACTCTGTGTTAGAAGTTGGCATTGCTATGCGTTGAGATCGCCTATGCGTTGAAGGTTAGTATGTATCGATGTATAGAAAAAAAAAAGGGCCGAGAGGGTCATGCGGTAGTCGGCTATTCGGCGTTGGGCAATCAATAGCATGGTAAGTTGAGGCTATGCGTTGCTGAAGCCATGCGCGGAAGGTTTGCGTTAGCTAATTCAAGAAGGAAGATGATGGTAGAACTAGTAAGTCGGTGATTTATATTGATATATAAGTGAGTGCATCGAATAATTAAACCCTTTTGGACATATTTTTGAACTCAGGTTGACTCCATTTCACAGACGAACAACGAGGAGAGGTAGAAGAAGGTGTT
The DNA here is from genome assembly GCA_031780015.1 of Citrullus colocynthis. Taxonomy (NCBI): domain Eukaryota; kingdom Viridiplantae; phylum Streptophyta; class Magnoliopsida; order Cucurbitales; family Cucurbitaceae; genus Citrullus; species Citrullus colocynthis. The sequence goes on from QLSR01000077.1 coordinate 521,616, forward strand.
TATTTCGAATTCAAGTAGAAACCAGATCATTTTCATGGTGACTTTGAAGCTGGAACCAGAAGCTTGATTGTTGCTGATAATCTGGACATCATTCGGTATTTGAAGAAGAGTGAGCTGAGGAAGTTGAAGCTAGGACTGAAATTTTAAGGTTAGTAAGTTGATTTAATTCTTAGCAACTTCCATGAAGGATGTTTAAGCTAAATCCGAGCAAAAATGTGTTAATTTCTAGGAGGAAGTAATCAAAGTTGAATTTCTAGACAATTCAAGGCAGTCGAAGTCATTTGGGAATAATTCTCAAACGAAGACGAGTTATGGTCTGAAATTTTGAGGTAAGTTAGAAAGCTCACTATTTTACAAGATTGTAGAAGAGAGGAAGTTCTGATTTTGGCTGTAATATGGTTTTTAGCAGGATAAAGAAAGAGTTAGAAGGGAAGGAAGGAAGCAGTGGTATCAAGTGTCGTTAAGACAGTGGTATCGCTAAGGAGCTGGAGAGTGAGCAGCGGAACGAGTGTCGCAGATAATGCAAAGGGCTTTGCGTCTCACAACTCTCGCTGAAGTCTTGCTGGGTATCGCTCCTTAAGGTAATCTCGCTAGTCTAGTTCACTCCGGTTTCGCTAGTGCAGTACCCAGTGCTGTGTTTTCGCTGGTAGTCTCGCTAGTGACATAGAGTATCGCTAGTTATAAATAGTTTGGAAAAAGAGAGTCTCTATGATGGAGTGAGAATGATATATGAATATGCACACTTAATGATTATGGAAAGGGAATTCAAAGAAAACCTGATGTGAGAAATGTGTTTTACAGGCCAAGAAGAGCTCGGAAAGGCATATAATTCACTCAGGGCCTAAGACAAAATTGTGAGTGACTTTTTATTTCATACAAGGAGTATTTTTTTTAATATTGTGCGAGTAAAAACTAGTATGTCTTATGAAATCTTGTATGCATGTTATCTAAATGCAACCCATGGCCGAGGGACCACGTGTGAAGACCTATGGGGATACGATATATAATACACAGTGCTGAGGGACCATGGGTGAAGGCACTTGAGAAATTGATTGAGATGGTTTCCAATGTCGAGGGACCTTGTGAGAAGGCATATGGAAAACCAGTACATGATGGCTCGATGCTGACAGACCACGGGTGAAGGCACTTGAGCAGTGGATTAATTTGGAACTCAGTGCTGAGGGACATCATGAGAAAGCACTTGAGAGTAGAAACGCCGAGGAACGAAATGTGAAGGCGTGTGAATGTATGAATAATGAGAATTGGTTCATGAGGTTAAGTGCATTGAGCTTTGCTCCGCTACCTCTTGGAAAGATATTTATATTATATTTGTCTAATAGCATGGGTGACCTAGGAATCTGTACTTAAGAAATACATAGTAGTTATTATGATCAGTATTAATTCAAGGATTTAATTGTAATTGGATAACTTAGTCACTCACTGGGCTTTAGGCTCATGCTTTCTTGTTTGTTGTTGTTCGTTTCAGGTAGTGAGCGTGTCCGGGACGCCTAGCCTACAGAAGATCCTTGTCTGGGCTTACTCTGCATTAGTTCTCTGGGATAGTTGTAAATACTCAGTTTATGTACATGTTTTTGTCATACATGATCCTTGTGGTATAATGAGAGTGGATTTTGTACTGTGTGTTGAACAAATACTTGTTATGATAAATTATGAGTTGAAAAATCTGAATTAAGAGATTATGTTTAACTTATGATGTTTCACTAGTATAAAGTTTTGTAGAGTTGATATGGTATTGTTTCATGTTTTAAAATATATGGAAATGAGTGTGTGTAGGTCGCACCCACTTCTAGTATAGGAAGGCAATCTGGGAGGGGGTGTGACATAATACTAGGCGATCGCTTACACATCACAATGTGATCAATTACATGATACTCCTCACCAGACGATTGCTTACACATCACTAGGCGATCGCCTACAGGATATTAGGCGATCGCGAACATAATAATAGGTGATCGCTTGTAACATCACCAGGCAATCGCATACATAATATTAGGCGATCACATACAATTTTCTAGGCGACCGCTTACATTTTACTAGGCAATCACTCCATTTTTTTTTTTCTGACGATCATTTCTAATTAAAATCCTTAATTCTTTGCAGATCAATGAATCTATTTTGCATCTTTGTATGATTTGGTGAGAAATGAGATCAGTCCAGATGCAACTATGTTGGAGGTCACATGAAAGGTCTGAAAATCAGAAAGGATATAACTTGTAGTGAATTAGTGAGCATCCTGCACCAACGACTAAACATCGATCCCTACCTATTCAGTATACACATCAAGTGTTGCTATAATCTATTGGTCCAAGTTCCTCCAATTGACATAGTAGATGATGAAGACCTCAACTTTTTTCTAGAAGGAAGTGATGTATCTCGGATGCCATTGTTTGTATCACTTACACCTCACGAAAGGCATGGAGTAGATGACATGCACCAAGACTGCAATTCAATGGCTGAAGCATTTCCAAGCATTTCAACATATGATTTTCCCACCACATCCTCATTGGAGGAGAATGTTGAGGCATACAATCTGGGAGATGACAGAAATAAAGAATGAGTTGGTTAAAGCATTCCAACATATGATTATACTGATGATGTGTACGAACAATGTTTAAAACCACAAACAATCCCAACACACTCCACTCATGTTCCGACACACTCCACTCATGTTCCGACACCGTCCACTCATGTTTCAACACCGTCCACTTATGTTCCGACCCAATCTGTGGTAATGCCTTCCGTTCAAGTGCCCCCCACTATCCCAACCCAACCATTTGTAGACATAGCCGGACTATCAGAGCGCCTATCGTATGACGACCTCATCACAATCCCCATGATTGTTTGAATGACGAAGATATAAAGGAAGGTCAAATTTTCTTCTCAAAATATGACTTGTCGGTTAAATTGTTAATACATGTAATAAAGAAGAACTTTGGCTATCGTGTAAAGAAGTCTACAAAGAGTTTACTAACAGTGCGGTGTTCGGTTGAGGGATGTAAGTGGAGGGTTCGTGCAAAAAAATTGGAAGGAAGTGATTCCTTCAAAATGACTAAGTATCCGTAAGTATCCGAGTGTCCATACATGTTTACTTGAAATGAGGACGGGTAGTCATCAACAAGCTAAAAATTGGGTTATTGGACATTTAATCAAGTCCAAGTACGAACAAATAGGCCTAACATACCACCCAAAGGATATAATTGAAGATGTCCGGCGAGATTATGGTGTAAATATAAGCTAGGACGGGTTTACTGTGCAAGAGAGTATGTATTGGTGTTTGCACGAGGGTCGACAGAAGGATCATATGCTCTTGTCAATGCATATGGCGAAGCACTGAAAGTTGCAAACCCAAGCACGATGTTTGAGGTTGAAGTAGAAGATCAACGGTACTTTAAGTACGTCCATATGGCATTTGGTTCGTGTATTAGAGATTCTTGAACTGCATCCATCCTTTAATTGTTGTCGACGATACCCATTTGCACGAGAAATATAAAGGTATGTTGTTGATAGCAACGTGTATTGATGGCAACAACAACATAATTTTGGTATTGTAGACGGTGAGAACGATGTATCCTAGCTTCGGTTCATGACTCACTTGAAGGCCTCGATTGGAGACATCCCTAACTTGGTGATTATTTCAGATCATCACATATTCATTGGGAAGGTTGTATCAAGTATATTCCTAGAGGCATTCCATGCACTGTGTATAATCCCTCATTTCTATCTCGCCCCCAAAGCCTATAGGATGTTTGAGTTTCAAATATGCTAGTCTAAGCTTTAAAGATATCCCGGGGTGATAGGTTACCTTAAAGAGATTGGATTACAACGGTGGGCACGGGTGTACCAAGTCCATTGTAGGTATGACAAGATGACGACAAATATAGTAGAGTGCCTCAATGGAGTGTTAAAAGACGCAAGGGAACTGCCTATTACGAAGCTTCTTGAGCATATACGTGAGTGGTTACAGGGTTGGTTCTATGTCTGACGTATGTCATGGCATGCACAAACCTTGTAACTGATCATCCAATGACTATCCTCAAAGAGGCTGAGTTAGTGTCTAGAGCGTATCGTATCTCTCCAGTGGACATGTATATACTAAACGTGGACGATGGACATCTTGGTGTGTTGCTTAATCTCCGTTCATGAACATGTAAATGTATGGAGTTCAATTGCATGGAGATTCCATGCTCACATGCAATAGCTACGGCAATCATGCGAAACATTAACATCCAAACGTTGTGAGCAAGGTGGTTCACAGTAGAGTGTGTGCTTGCCGCATATGCCGAACTTATATACCCAGTTGGACATCGACAAGATTCGAGAGGAAGATCAGATTTCGATGACTTTGAAATCTTACCACCGCGAAAGGTGTCAATCGTAGGTCGATGTCAAGCTGTTAGAATACCGTCTACTCATGAGGAGCCACGACAAGTTCGTAAGTGTACACGATGCGGACAGAGAGGACACAATAGAAAAATATGCAAACAGCCACTGATAACACTTGCCACGGGGACGTTTGGGATGCATGAAATGTAGTTGAAGTAGATCGCTTAGTTCGTATATACACGACCACTTAGTATATAATAAGCGATCGCTTATTATATGGTAAGCGATCGTTTAATGCGCGTATACACAATCGTTTAGTATATAATAAGCGATCGCTTAGTGCGCGTATACACGATCGTTTAGTGCATATATGGATCGCTTAGTATCTAATTGTTTTAATTGATTAAGGTCGTTGATTAGTGTAATTGATTATTCACAACAGTAATACAAGATTGCTGAAATATAGATAATTGTACACGAATATTAATTTAATTGATTACCATAAGAACTTGTTTGCCCACATTTCGGTTACATATTGTTTCTTAAACATAGGCATATTGTTTAAATTAAGACTATCTCTATTAGTATTCGTAACAAGATATTCTACGAATTTACAACAAAAAATCCTATAGTTGAGGGATTTGCCCTACTGAAGTGTTGTCTTGGGTCTCTTCACTTCCCACGGCCTATATTTGAATTTTGAATGCCTTTGTCAAATCCTTCGGCTATCAAAATGGATGGTATGGACTCGGCCAGCAACTCAAGTCTTGGATTCACGATGTCCGCAAGGATGTAGTCTGGTATTGAGTCGAATACGTAGATCGTGCATCCAAGCAGATCGATCGCAGCCATGAGCCAATGCTCGTTTATGTTGAGGGCTTCAAAGATGAAATACTTTTCAATCTGGCCGTGTGCAAACTCGAGGAACTCCAAATGCATGGCCCAATAACCCGAGTGTGCAACCTTGTTGGTCAAAGGTTCCATTATTCCATCGCTCATGACCAGACCATCCTTGCGTATATTGACCGAAACTCCTTCAAGATTCGAGAGGGCATCCTATGGAAAATCAAATTTAGATAAAATAATAATAATAATTGGTCAAAATATAAAATAAAGTCAGGGTTAGATACCATAAATCCCGTATTCACCACTGTGAACTGATGTGAATATAGGTGGGTCGGGAATGAAACTTTCGGTGAACATGCATCAGTAAAACGTCCATATTCTACAAAATACAATGGAAAAGGTTAGTCATAAATGAATTTTCATAGTATTACTAAATGATCGTTTATGATTTCATAAACGATCGTTTAGTATTTCTTAAATGATTGCTTAGTCTTAATAGGCAATCGTTTAGATAATCGTACATGATCGAGTTTGTATTAAGCGATCACTTAGGATGAATTGAACGATCGTGTAAACATAACTAAGTGATCGCTTAGGAGTATACTAAGCGATCGAGTTTGTACTAAGTGATCGCTTATGATTATATAAGCGATCGTGTAGACATAACTAAGCGATTGCTTAGTGTTAGCTAAGCAATCATTTGAAGTTTAAAGAAAAACTTTCCCAAGCACCCATGTATTCCTCTCAAGTGTTCTGAAGAAGTTCTTGGTCCGGAAGGTGTATACGATTGTCTGTTCCTCGTCCTTAGTTCTCAGATGGCTCCTCCACTTCTTATATGCAGACCATAACACATCCGATATTGGGAACAAGGGGTCATACACTCGGACTAATCTAATGGAGAACTCGAGGACAAGAACAATAGGATTTTCCACCACAACACCCGTTGGTGGTCTCGGGGGCTGTGGTGGATTTGGTTGGGGTTCAGGTAGAGTTGGTTGGGTTAAGGTGGAGTTGGTTGGGGAGGTTGGGGTTGAGATTGGGAAGGTTGGGGTTGAGGTTTGGGTTGAGGTGGGGAAGATTGGGGTTTAGAAGAAGTTGGCTCGGTCTTGGAGGATGTTGGGTTAGGCTGAGAGGGGCTTGGCTCCCTCTTCGACCTCTTCACATCCTCTGGTGAAAACCTCGTCGGCTTATACTTCTTTCCATGATCAGGTATCACATTTTTTTCCTCTACAAAATGGAAATTCAGTTAGTATACATTCACATATAAGTGAGGTGTATATGAGATTGAAGAAATACCTCAGCCACTTTGTGTGTTTCGGCTGGCGTATTCAAATCATCTATGCTCCTCATGTTTAATGCTTCACTGGGGAGCTCTTCAACAGAGGGTGGTGGCTATGTCATGGGGAAATCAGTTGTGGGGACTTCTTGAATGGTGGTGACAGTGGTTTCTTCCTTAGTGGTTTGGTTGTAACCACTATCGCCATTGTCTCCCCGCCGTCGTTCCCTTCGGTAGGAGTTAGATCAGACGACCCTTCATGACCCCCACTACATCCTTCTTCAATCTGACCATCTTCACCACCCCCTTCATGTTCTCCATTATTACCCGATCCATCAGCATCAGGGGCGTCATAAGGGTAACTTCATTTATTGGCTTCTTCGTCGTCGTTACCCTGTATCAAACAAATAACGCAATAGGTTAGATAAGTGCTAAGCGATCGAATAAAAATGCTAAGCGATTGCTTAGCAGTTCTACGTGATTGCTTAGAAGTCATAAGCGACCGATTTGAAGCTCTAAACGATCACTTGGAAGTCATAAGCGATTGCATATAACTTTGCGTTGGTCGCGTATGACTTCTAAGCGATCGCTTAGAACTCATGGGCGATCGCTTAGAATTATTGAGCGATCGCTTAAAAATTCTAAGCGATCGATTATCATGAATAAAAAATGCAAAAGCTGAAGAAATATATTTCTAACTAGACATAGACGCTCGAGAAACATATTCAAGTCATCTATCTGCTTGCTTAAATGGTTGTGCTGCTCACGAACCATTGTTGTCAAGTTCACCAAGTCATTGCGAACAGCTGATATCTCCTCCCTCGAAACCTTATATAATCAGGAGTGCTTGTGCCTTTTGGAGATCGTTTTAGATTGCCTCTCCGAAGATTCAGCGCGCCTTTTCTTCCCCCTTTGACCACTAGACTGACCATGAAGTGGGGTGTCTGTCTCAATGATTGGGTGTTTGACTTGTTCTTCTTGTGGTAGAGAGGGTTCAGCTTGAAGATCCATCGTAGGCTGCTTGAATTGGTCTTCTTTGTGAGAGAACTCAAGTTGGTCTGCCTTAGTGTCAACCGAAGGTTGATCTTTTGACATGAGGTTGACATCTGACATCAACTCAAGCCCCCTTATTTTGTTCTCCTTGTACCTCAGTTCGTCGGGTGAAGGCACAAGTCTCGCCATGATGATCGTTTGTAATGTAAACAACAAGTCAGTATATGTTGAAAACAACAAATGAGTAAGCGATCGTGTATATTATTCTAAACAATCGCCTAGATTAATATAAACGATCGCCTAGATTAATATAAATGATTGCTAAGAAATTACTAAATGATCGCGTATATAGGCTAGGCGATTGTATAATCTAGGCGATCGCTTATTACAGACTAAGCATCATGTTGATTATTTTAAACGATTTCCTAGATTAATATAAACAATCGATTAGATATTACTAAACGATCGCGTATATAGACTAGGCAATCACTTATTACAAACTCTGCCATCGTTTAGAAAAATCTAAGTGATCGCTTAAAATAACTTAAACGATCCGTTACCTTTTTTGGTTGGAAAGCATTCCTCTCCAATGACTTGTACGATGGAGGTTGAGAACATGTCCACCTCAAAAATTTGTGATATTGCATTCTTGCTTGCTTTGGTGGCCACGAACTTGCTAGAAGTGGACATTATCTCATAAGCCCAAACCTATAACAAATACGTTAGAAATGGTGGTTAGAAATGAATTAGGCTAAATTGAAGTATAACTTGTATAGAAGATAACGTACCTGGAATGCAAGCACATATCCTTTGATGCAGTAATATGTGGTCCTTAGATGCGAGCACCTTCATGGCGTTTTGATCATTCGTAAATCGAAACTTCTCGAAGGCAGCTTCAATATCCTTGACCAGCTTTTCCTTCTTATCATTCGGGTCCTTAGATCTAAGGATGAGACGCCGTAGTCTATCACCGCATGTATCTCTTCCAACCGTTTCTTCAGTCGACAACAACCCGGTTATGAGATTGAAGTCTTCTTGGGTGAAGGTAACCTTCTTCCCCAATATATTGAAGCTGATTGAGTCGGTGCTATCATCCCTCACCTCCCGTAGCAAGAAGTGGTGAAAGAGCTACCCATTAAGCACCAGGTCCACGTCCAGCAGTGGATCAAAACAAGTCTTCCTAAACATGTCCATCTGATCAGTTGTTAGCTTGTTCTTGATCAAAGTACTTGTTTTGTGGACCATGCAGGAGACAGTGGTAGGGAAATATCTATCCTTAGATACAGTCATGATAAACCTACAACAAGGAAATGCAATATAAAATTAGTTTAACAAATTACCAACTCCTAAATGATTGCTTATTAAACACTAAACGATCGCATAGTAAACTAAACGATCGCTTAATCGTTTAACCTAGGCTGGGCGTCGTTTATTCTAAGCTGAGCGATCGTTTCACCTAGGTTGAGCAACTGCTTAATCTATGCTAAGCGACCGTTAAACCTGGGATGAGCGATTGTTTAACCTAGGATGGACGATCGTTTAACCTGAGCTGAGCGATCACCTAGACTGAACGTAAGAGACGTCACATACTTTTTAGATGAAGCCGAAGACAACGACGAAGAAGAAGATGACGAAGACGAAAGGTTCGGAGAAAGCGAAAGGTTGAGAGAGAAAGCGAAAGTCCGAAAAGCATAAAAGGCGAATGTTGGAGGGGTGACTTAAAGAAAAATGAAAACGTGCGTTCGAATGACTGTTTTAATTTATCGGGGTAAAATGAGTATTCACGTAGCCAAAAGATCACTAATGATAAAGTTTTTTAGAATAAGACATTCATAGAAAAGTTTTTTGTTTTTGAGTCATTTTGTGCAATTTTTCGATATTCTTGAAAGGTATTATTGAAAAAAAAAAAAAAAAAGAGAGAGAGAGAGAGTATGTTGAAGGCTATTTTTATAATATAGTCTAAAATCCATGAAAAAAGTGCATTCGGGGAGTGAAGTTTCGGTCAAAATCAAAACTATGAATATTTGAACGAAGTGGGTCTGTTAGCAAGTCTGTGGTAGAGCCTGGGAAACGCCGCTGGAGGAAGACGAAGATGCCTTTGGCTTTGATGGCTCACCAATGCACAGGGTTGAGATGTGAGCCTCTCTTTTCAATTTCCTCGCGTCTCTCCAAGCCACTTGATCGGAGCCATATGCAGAATAAGGCGGCCCGTTCATTCCCCGTTTTGGCTGCACTAATATCGAGCCCTATTCCCACTCCTCAGACCACAGAACGTTTCAAGCTCAAGCAGAGCTTCATAGATGCGGCTGATCGCTGCCGTAACTCTCCCATGGAAGGTGTCTCCTTCACTCTCCAACACTTCCTTGCGTCTCTTGAGAAATACGACTTTGATCCTCAATTGGGTGCCAAGGTTTTTTCCGCTTCCATCCTCTTGTGATTTTCTGGATTTTATTTTCTTCTCGATTGCGCCAGAATTGGTGTTTTGATCTTTTCATGGTTTGTTAGTTCAGTGGTATAGTGGGAAAGGATTTTGTGATTGCTTATGGGAATTGGAAAGTATGTAAATATTTGAAGTTTGATAGCTGAAATCTCGTGGATGTGTTTATTTAGTCTTTGGATTTTAAGCAGTTTCTAATAAGCATTAAGTATCAATTTTGTGTCTCTATAACTTGATCAATTCACCACCTCTGCCATTAAACGCCCAAAATTAGCCTATTACATAACTTTTTAGATAGTATAATCAGCATATCACATAAGCATTAACCAGTCGGAGTTACTGGTGGAGACCTATTAGGCATAAAATTGAATGTTGAAAGACTTTTTTTTTGGTATCCGTGGGTGTCTAAACAAAGATTAAATCTTAAGTAGGTGACCACCATGATTGAACCCATGATCTCTTAGCCTCTATTTTGAGACATTTTAAGTACAAATAGACAACTTTTGAAAGTTTAGGGCCAAACTTATTTGATAGTCTTTATGTTCCAATCTATAATGTTATCTAGCATATCAAGGTGAAATCCTACCTTTTCATTTGAAGAAAATGGGGTTGAAATTTGAACAGTGTGTGTTTACAGGTGAAAGGTACTGTGGTCTATTCAGAAGCTAATGGAGCATTTGTGGAGATTGCTGCCAAGTCACCTGCATACTTGCCCTTGCAGGAGGCTTGCATTCATAGAATAAAACGTGTAGAAGAAGCAGGAATATATCCTGGTTTAAGAGAGGAGTTTGTTATTATAGGTGAGAATGAAGATGATAGCTTGACTTTGAGCTTGAGGCCCATCCAATATGAACTTGCTTGGGAAAGGTGCAGACAGCTTCAAGCAGAGGATGTTGTTGTCAAGGGTAAGGTGGGCATTTCCACACCAATTTTCCATTCTTTTATTTGTCTGCTTCATACCCTTCGGGCATGTTTGATAGGGGCCTACATCACTTCCAAAGCAACCATTAAAAAATACTTCTATATCGAAACAGTTCTAAAAGTATGTAACCAACATTAAATTACTATCTTTAAAAACCCTTATTCTAAAATCACTCTCAAACATATCTTAGATCTCTTGTTATTTCCAAGACTATTCATGTGTAGCCATGTTCTGATCAAATATTCAGGTGGTTGATGCAAACAAAGGGGGAGTTTTGGTAGTTGTGGAAGGCCTAAAAGGATTTGTTCCTTTCTCAGAGATATTAATGGTATTTTCTATAGGCTCTTTGAAGACTTTCATCTTGATCAATGCTAAATATACTCTTCTTTCTTTTCTGTTTGTATTCCTTTCCTTTCTGGTCTCGAGGAATACCGATGTAAATATTTTTGAATCATTGGTATTCTTGTAGTCTTCTTGATGTTAACTATGTACTGCTAATTTACATTATACCTCTTTTATCGTTTTTTTTTTTTGGGTGCAATTATTTCAGATATCGACTGCTGAAGAGCTTATCAACAAGGAGCTTCCTCTGAAATTTCTGGTGGTTAATGAGGAACAAACGAGGGTTGTCCTCAGTAACCGTAAGGTCATGGCTGACAGTAAGGCAGAGCTTGCAATTGGATCAGTGGTCACTGGAACAGTTCTAAAACTTAAAGAGTATGGTGCCTTTGTTGACATCGGTGGGATCCATGGTCTTCTTCACATCAGTGAGATAAGTCATGATCGCATACGAGATGTTGCAGCAGTTCTTAAGCCGGGAGATGTTCTCAAGGTAGTTTTCAACGGCCTTCAAGTGATTGGTTATTGGGCTCTTACACTCATGATACCAACTATACAGTGAATTCCTTTGGCATAGGTCATGATATTGAACATTGATCGTGAAAAAGGCCATATTCGTCTTTCTACCAAGAAGCTAGAGCCTAATACTGGGGACATGATTTGCAATCCAGGGCTTGTTTTTGAAAAGGTATTCTCTTTGCTAGCTGGAGTTATTTTTTCCTGTCATTTGTATGGATGCCTTTTTTTGTTCCTTTTGTTGCCCAATAAATACATTGATTGTATTTCAGATACTATGTTTCTGTTAAGATGAATGTCATTATAAAGTGCAACTTTGAACATAGGTAGGATTGACTGTCCAATCATCAAATTACTATTTATATTTTATTTAATAATTTTGATGAAACTTTATTATTTTCCAATTTTATCTTTTTTAAGACATTAAGTAGGGGCAATTTTGTCTTTTTACTATGATGCATTAGGTTTTTTTTCTTTTTTCTTTCTTTTCGGGGAGTCTATTTAAAGCTTTGCTATTAGGTTGTTTGAAGTGAAGTTTTACAATTAATTGAGTGGCTTTGTGCTTCTTTCAAGATTAGCCTGGAGAGCTTCTTGAATTCACAGTTCATGTGTTGAGTTGCAAGTCAAGAACATTCAATTGGAATTGATCATCCTATCTTGTGGAGTGTTTGAATCTTGGGTCAAGGAACTTGTTTTTTTGTCTTGAGAGCTTTGATCTTAAGACAATCTGTGTCTAATCCAATCTTTAGGGTTGAAATTGAGTTGATTTGGGGGTTTTAGCGAATTTGATTGAGAATTAGGGTTCTCATCCCAAAAGGGTTTCTAATTCTAACTCGCTAGGATTTTCATATTAAGGATCTTGTGGCTTGCTAGGATAGGATAGAGGAATCTATTGAGACTAATGTCTCTAATTCTCCTTCACCTTTTGTAGCATGTTTCTTTGTTCTTGTTTTCAGCATTTTAAAGCCACTATATCAGACTTTTTTATAGAGTTTTGGTGTGGTTATTTCATGAATGTTGAAGCAAAACATACAGTCATATGAAAGAAGGTTTGTATTCCCATTTAAAAATTAATAGTAGATATTTGGATAATAAAAAGAGACCTTGGAGTTTCTGGTTGTTCCTACTGGAGCGCACTTGTTAGTAACTTTCTATATTTCTGTTTTACTTTGCTTTTCTAATATGCAGTTCATTTCCTAATTTCCTATTAACCAAAAAAAAAAAAAAAAAAAAAGAAAAAAGAAAAAAAAAAAAAAGAAAAAAGAAAAAAAAAAAAAAGAAAAAAGAAAAAAAAAAAAAAGAAAAAAGAAAAAAAAAAAAAAGAAAAAAGAAAAAAAAAAAAAAGAAAAAAGAAAAAAAAAAAAAAGAAAAAAGAAAAAAAAAAAAAAGAAAAAAGAAAAAAAAAAAAAAGAAAAAAGAAAAAAAAAAAAAAGAAAAAAGAAAAAAAAAAAAAAGAAAAAAGAAAAAAAAAAAAAAGAAAAAAGAAAAAAAAAAAAAAGAAAAAAGAAAAAAAAAAAAAAGAAAAAAGAAAAAAAAAAAAAAGAAAAAAGAAAAAAAAAAAAAAGAAAAAAGAAAAAAAAAAAAAAGAAAAAAGAAAAAAAAAAAAAAAAAAACGGTAAGAAGAAGAAAAAGAGCAAGGAGTAAAATTGTTTATGTGGGTTTGTTTCTATTGACAGGCTGAGGAAATGGCACATAGATTTAGGCAAAGATTAGCTCAAGCAGAGGCATTGGCACGTGCAGACTTGCTTAGTTTTCAGCCTGAGGTATTTTACAGCCATTTTATCCTTGAGATTTTTGAACTTTACCCTCAGAATGAAGAAAAAAAATTATGAAGAATTAAACTAAAATTTACGTGCTGGAGTTCTGAATCGTAACGTGGAAGAGTACTTCAGTTGCCAGTACACACATATGTCAGTTATAGAAGTCTAATTATTGTTAGTTTATTAGTTACGTAGTACTGGCTGCATGATTGAGGGGTGTAGTTTATATGACTGTTTTAGCAGGTTGACGTACTTTTGAGGGAAATTATTATAAATTGAAAAAATATCAAACTATTTACAAATAATTTTTATATATTTGTAAATAGTTTGACTCATTTTGCTATACTTGAAAACAACCCTACTTTTTAGTTTAAACACCTTCTTTTAATAACAAATTTGTTTGATTACACTCCATTTGAAACCGATTCTGCTATTCATGAGGATTACTAAGATTATGTTTAGAAGTATTTTTGAACTAATTAAAAGTTTTTTTTTCTTTTTGATATCTGTGAGTATTCGAGCCAATTTACGTGCACCTCAACTAATTTATGAGACAACTCGTCTGACCTTACAACATTTGGATATCAAGGAAACTCGTAGGAAATTAATTCCTAGGTAGGTGACCACCATGGATTGAACCCTTGACTTTTTAGTCGTTTTATTCTTTTTATCACTAGGTCAATCCATGATGGTTTAAAAATGTTTATAATTAAGCAAAAATAATACTTATCAATTGTTATAAAATGTTTTGCCATATAGTTAATAGTGTTTATCCAAATATTGAATTTTGCCCAGGAGTATATGAGTAAGATTAGTATGATATTAATAAGGGGATTGTGGTTAAGTAACTTGTAGTTTCTTGTTTAAGTATTACTAATCCCTAAACTCAGGAAGACCCAACAAATACTAAAAACAGGGGAATATCCTCCCTGTGGTCTTTGGTTTTAGATATTATAGAAATGTGTTAGGATACCTCCTAACAAGAACACACTAAAAAACACATAGAAAACTCGAGAACATTAAAATATGGAAATATATGAAAATATAGGGAAATATGCTATAATGTCATGAGAACAAGTAACAAGGTAACTGCTAGCCTTTCGAGAGGGCTAGACTCCCAAATTCCCAATTAAGGAAATCTCACAAAATTTTTCACTCCTTGCTCCTATCCCATTCCCTCTATTTATAACTAAAATCCCTAACAAACCTATTATCCAATTACTAATATGTCTCTTCCAATAACCATACTAATATTCTCCTAATAATCCTATTATTTATCTAACTAGGGACCTAACAAAATGATAGATAATAGTAGTTCTCAAGATAAAAAAAAATCTCTCGGCTGATTCAAGAGTGCCGTTCTCTCCCCTCACAGCTCCAAAAAAATGCACAAAAAGCAACGGATGCCTCCAAAGCTCTTCATAAACCTCTCAACTGAATTGTTACCCTCCTCCTACATTGTCCCCCTGTGATGTTCCCTTTTACCCTTCCTTTCGTATGTGCGGTTGATTTGGGGTCTAACATCTTGTTATAAATAAAGAGGAGTTTTGTCATCTTGGGGTGGATCATTTTAGTGAGAGTTTCCATTATGGGACTTTGGAGAGCCTTTCAAAAAGCTAGTATATTGTAATTTCTTTATTGATATTGCAATGTAGTTATCTTTAGTGTTTACTTGTATTTTCGTATTTGGGTACCTAACAATATTTCTCAGGCTGCATTATATTGAATTTGAACTTTAACCTTACCTGTTTTCACAATCATTCAGGGCAGATTAACTTTGAACAGTGATGGAATATTGGGTCCAGCTACCCCAGAGTTGGGTGTAAAGAGAGGGTTAGATATTGAACAATATGTTCCGCCCTTCAGCTAAAGCATGAAGACTCAACGAAGCTCTAAATTCATGGTCATGCCTACACGTTAATGCACGTATTCGATGTTGCATTATCCAAATAGTTAACAAGAAAATAACGTCAAAGACTGAAATTACATCATTTTTCTAATGTAGGTAGATATTTTGAAAATTTAGGGATGAAATTAAAATTTATATATGCTTATATTGATTCATCTATTTAAGTTGTAATATTGAATGGGTTTTTATATATATAATTAAGTTGTCCAAAATATGCTTTTGGTCCTTGAGGTTTGGAGTTGGCATCTATTTGGTCTGTGAGGTTTCAAAAAAAGATACTTATGGTTATTGAGGTTTGGAAAAAAAAGATGATGCAGACTAAATTCAACTTATGTGACAATTTTTAATGAATTGGCTTTTTTATTTTATTTTGTTGGGTGAGTTTCTCCCTCCCCGCCACCATCCTTGGAATGATGCAAATTGAAGGTCTGTACTTTTTTTTTTCTTTTGTTGAAATTGAGGAAAAAGGTGTTAGATTGTGATTTGTGTTGATGTGAACTGAGAAATAAGATTGAGAGTTTTCTGAAATTACAAACATAGTATCCAACTATGACACATTGCAGAGGGATTTTGTTCTTTCTCGGCTTCAATTTCGCTTGTTTTTTAAAGATGCACTTGAAAATTCTATAGGAAACTCATTGAGAACTTGTGAAATTTTTTTTTTTGAAGTAATTACGATTTTGACTTCAGATTTGATTGATTAGTTGTCGAATTGAATTTAAGAGTTATTGATATATCAATGTGATCTCCATGGAAAAATGTGTGGATGGTACATTTGATTTCGACTTCAGCTCGTCTTCGGCCTTGTTTCCCTTCTTCACAGTCACTGCGGTTTATTATTTTAGCTAATTCATTAAAGAAAAAATGTGACATTTTTAGTCAAGTCATTAAAATTTAGTCATTTATTTAGTTACACATCATCTTTTTAACAGTCAACTAATGGTCAGAGAATGTCAAGAACCATTTAAAATATTTTTCCAAACTTGAGGGACTGAAAATGTCACCAAAAGTGTATTTTGTCATAATACTTTTTACATTTGAAGAAAAAGATATCCATAAAACCATTAAAGGAATTAGAGGAGGATGAAATCTTGGGGCTCATTTGATAATGCTTTCACTTTTCGTTTTTTTGTTTTATTTTTCTTGGGACATGTTTGATTCACAAGTTTTCCCATGAGATTTCAGAAAAAAGTTTAGGGGTCATTTGTTTTACAGGCATCGTAGATTCTCACAGAATAGGCATCTGGATTTATCATGTTTGTTTTGCGGTATTGTAAGATGCCCAACATGTGGACATTCCGGGGCATCCTAGGATGCCCTTATAGAGGGCATCTTAAGAGTTTTGAATGCCCTCCTGAAACATGAATGTTCCAGATTTTCGAGTTGAAGACATCCATGTTTTACATTTTTGTCCTTTTTTTAATTGTGTGTGTCTGCACGTGTGTGTAATATTAATCTTCGTTTAACTAAAATAAATATTATCAACCATATATATCATATTTTTTTTAATATCATGATTCTTATTATTTTTTAGCAAGATATTCAAATTTAAAATTTAAATTAATATTTATTTAACTAAAAATTTTAAGTTATGATATATTATTCTATTGAGAAAAATAACATATAAAAATAATAAAATTGTGTTGATTTGAAAAGAAATTCAAATTGATAAAAAAAAATACATTATTTAAGTTAAAATTATATCAAATTAATTATAAATTAATAAAGAGTCGTAAAGGCATTCTTAGAACATTATATAAATTTAATACATTCCCGACTAGAGTTCCTTTGAAACAAACACAATTATCAAAATATTCTTAGCATTTTGCAAAAATGTTCCTGTAAAATAAACATGGTTATCTAAAGATGTCCACAATTATCAAATATATTCCCAACTATCTGCAAAAATGTTCCTATAAAACAAACACAGTTATCTAAAGATGCCGGACATCTATAATTCTGTACATCTATAATTTCGGGCATCTAAGATTTCAATTATCTACATTCCCAAAAAACAAACGGCTCCTTAATATTCTTGTTTGTTTCACACAATTTCACTTTTTAAAACTCAGGACATTATTATCTAGGGAACTTTAAATCCCATTTTACGTGGGTTACATGTGAGATTTTTATACTTAGGAGATAAATAGTAAAAATGTAGCCTAATTAATTAATAGATTAATATCGATTAATCATTACTATTAATTTTAATTAATTATTAAATATAAATATCAAATTTAGACTTATATTTCAACTAATAAAGTATCTTTCAACTATTTAATATAAAATTTTATTATTAATTGATAAAATTCTAATTTTTTTATATATATATTTTTAGTAATTAACTAAGTTTAATTAATGCTTAATATAAAAATACTCATTTTTATTTTAAGTGATTAAATAATTCAAAAAATAACAATATATTAAATAATGCTAAATTTAATTTATGACTACATTAAATGTTATTTTACATTTAATTAATTAATTATTTCATATTGGTTTCTATATAAAAAAAAGTTGGTAAATCAAACAAATATACTTACTCAAGTTGTAGACATTAATTATCCCAAACATTTAAAACCCAAAAATTTGGATCCCAAATATTTAATATCCATATCTACAAAACAATATCTGCATATGGCCTTAAGAACTAAAAACATGAACATGTTTGATAACTATTTATGTATTTTTTTCTTAAAAAAGTAATTAGGAATAGAAATGTGTTTAGTAATTATTTTTTAAATTTAAATAAAATTTACTGAATATAATATGATAAAAAATATAACACACATTAAAATAAATATAAAACTATTATAAAAAGCCTATATAATACATTTTCATCTTAAAAGTAAAATAAAAGTAAAATAAAAGGTTAAAATATTATTTTAGTTTCTTTATTTGAAACTTGAATTAATTTTAATTCCATATCTTTTATTTCAATTATATATTTTTAGTTCTTTTTTAATTTATCTCATTAGATTTTGTAAACTTCACTCTTCTCTCCCCTTCCCTCAATTCAAGTAATTAATGGGAAAACTATTTTAAATGACAAAACTGTTGAAAATATTTACAAATAATAATAAAATACCACAGTCTATTTGTGATAGACTGCGATAGACTATTATCTGCGTTTATCAAGAAACAGATAGACACAGAAAGTAGTCTATCGCGGTTTATCGCAGATAAACTGTGAAGTTTTGCTATATTTATAAATATTTTAGTTCATTTTTCTATATTTGAAAACAACACTAATTAAAAACCATTTTCAAAATTTAATTTTAGATCTTCTATTGTTATACGGATAATATTTATAGAAGAATCTTTAGTTTGTTCGAACATTTTAATCTTTCATTATTTATAAAACAAAAAGAACAACATAAAAGTTGGAAAGAAGAGTCACCAAGATTGTGTCACTTCTCCTTCTCCTTCTTCTCTTTCTCTTGGAATTTTCTCCAACAAATCTAATTGAAAATAAATCAATCTACATTACTGCTCAAATTGCTCGAGTTGACCCAAAATTGCAGAGGCTTTCTTTAAAAGTTATGAAAAGTTTTCATGGTTTAGAAGATTCGTACTCTTAATCGGTGTTCAGAGATACGTAAGAGTTGCCAACAATCACCTACCATCAATCAGGGTTGATGGAACATAACTATGTCATACCTTCTTTTAATCTTCCTATATTTTTAGAAGACTAGTAATAAATACGTGCTACATACATAGAAAGTTGAAGTTTTAATTTAAAAATTTTGAATAATTTAATTTGTTATGGGTCATCTCGAACCAAGAATTCTGAGTTCAGGAAAATGACCGCCACATGAGGAATGGATAAGTGCAGGAAATGGGCCAACAAGCCAAGGGAGGAAAAGACCAAGGTAAGAAGGGAGTTGGGTCGAATGGCCCAACCTACCCTCCTTTGACCTCCAAGGCCGAGGATGAGGAAAATGACTTGGTTGGACCAAATGGCCCAACTTGCCCAGCTCGACCTCGGAGGCCAAGCCCAAGGTGAGCTCTATTCTATCCCCAATGTCCCACTGCCTTGAGCCATGGTCCAAGCCCTCTCTGGCTGGCTGGAATTGACATTTCCCAATCCTCTTTAGATTTGGAACTTTACGTCAACCCTTCTACAAAAAAGAGGTCATAGGTCTCACCCAATGTAAGTTTTTCTCCCTACTTCTAGCTTACTCCAACCCTTTGCTAATTACTGACTTAAGCATCAGAAGTTTTGTGGCAGGCACCACATAAGTGTTTTCTTCTTCTTTGTCTTGCAGGTTGTCTTTCTTCTCCAGTTTACAAATTCACTGTTGAAGGCACGTGAAGGTCAGGTGAGTTTCCTTATTCGATTTTTCCATCAATAGTTGGCGTCTTTTGTGGGGAATGAGAGCGAGTTTCTGACCTTTGCAAATTTTGAAGATGCACCAGGGGCTTAGAACGAGATGGACAGATGCGATGATTATAGTTATGGTCAAAAGAGACATCCTTGAGGAGTGAAGGAACATTCAACGGATAATCCTCCTACCGTAAGCCCACCTCGGCCTCATCCCCCAAGGAAAGAGGTGGAGAAGAAGAACCACCCTCACATTACAAGCTTGGGTTGACCTCATCCCCATAGGAAAGAGGCAAAGCATAATAACCACCCTTGTGTCACAAACTCAGGTTGACCTCATTCTTTGATTAGATAATGAGAGAGGTTCTGCCACTAAAAGTTCAAGGTCCATAACATTAAACTATACGATGAAAATTAGTTCTTATGGAGCATCTGGATTTTTACAGGTCATGAATGGAGTTGCATGAAGTCCTAGACACCACCAAATGAAAGGCATTCTTTTTCTCTCTTGCACGGGCAACAAAAGAATGGTTTTGAAAACTTGAAAGAAAATCAAGTGAGAAAATAGATAGATACTTGTTAAGGGTTTGGGAAAAAGCTGAAGTAGAAAGCAATAGGAGGTTTTGTCGCCTGAGTAGTGACCAGTTTTGGGGTCTGAGGTCGAGGCTGACCTCATGGTGATGAAGCACTTTTCCCTATAATGGTTTAACCTAAGATCTTCAAAGTTTTCTTTTTTCGGTTTGGAAAAGATAAGTATAGAAAAAACTAAAATAAAGAGCAATAGGAGATTTTGCTGCCCGAGTAGTGTAGCCTGACTTGGGGGTTCAAGGCCGAGGTCAACCTAGTGGTGATGAAGCACTTTGCCCTATGACGGTTTAACCTAAGTTCCTCTAAAGCATTCTTTTTTCAGTTTGGATAAGTCAATGCGATAGAAGACATTTAGAGCAAGTTTAAAACGACAATTGAAACAATAAAAGGGGGAAATTTCATTGCAAAAGAAATAAATGTGAAAGAAAGAACGGGAAAACAAAAAGAAAATCAGGTCGTGTAAGACCCAAACTAAATCTCCATGGATTCACCTCCTCCCTCTCCATTCCCATCAAAGTTATTAGAGGAAAAAGGAGCGTTTGGATTGTCACAATGATAAATGTATATTTTATGAAGGAATGAGCATTCCTAACTGAGATAATGACGTGAAGCTTCCTTGGTATACTAGGTAACACCATAATCCATTATTTCATTCTTCATAATTGTATTGTATTCAATTTTCTTCAGAGCTCTAGCCAAGTAGTGAGCACAGTTGATCGAGGCCCAGGTTAGCCAATGAATTCAAGGCCGAGGCATGCCCATTCCTCTACAGAGCCTACTTTGTGTTTTCTCTAACCTCAGTTTGAGACTATAAGATGATCAATTAAAGTTGGGGCCCAAGTTAGTCTACGACCTTGAGGCTGAGGTGACTTGCTTCTACATAGAGCCTACTTCATAGGAAAGTTTATAGTCGATTAATTCACCAAGGAAAACCTAAAAATCAACCCAAAGGGGTTGATAGGGTTATTCCATGGATAATCTAGGGATGAAGAACCTCGGAGCCTTTAAACCAGGGAAAGCCTAAAATTAGTCCAAGATGGCTTGATAATGTCATTCCAAGGATAATTTGGGGATTAAGAACCCTCAAGCCTTTAAACTAAAGAAAGCCTAAAATTAGCCCAGGGTGTCACACCTCTTCCCAAGTTACCCTCTTTTAACCTAGGAAAAGGTGTGAGGATAGCAAACATCGACCCTTTTACGACGTCTACTGTCACACCCCCCCCTGATAACCTACTTATCCTGAAAGGAGAAGTAAGGACAGCATACATCACCCCTCTTGTGACGTATACCATCCATTTCTACAAACTGATCCTGTGAGTTCACAACATACATTGCTCCTTCATACATCCAAAACCATAACATATAGAAAGTTATGTACATATCGATAATTCAAACTTTCAACTCATCCACAAGGAACTTTCACGAAACCCTATTTCAACTCCTAGCAAATGTACAACTAGGTCTACATGCCACCTATATAAGGTTTTACATACATACAACTCTTCAAACAGGACAAATTTCTGAAAAACTCGTAGCTTAAGCAGGGCGAGTTGGAGTAGGTAAAGCACCAGGAATGTCCTTGCTACCTGGAGGGAAAAGAAAAACTTGAAAACATGAGCTAACAGCCCTATGAGTGACTAATTTTTAACAAACAAATTTTAGTTAAAAAATTATCAGGATTTAAACAAATTCCGACAGCATGAGTAAAACATGGAATCATCTCATATTCATTGATTAAATCATGTTTAAATGCCCTTATCAAATCATACATGGTTTTTTCAGCAATTCATAAATAAATCAGTATGGTTATAATACTTCTCCTTAGTTGAGGCGGAGAAAAACTCAACACCCCAACGTCGATAACAATTAAGGCTCGATGTGTAGCAGAACTCAACGCACTAGCATATAACCTCTATATGCACATAGGAACATGGCAGGTTGCCCAAGTACCTTCTCCATGTCCTTCAGTATTGGGTCTCGGGGAAACTCACGTGCCTTCTCATGTCCATCAGCACTGAGTTTCCTCTAAAACATTTTCCTTTAGGGAAAGCAATACTTTATACAAACAGTTCATATGCAAATCTTTCATGAGAAAACAGGACAATTCTTAAATCAATAACATTTCATAAACATACTTTTCAATACCGTTTGACAAAACATAAACTATGCTTTGTAAATTGATTGATCACAAAATCATAAATAAATTAGAAAAACCAAACTAATATGTACAACGAAATCGTTGAAACAAGAAAAGTGTCACTCATAGCTCTTTCTAGGCCTTGAGTGGATTATATGCCTTCCCTATCTCCTCTTGGCCTGAAATAAACATTTTTTTCTTTACATTACGCTTCTTTTACTTTATCATTTAGTTTACATAATTAAACTCAAATTATGATTCATCACCGAGCCTCCCCTTTTTCCAAAGTAAACCTAATTACCAACGAAAATCTCACATTCCCAGCGAGATTACTAGCGGAACTACCCAACAGGACAACGATACTAGTGACACTAGGATAAACGAGACTAGCGAGATTACCTGAGGAGCGAGACCTAGCAAGAGTCAGCGACATTTGTGAGACAAAAAGCTCCTCTACACCACCAGCGAGATTTGTCTCGTTACTTACTCTCCAATTCTCAGCAACACTAGCTTCCTAGCGACACCCGACAGTAGAGTTTTCTCCCTTTCCTTTTGTTATCACTTATGTCAGTTAAAAGTCATATTTCCAGCCAAATTTAGAACTTCTTTCCTTCTACAGACTTGTAGAGAAATATGTTTTCTAGCTTACCTCAAATATTCGTGGCTTAACTCGTCCTTGTTCGTCAGATATTGCAAGATTTCTCCGCACTACTCCAGATTGCACAGAAGTTCCTTATTAGTAACTTCCAGCTAAAGGCTTACATGTTTCTATTCCATTTCAACTCAAGCATCCTTCATAAAAGTTGTTCAGAATTGAGTTAACTTACTAACCTTAAAATTTCAGCCTTAGACTCGATCTCCTCGATTCGTTTTACTCCAAACATCAGACACTGTCCAATTTATGCGTCCACAAACAACGTTCTGTTCCAGCTTAGATTTCAACACCAAAACGAGTAGGTTTCTATCCAAAATCCACAAGAACACCTTCTTCTACCTTCCCTTGTAGTTCATCTAAAAAATGGAACCGACTTAAGCTCTCGAAAATATCTAAAAATGATAAAATATTTAATTCACTTACCTATATATATACTGCAGACTTAACTCTCTTAGGCAGGCTGGCGCACAGGGTTCCCTTTCTTAATTCAACGTAAGGCACTCAACGCAGCCTACCGTCAACACCCTCAGCAAATAACTACCCTCAACGCCTTTTACCTTCAACGCATACAACTCAATCAATTATACCCGTCTTCAACGCATGGGGACCTTAGCGCATGGCAACCTTACCAATGCATGGTAGGTAAAAACATTTCTTTCCCCGCCAATAATCAACTTCTCTTCCAACGCAAGTGACTGCTTCAGCTCATAACTCTTTGTGATTTCACCTTCAACGCATGGCCACTCAAAAGAAAAATGTTCTCTTTTCTGCTTTCAACGACGCATAGTCTTGGCCAATGCTTAGCTCTTCCACTCTCAGCTACTTTTCCTCTAGCAACGCATAGCCACCATTTCACTTGCCTTCTCCCAACACTTAATATTATAAGCCAGTGCTTACATCTACTGTCAATCCTTACTAACCTCGAATCCTTACCAAGTATCTGATAAACATTTTATAATTCTCATCCAGATCATAAGCAAGAATCTCAAGTTAAACTAACAAACTTTTATAGATTTACATTCAACAACTTAAGGTAATAATAATACAACTTTACTGACTTCCACTCCTTAGACCTCAATATGTACTATGCTAGGTCTAAGTATAAATATTTACAATGTTCACAACTAAGTAGCAGATCCAGAAAAATTTGATGTGCAAGCTAAGCACCCTAGTAGCGTTTGCTACCTGGAAAGTAGAAAAACAATGAAAACCATGAGCTAGGTTGCCCAATGAGTGACAAGTTTGGAAATCAATATTTGGCTTAAAAGCTTAACGGAATCATGCTCGAATATCGAATAATAAAGCATTGGAAGCTTATAAAAATTTGCATATATTCGAAAGACTTTCCTTAGTTGAGGCGGAGCAGAGCTCAACGCTACTCAACGTCGAATATAACCTTAGTTGTATTGGAGTAATCTTAACACATCCGACATCGAATAACCTTAGCTGTGTTAAGTAATCTTAACACAACAGTGTTGAATCTCCCTCTATGTGCACATATGAATTTATTCCGGGGCTGCCCCTGTACCTTCGCAAGTCCTTCAATATTGGGGTCCCAATATATGGTGTTAAAGCTTGCCCATATGCCTTCTCCATGTCTTCGACAATGGGGACCATCTATTATTCATTTGAAAATATAACATGCTTTTATAAAATCATTTATATCACAAGTTACACAACTTCCCAGAATTTCAAACTCTTTATCAAACAGCATGCTTTCATAAATCTCAGCTTCATAAAGCATTATGCTCAAAATTCTGTAAAAGCATGTTCAAAATCATAAGAGAAACACATGCTTTGTCATATTCAACTCATGCCAGAAAACTCATATTTTGAGAATAAACCGAGCATACTGGAATATTGAAAATATAAATCATTTTAAATGAAATTTTGTCACTCACAACTTGTCTTGAGCTCTTAATGAGTTGTATGCTTCCCTTAGCTCTTCCAGGCCTGGAATAATTTAATTCCTTTGTCAAATATCCTTAAAATTCCATTCATGGCATAACTTAAGTCAATTGTGTCTTAAATATTGAAATTTAGCTAAAAAAGGCTCACCCACAAGCAAAAACTAGCCAAAGTATCCAAAGGTTGCAAACTGCCCCTACGCGTGTCCAACAGCCCTGCAGCACGCTGACCCAGTTTGCCTAACCTCAATGTGCGACAAACCATGCACAGGCACATTGCCTTGCACATATAATCACTGCCCGCACACATTGACACTCATGTGCAGCAGTCTCTGCACACACATTGCCAAAATGATCTCAAAAGAGGCATGGCGCATGCACGTCTTCCGCTACCAGCGGTGTGTGCCTATGTCGTGTGCCTTAGCAACACTAGCGAGACTTGTCTCATTCAACCCCTGCATGGACGCAGCACCATCTCCTGCTCACCAGCGAGACCTATCTCGCACCCACAGACTGCACATCAACAACAACATATCTCGCCCATCAGCATGCATGCCCGCATAGCCCGTGGCATGTCAGCCCGCCTCTTGGGCGTCCAAAACACACAAAATAACCTCAATAGATTTCTTACCTTTGGCTACTACCTTAGCTTGTTTGCACGCACAGCCTCCTTAAAAACTCACCCGACAGCCTCAAACACACTGTCTTCACTTCCAGCTGCCAAAAATATATTTCTAGCCAAAATTAGACTTTGCTTCCTCTTACAAACTTATAGAAAATTGGCTTGCCTAGCTTACCTCAAACTTTTAGCATCTAACTTCTTTTCTTCCGCCAGATATCATTAAATCTTTCAGCTCTGCTAGTACACCTAATATCCTGAGCAAGCTTGAATTTTTGATGGACTTTGAGTTCTTCCTCAATGAGTTTCCTTTCGGCAGCCCACTTTGTGAAACTAGACTCAATTTGGAACAATTTGGTCGAAGAAATTTTCAAATGGCCTGAGTAGTTTGTGCAAACAAGTCCTCTTTGCCGAACCCTTCTATTTATAAACTTCATAGAAAATTGCATGCAGATTCTCGGCTTGCAACCTCCTACTTGCATGCATGTCTTTGCCACATTTAATCTTGTTTTGACACCTAATTAGACTTACTCAATACTTAAGTTCCAAATTTGCTTAAGCAAGAAATGGACACAACCTTTGGGCAAAATTTCTCCATACATAGTTAGGCTTCCTTTTGAGGTTAGTTAGCTACCCTTCTTGGCTACCCATTGCACGTAACCCCTTGGCTGATGGTCGCCGACTTGGATGCATAGCCACCATGCTTCAACCTCACAAGACTCCTTTTGACGCATAGCTTCAACGCATCACTCCCTCTCTTACTAACCTCAACCAACGCATCCACACTCATGGATGCCTAGCCCATCTTGCCCATCAAGCAGCAACACATCATACACACACTCTTGGTGGCTTGATTGCTCAAGGGTCTCAATGCATGCTCCACACTTAGCCAATTTTCCTCTCTTCTTTCTTCCTCAACGCCGACCACACCTACAAAACTCCACTCGACTACATCATGCTAAGTCCACAACAAAAATGTTAAGTACTTGAGAATGAAAGTAGGGTTTACACATGGGGCTTGATAAGGCCATTCTAAGGATAATCCAGGGATTAAGAATCTCAGAGCCTTTAAACCAAGGAAAGCCTAAAATCAGCCCCAGGGGGATTAATAGGATCATTCTAAGGATAATTTAGGGATTAAGCATCCCAGAGCCTTTAAACCAAGGAAAGCCTAAAATCAGTCCTAGGGGGCTTGATAAGATCATTCCAAGGATAATCTAGGAATTAAAAACCTCAGAGCCTTTAAACCAAGGAAGGCTTAAAGTCATCCTCAGGAGGCTTGATAGGGTCATTCCAAGGATAATCTGAGGATTAAGAATCCTAGAGCCTTCAAATAAGGAGTGCCAAATGTCAAGCTGACAAGCTTGATAGTTATTCCAGAAAAATCAGAAAATAAAAAATCAACATTTTAAATTAAAATTGGATTGCCTAAAACTTCGAAGTGCACATCGTATAAGGCTGAGGCTATCAGGTAGACTGTACTCCCAAGCAGGGACTAATGAAGAACAAATTCGATGATTTTTGCCCTCAAGTCCCAACCAGGGAGCGGAGGCTAATGTTATGAGGTGTTTAGGAAAATGATTGCCATGTGAATGGCCCAACATGCCCACTTTAGCCTCGGGGGTCAAGCCTGAGGCGAGCTCCATTAAATCCCCAATGGCCCACTTCCCTTAGGCCATGGTCCAAGCACTCTTTGGCTGGCTTGAATCTACGTTTCTTAATCCTCCATAAATTTGGAACTCCAGGTGAACCCTCCTATAAATAAGAGGTCACAAGCCTTATCCAAGGTAAGTTCTTCTCCCTACTTCTAACTTGCTTTGACCCTTTGCTGATTATTGACTTAAGTGATAACCTGTAGAAATACAAGTTATTATATGTCTTTCTCCTAGAAAAATAGAGTTTAAATAGAGAATCATACGGTAGTTGGTGTTAAATTCTATTGATAAATCTTCCTATGCGTTCTACTCTGGTAAATTGATGAAGATAATTGTTTTGAAACTTTTTAAGCCTAAAACGCATGTTTTGACGCAGGAACGCAAGCAACCTGTGGATGCGTTGGCACCTCTTGACGTTGGACTATGCGTTGGCAACCCATGGATGCGTTGACATATTTGAACGCAGGAACCCAAGTTATCCGTGGACGCATATCAACAAGGCAACGGAGAATCAGATGAGGATCTTGAGAGATTGTTGGGAGATTGATATGCTTGATATGCATAATTCACACTACCATCCCGGTGAACTCAAGACATTGAGAAGCCATTCCATGCTTTCTATCTCTTTTCTTACTTTTATTTTAGTCTATTAGCAAGGAATCGTATTTTCTAAAATAGTTATTCCGTTCATCAATCTATACATCTTCCATGGCTATTCATTTCTCATCACTTTCCATTTGCTGTTTATCGTCCATGAGTAACTAACTCTCTCAAGGGTCACGGGTTGCGTTATCATCTAAATAAAGAACCATAGAAGACTATTTCATCTTGTCAAATGTATTTTTAATCAAATGCTTATGTCCATATAGCTAATCGATATAAGTAGTAATAATCAGACTGCTAGGGAGGGTAAGTGATTGTGAAACTTAATTGCAAGGCTAAGAAGTGTTACCTAGGGATAGGAATAACCTTGGTACTTAACACTCTCCTATGCGTTATAGACATATAACGCAATAGCGGCTGACAACCGGGAGAAGAGTCGCTAGTATGAAATAGAGCTCACTATGCGTTTCCGAATTTAGATGATAACCAACCCCAGCCCTGTTTCTTTTACCATTCATACATTAAGCATCGTAGGTTTTGTTGTAGGTACCACATTGATGTTTTCTTCTTCTTTGTCTTTCAAGTCATCTTTCTTCCTAAATTACAAATACACTATATTGAAAGCACGCGAAGGTTAGGTGAGTTTCCTTGTCCGAATTTTGCCATCAACAATATAAAATATTGTATATGTAATAGATAAATGATATTTAAACTTAATTTTTATTATCATAAACTTTTAAAAGCAATAAAATAAATGATACGAAGCATAGTTCAGGGGACTCAGGAGAGGCAAGACCAATAAGGACGAGGTTTTCTTGAGTAATGAAGTTAGAGTCGTGTTTCATATTCTTGTCCAAGCTTTGTATAGCCCTAGCAAAATTCCTTGCAACAATGGAACAACGAAACTCTGGAGGCACTAAAAATAGTAAAAAGCAAGGTTAGAAAGAGAGAAAAGGAAGTGGGTTCCAAACAAGAGGAGAAGGGAAAGGCCCTTACTGTAATCCCTAAACCTTGTCAAAACCGCATAGCACATACCCACCTCATTGGTAGATAGTCAGTCACTATCGTCAAGGATTTCTTGCAAGCAATAATATAATAAAAATAAGCCCCGAATTTTGGGCTATGATTAATCTAATATAAAGACAGGAAAGTAGGGGTAGACATTGGAGACCCATTGCCATAGACTTGCTAAAGAGAATATGTACTTATGAGATGACTCCATTCGTTCGGTAAAATTTGGTAGGGCCAAGTTGTATAAAGGTTAAAAAGCTCTGAAGAAATAGAGGTAAGGGAAGACGAACCCCAAAATGAGACATGGCTAAATAAAGAGCTACATCACCCTCAGGAGGATTATCTATGATTTCGTCAAGACGAGGAACCCTCAAATGAACTATGGGAGGAATGCCATAATCATAGTGTAAAACCTCAAGTTGGGCTTGGGTCATAGATGATGGCAAATCCTTCAGGGGCATAGAAGGTTTCTCAATGTATGGCTCAGACAGGTCTAGGGACTCGTAATAAGAAGAGGAAGAGTCATACTCATCATAGGCGCACTCATCCTCTACACTAAAAGATATTTCTCTAAAAGGGGAGGGGGGGGGGAGAGGGAATCAGATATGCTAGCCACGGTAGTGGCACGCGTGTCAGCTCGGCCAAGTTACGACCGTTGATTTAAAGGCATATGCCCCACACACTCCCAACACCATGAGTAAACCACATGCATGGGTCATGCACTACATAAAGGTTGTAATTTCTTTTACTTTCTTTTGTTGTCTATTTGATGTCATTACATGAATTGTTATGATTGCTATCATTATTACATAAAAATAACTCCATCAGTGAACCTATGAAAGGTGAACTCCAAGGGGTATTTAAGGAAGGTTTATGAAGCCGATCCTTTAAAGGGCTCACTTTGAAAAAAATTTGATTTAAAGGATCACCTAAGAAATCATTATGATAAGCCACACAAAGTCGCCACACGCTTAGCCCAAAACTCACGAGGTGCACATCTTGAGGGGAGAGCACCAACGAGTCCGAAAACAGACATAATAAAAAAGGTTGAAACGCTTATGAGCTAGGACAAATTTACTCCCAAATTGAGACCTTGACACCAAATCAAGGCCGACCATGAGTATCGATATGGGAATAAAGGACTGATGTTATATGCAATTTTGGACCTGTAAAAAGTCAGAAATAATGATTGGACCAAGAGAGTTACCAAGCCCTAGGAACATACCTGAGATTTGCTAGAGGTAAGCCTGAGAGAGTTCCAATGAATAGAGAAAAAAGGATTGGATCCAAAAGAGCCCAATTAGGTCCGCCTTGGCCTCAAGGGCCGAGGTCGAGGACCAACCACCTCTTTAATGAGGCCAATCCAGATTGACCCACTTGGTTGGAGAATCCACAACAGCCAAGCCCTAGCTTCAAGTGTTCGACCTAGGAGTAGGAAAAAAGGAAAGCAAATGTCCTTCTTTGAAAGAGATAAAAAAGACCTTTGAAGGTCAATTATAAATAAGAAATGCTAGTGAATGAAAGGTTAGCTCAACTTCTCCCTAAAAACAACTTGCCCTGACACGTTTGTGTTAAATACTAACTTAAGCATCAGAGTGTCTGTGGCAAGCACCACACCAGTATGTTGTTCTTTATTGTTTTGCAGGTAACCACTACCTCCAAATTAAAAATTTACCGTTAGCAACACGTAAAAGTCAGGTGAGTTTGATGAACGTTGCAAGTGCACGGGTCAAGTTATAATATAAGATAGTTTAAGTCCGAATATCGTTCCATTGAGATCCAATTGAGAGTTCAAATTACTTATCTATTCTATAGTTGAATCAATTTTATTTGAGGATTCGAATTCAAGTTTGGTTTAAAAAAAAAACAATGAAGAAAGCAAGTAAAGTTGAAAATCAAGAGTCAAAGAGTGTTATAGGGCATTGAATCCTCATTTAATCCATTGTGCAACGTTCTAGGGTTCATGGAATTACATGTAAATTATATGTTGAAGTCCAGAAACATAAATTCGGGTTATTTTCCATAAAAAATAACATTTTCTCATGCAACTTAATTGATTACTAATTTCTTGAAACCAAATTAACTCACATGGCATTAAGATTAGTCTTTAGCAACTTTCATTATTAACCTAACTATTTCTGTGAGAGATTAATAACAATTCATTGTTATAGATTCGATTAGCATGCAATTCATCAAGTTAAATATCTAACCTATCAAACACTAATTGTAAGCCCTACTTTTATCTTTGGGAGAAGGCAAGTAAAGTACGCAGGTGCTTGAGAGATAGGTGGCCGAGAGCCTTTGTCATAGGTGGTGTCTGTGGCCAGCAAGAAGGTGGGCTAGGTTGAAGACCTTGGGTAGCCGAGCCCCAAGTGAGTGTATGATTCGTTGGCTTAGTGAGGCATGCGTCCATGAGTGTAAGCATAGGTGGTGGTTGATGCGTTGCTTGTTGGGTAAGTGGGCTAGTTGTGCAACAAGCTTTGCGTTGGTTGAGGTTAGTGAGGGGGATGCATAGGGGAGCTATGCGTCCAAGAGGGCCTATGGGGCTGGCGCATGGTGCTATACGCCCATGCTATGCGCTCAAGCTAAACCGACCAAGGGACTGCATGCATAGGTAGTCGAGAACAGCAGCCAACTAACCTCAAAAGGATGCGTGGAGGAGGTCTTGCACAAGGATGCATACACCATTCCTTCTTGGTTAAGCAAAGCCTATGCTTAAGTGATAAGCTAGATTAGGTGTCAAATTGAGGCTAAGTGTGGCATGGGCATGCTTGCAAGCATGAGGTGGCAGGACAACAGCAAAAGCACTAGGGAGTTTGCATGCAGATTTCTAGAAATTTTATAAATAAGGGTCCGATAGAAGAGGTTGGTATATACAAACCACTCAAGCGAATTGTGATTTTCTTCGACCAAATTATCCCAAATTGAGTCTAGTTTTACTGAAAGGGCTACCAGAGAGAAACTCTATGAGGAAGAACTCGGATTTCATCAGAAACTCGAGCTTGCTTCGGCTATCAGGTAAACTGAAGCAAATCAGAAATACTTGAAGATATCTAGCAGTAGAAAAATAATTGGAAGCTAAAATTTTGAAGTAAGCTAGCCAAGACATTTATCTACAACTTTGTAAGAGAAAAGAAAATCTAATTCTCGCTAGAAATATTACTTTTGGTAGCTAGAAATAAGGGCAGTATGATTAAGGCTGTCGAGTGAGTTTTGGAGTGGTTGTGCATGCAGTGTGGCTTGGGCCGTGGCAGGAAGAAGTAACCATTTAAGGTTATTTTGACAAGTTATGGACGCAAAGGGGTGGGCCGACATGCCACTAGCAACGCAAAGGTGAGCGAGAGATGCCGCTGACCGTGTGCAGGCTGTGGGGGGGAGACGGGTCTTGTTGGTGGTGTCGCGTGCGTGCAGAAGTTGAGCGAGACGAATCTCTTTGGTCTCATTGAGGCACACGACATGGACTAATTGACACTGAGACACACAGGCCTTGCCTCTTTTGAGGTTATTTCGGCAGTGGGTGTGCGCGAATTGCTGCCCATAAGGGTAACGTGTGCGAGGCAGTGGCTGGGCGTGCAGGGCGGTGGGCTGTACAAGAATTGCCACCCATTTAAGGTTAGGTGTACCTGCTATAGGGTTGTTGGACACACCTAGAGGCAGTTTTCAACTTTTGGACATTTTGACTAAACTTTGCTGTCGGTGAGCCTTTTTGAGCTAAAATGACTTAAAATGTGCCATGAAGGCAATTTTAAGGATATTAACAAACAGAATTAATTTATTCCAGGCCGAGAAGAGCTAGGTGAAGCATGTAACCCATTAAGAGCCTAGGATAAGTTGTGAGTGACTTAAATTTGTTTAAAATGATTTGTTCTCTCAATATTTTTTGAATGCCCAGTTTAAACATTCACAGAATGTGAGATTTCTACCATACATTGAATTTCGTAAAGCGTGTGTTTCTTTATATGATTCTGAACATGCTTTTACATGATTTTGAGCACGATGTTTTCTGATACTGAGCTTTGTGAAAAGTATGTTGTTGGAGAAATACTCTGAAGTTCTGAGAAATTGTTTAACCTATGTTTGTAAATGATTTAACATGCTTTATTTTCAAAAAGATGGTTCCCAATATCGAAGGACTTGGAGAAGGCATATGGGCAGTTTGAATTGGTCCCCAATACCAAAGGATTGGGGGAAGGCATATGGGCAGCTGAATTATAATTCCGATGTGCAAATAGAGGGAAATTCGATGTTGTTGTGTTAAGATTACTCCACACAGCTAAGGTTATTCGACGTTGGGTATGATGAGATTATTCCATCCCAACTAAGATTGTTTTCGACGTTGGGCGTGTTGAGATTACTCCACCCTGACTAAGCTTGTTTTCGACGTTGAGTAGTGTTGAGTTTACTCCGCCTCAACTAAGGGAAAATATTTCAAATATATGCAAATGTTTATAAGCCTCTAAAAGCTTTATTATTTGATTAGCAAACATGATTTTGTTGAGCTTTTAAGCCAAACATAGTTTTATAAACTTGTCACTCACTGGGCAACCTAGCTCATGTTTTCAAATGTTTTCAACTTTCTAGGTAGCGAGCGGAACTGGGGTGCTTAGCCTACTCATCAAACTCATATGGATCTGCTTCCTAGTTTTGAGAGTTGTAAATATTTGTACTTAGACCTAGCATTGTACATATTGGAGCCTAAGGAGTGGAAGTCGTGTAAAAACTCTGATGTTATTATTATAAAGTTTCATTTGGTATTATTTATAGTCTAGATGTAAATTAAAATTTATGTTATTAAGTGCTTGGTAAGGATTTTGAGGAATGTTAAGTTGACAGTAGATGTCGTAAAGGATCGATGTCTGTTGTCGTCACGCCTCTTTACGAGTTACGAGGAAAGCTCGGGAGGGGGTGTGACACTGATGGCCAATCAACAAGAATTAAGCACATAACAATAAAAAAACATAATCTTTACAACAATCCATGAAAAGTCTACAATATTAGCATAACTTCATAAATAATTCATTAATAACCTAAAACTAAAGAGTTTAGCCACTCATAGCTTTAGACAACATATTCAAGACAAATCTCAGCATAGAAAGAGTATAAAGAAAGGAAAACTTTACTGTTGACAAGCCTTTGATTGAGGAGGAATCACCAAGACTTCCTCGATGTTCACGTCGGAAACTCGACTGACCACCAAACTCTCTCTCAAACACTTTTCTCTCTTCTTTGCAACAAACTCACACTTGGAGGCTCCTTATTTCGTGATTAGGGCTGCTGGGAACCTCTCCATTTATAGAATTATCCATTCAAAATCTTTCCAAATTTGTAGATTTTTCAAAATAGGAAAGCTGGAGTTGTTGTGCTCTTCAGAGAGCAACGACACTGTTCGTCATAAAAGGGACAACATAGCAACGCAATAAGGCAGCATTGTGATGCTGATCGTCGTTGATGCCTAACCCCAAGCGCAATAGCACTCCCTACATAGTGTTACGACGCTTTTTCTCACCTACGCGACGCTCTTGCAACTTCCAAATTTTGATGCTCTCGGGTCAAAAGCGCCGAGGGGAACGCAGCTACGCTCTCGGCCGTGCTGCCCTGTTTCTAGGAATTTCTTGCATCTGCTTTTGTTTTCGCCCGATTTTGGCTCGATTCAATTTTTTTGGCGTTTGACACGTACTTTCTCAATGATTTCCTGAAAACCACTAGCAAACACATGAAATCTAATAAGAACATTCCTAATTTAAGAGAATAAAAAGCACTCTTTTGGGTGGTGAACTTAGAAATTTGCTAATCCCGAGCAAAGAAAAGAATGAAACATAGGAAGAATGAAACATAGGGAATTAAGAGATAAGTGTGCTAATGAATCATGTCTCAGAGAATATCATTTTAAGAGCTCATGTAGAAACATTCAAGCATATCTATATTGTCATAAATATCCAAGGCCAAATCTTGTCATCTCCCATGTGTGTGTGCAAGCCTCCTTTAACTCAAAATGCTAGAACGTAAATTAGGACTTAAGAAAACTTCTCTAGTTTTCCCCTACTCTGGCTTATGCACCAATCTTCAAGAATCCACACATTTCAAGAGAGTAATATGTCGACTAAGGTGCCGTACAATTATTCTTTAGGGGCTCTAAACTTGCATTCTTTTACCTAGGACACTAGCTTCACACATTCATTATAGAGACTAGTACCTAGTCAATTCCCAGGTGTCCTTATTGATCACATCAAAGGAAGCTCTTTTTACCCTCATCCATGCATACTCGTTACAAGTTTAACATTTTGAATGATATAAAGATAGGCATTAAAGCCCAAACATTTTTGTGTGCACTCTTTTTTTCTTTAAAGGCATAAATAATCTTTTCTTCTTCCTTAGTCTAACATTACAAACCATCATGCATTTCAACTTTCTAACTGGTGGGGCCTTTCGAAGTGACAACCAAATACACTCAACTTAATCCTTTTCTAAGTTAAAGTTTCTAAATTAAAGTGGCTACATGCTCAAAAATATGAGAGACTTAAAGAGGGACTTAAATGGATCTAACTCAAGCTAATGCTATCCTATTTCTATAATAAGTCATCTGTTATGCATATTCAAGTCTCATCATAGCCAATCAACATCAAAAGCAAACAACCATAAAATATTCCGAATCACGAAAAATTTCAAAATTTTCCAAAATTCCATTAACATGCATATAGTCATTGAAACCTCACAAGCATGCATAGTAGGATAAGAAAACACATAAAAGTACGCGTGACACCTCCCACCTCAAACTTAGAAATATGCATTGTCATCAATGCATAAAAGAATAGAGCAAAGGAAAAACAAGCTTGGGACCACGCGGGAAGCCACCAAACAGGCTGGTGGAAAGAGTACTTTTTGTGTTGAACCATGATCCTGAAAATAAGAAAACATATGAGTGACTCCATTATTTTTGAAAAGAAAACAAAGAAGTAAGTCTAGAAAGAAAGAAAAAAAGAAACAATAAAATTGGGTTGCCTCCCAATGAGCGCTTGCTTTAAGGTCTTTGGCTAGACCGAACCATTTAATCATTCGTTAAAAACAAGGTTCTCAATTCAGCGTTCCTCATCATCGATGTAGTGCTTCAATCTTTGACCATTCACTTTGAAAGTTGTGCCATCATTGCCTTGAAACTCCATGACTCCATGTGGGGACACCTTTACAATGACAAAGGGTCCTACCTAGTGTGTCCTTAGCTTACCTAGAAACAAATGTAGACGTGAATTGAAAAGTAAAACTCTTTGTCCAGCTAGAAATGTTCGTGGAGTGATCTTCTTGTCATGCCATCTAGCTGTGCGCTCTTTGTATAGTTTAGTATTCTCATAGGCTTGAGCATAGAACTCCTCCATCTCATTGAGTTGCAAGAGGTGTTTCTCATCGTCCTGTTCATGGTCCATGTTCATCTTTTTGATGACCCAATAAGCTCTCTACTTGAGCTCTATCGGTAAGTGACAAGCCTTTCCAAACACCAAAATGTACAGTGAAGTACTGATTGGGGTGTTGAAAGCCGTGCAGTAGGGCCCACGGTGCATATCAAGCTTAAGAGCCCAATCCTTCTGGTTAATCTTAACCGTCTTCTGCAAAATTTGTTTGATTTCTTTATTAGACAACTCAATAAGACCGTTAGTTTGAGGAGGATAAGCTGTAGCAATCTTATGGTTAAGACAGTACTTATGCATCATGGCTTCAAACAATTTATTGCAAAAGTGAAAACCCTCATCACTAATAATAGCTCTAGGTGTGCCAAAACGTGTGAATATGTTCTTATGCAAGAATTTTAAAACAGGGGGGACATTATTTGTCCTAGTAGCTATGACTTCTACTCATTTAGAGACATAGTCAACTGCAACTAGAATATATAGGTAAACAAAAGAAGTAGGAAAAGGCCCTATAAAGTCAATACGCCAAACATCAAAGGGTTTCACCTCCATGATAGATTTTATGAGAAGCTAATGTTGTCTAGAAAAGTATAACAAAGGTGTAACAGTCCTTAAAAAGAGAGGGCCAATAAAAACCTAATTGAAGTACCTTAAATGCAGTCCTAGTGGGTTCAAAGTGACCTCCATAGGGAGAAGCATGACAAGAGTTTAGGATACTTACCACCTCTTCTTGAGGCAGACACCTCCTTATCATGTTATCAACACAAACCTTGCAAGACAAATCTCAGCATAGAAAGAGTATAAATAAAGGAAAACTCTACTATTGACAAGCCTTTGATAGAGGAGAAACTGCCAAGACTTCTTTGATCTTCATGTCGGAAACTCAAACGGCCATCAAACTCTCTTTCAAACACTTTTCTCTCTTCTTTGTAGCAAACTCACACTTGGAGGCTCTCTATTTCCTGATTAGGATTGCTGGGAACCTCTCAATTTATAGAATTGGCCGCCCACGCTATCCATCATAAAAGGGACAGCGTAGCGATGCTATAAGGCAGTGTTGCGATGCTAATCGTCATTGATGCCTAACCCCAAAAGCAATAAAGCTTCTTGCATGGTGTTGCGACACTTCTTCTCAGCAACACAAAGCTCTTGCAACTTCTATGCTCTTGGGTCGAAAGCGCCAAGGGCCGCGCAGCTACGCTCTCGGTGGCGCTGCCCTGTTTCTAGGGATTTGTTGCATCTTTTCCTATTTTTTGCTCGGTTTTTGCTCTTTGACACTTATTTTCGCCATAATTACCTGAAAACCACTAGCAAACACATGAAATCTAATAAAAACATCCCTAATTTAAGAGGATAAAATGCACATATTTAAGTGCTTTTTAGAGTTAGCTTGGCTGGATTTTGCCATCAATAGGGGCAACAACCAAGATATGTGCAGTGAGGTACAAGTCTTGAGGAGACGACAAAATTGATCTGCATGAGCAATCAAGGTTAGGTTGAATGGATAATCAACGAGGAACCTCTTTTTTCCTTAAGAGGTTACCAAGGTAGCACCTAGCACCGAAGTTAGGAGTGTGTGTTGGGTCGCCTATCAAGCGCGAAGGAGAATGCACACAGACAGGAAAATCCAATCATAGTCGACGAATAGACTTTGGAAGAGGATGGATCGCACGAAGGTGTCGATCGACTCAAGCGAGTGAGGTTTGTCAGGCCCCTAAATCTCGAAGCATATGACATGGTAGGTGGACCGTATCGAGTGGACGGGGAGCACACTCAGGGCTGACTTGAGGTTAGCCAAGAACCGTGCCCAACTTGTTGAGGCATGCGGAGAGGTGCACGATTAGCTAATAAGAGGTTAGCATGACATAGGGTACGGTGTGGGCAGGAGGCCCACGCCACGTGCTAAAAGGTTAGCATGACACTCAGTGTGTAGGCAACGCACAACAAGCTTACATGACACCGGTGGACAGAAGTTTAAGGCACGCTAGACATGCGCAGTGTAGTAAGCTTGCACACTGGCGTGCCTCAGGCAGGCAGTAATGCATTCAAAGGTGAAGGGTGTTGGGCGTGCAGTGCCAGACAGACACACGGGCATCATGGGTTCGCACTAGGTGATGGATGATAAGATATAGCATGCACATGATGTGTGCGGGAGATGCAACCCTTAGCGCCAAATGGTTGGATTGACGAGATGACCATTTGAGGAGCACAAATCGACAAGTTAGTCAAAGAGGGTAATTAATCAAGTCATGGGAAGATATGCCCTAGATCATGGGTAGTTAACAATGTAGAGGTTGAGTTAGTAGTTACTTGGAATATGGGTAGTTACCCGAGTAAGTGGTGAGTGAGAAGTTGCCCGAAATGTGGGCAACTACCTAAAATAGTAGAGAGTGGAGTAAGTTACTCGAGATGTGGGTGGTTACTCAAAGTAATGGATGGTTATCCAAGAACACAGGTAGTTGTTCGAGGATGTGGGTAGTTACCATAGGTACTGGGTAGTTACCAACATAGTGGAAAGTGAGCTCGTAAATAATAGGGAAGTGGGTGGTTACACATCCCACTAGCCCATTGATGCGCACTTTAGGTGTTAACCCCAAGTGTACGGGTCAAGTTATAATATAAGACGGTTTAGTCCGAATATCGTTCCACTGAGGATCCAATTGTAAAGGTTTAAGTTACTTAGCTATTCTAGAATTGAATCAATTTTATTTGAGGATTGGAATTGAAGTTGTGATTTTTAAAAACTAAAAAGAAAAGTAAATAGATAAGAAACATAAGAGTCAAAGAGAGTTCTAGGGTAATGAATCCTTGTTTACTTTATCAAGCAATATTCTAGGGTTCATGGATTTTATTGCAATTCTTATGCTTAAGTCTAGAAACTTAAATCCAAGTTATTTTCTCTAAAAAACAACCATTTCTCATGCAACTCAATTGATTACTAATCTCTTGAAATCAATACAAATTACATGGCATTAATAGTCATTGGCAACTTTTATTGTTAACCTAACTATTTTTATGATAGATTAACAACAATTCTTTGTTATAGATCTAGTTAAACATACGATCTTTCAATCATACATCTAACCTAACATTCAAACATGGCCATTCAACAAGAATTTAAGCACAATAACAAAGAAAAGCATAATCATTACATCAAAACCATGAATAGTCTATAATATCAACATAACTTTATAAACAATTCATCAAAACCCTAAAACTAGAGATTTTTGCCACTCATAGCTTGAAGCAACATGTTCAAACAATATAAACAAAGAAAGAGTGTAAAGAAGGAAAACTCTACTGAAAAGGGGCTCTTGACTGAGGTCATCATCAAGATCTCTTTGGGCTTCACGTTGGAACTCGAACGACACTACGAATCTCTCTCGAAATCTTTTCTCTCTTCTTTGCAGCTAACTCACTCTTTGAACTCTCTAATGAACTTTCACTTAATTCTCTTCTTCTTGTGTCTCTTGGTGAGTAGATTGGTGATTAGGGCTGCTGAAAACCCTCTTATTTATAGAGTTGGCTGCCCAAAAGTCTTTTCAAAAATGCATATTCTTCAAATATGGAAAATTGGCGCCGTGACGCTGATCGATATGGAAAGCTGGCGTCACGGCGCTGCTAGATGGCACCATGGCACTAACTGTCATGGAAAGCTACCCTTGGTCGCCTTGCCGTAGCGTCACAACGATGGCGCTGCGCTAAAATGGAAGTTGCTCTCGGAAAAAAGCATCGCGGCAGCGTCGCCTTGTTTTTGGCAGATTTGGAGTTTTCTCTTCTTTTACACTGTATTCTGGCTCAGTTTTGATCTTTTGATCTTCTCTTCTAATTTTCTTTATTTTGACCTGAAAACCACTACCAAACACGTGAAATCTAATATAAAATCCCTTAATTTAAGATAATAGAAAGCAATTTTCAAGCGCTTTTCACCCACTCCTCCCACAAATCTCTCCAACCACCACCTCACCCTCGCCTATAAAAGGAGGACCTTGGGGATTGTCCAAGGTATTCCTTTATGGGGACAAATCTTTGATTCGTAGAGAGGATTATTCCTTGGGACTTAGTTCTTTCCTTGCAAGCTCAGGAATCAAGTTGGGGCCATTTTGTACTCCATCAAGGCCCCTTGATGGAGCACTCCAAAGGTGGTTTTGTAGAATTGGGCATGTCATGAGTTTCATGGCATGTGCCACTAAGTTGTATATGTTCCTTATTCATGTTGCAATGAAAAAAGTTGGGAGTGAGTTTTCCTGCACATTGACTAATGTCCATTCTACTACTCTGCTTATTGTTTGTAGTGCATTGCGATGCACGTTGGTGGCAATCCTTACT
The DNA here is from genome assembly GCA_031780015.1 of Citrullus colocynthis. Classification (NCBI taxonomy): domain Eukaryota; kingdom Viridiplantae; phylum Streptophyta; class Magnoliopsida; order Cucurbitales; family Cucurbitaceae; genus Citrullus; species Citrullus colocynthis. Next base: position 562,186 of record QLSR01000077.1, read on the forward strand.
CATGCGCGTGTGGTGCATGGTTCTTGTGAGCAACGTGGTGCAAGAGTGATGATTATGGCAACATTGGTAAAAGTGTTCAATTCTGCAATTAACCTACATGAAGAACCATTTTGGAAAAGGAAAAGGCCGACTAAGGAGAGTACACTTAGGCCGCATGGGGTAAAAGGGTAAAAAATCATACTCTGAAATTAACTCCATGACAATTGGTAACAGATGTATTCCCAACTAGAAAATTTTTTTTGCCCTCACCTGTGCGACCTAAAGAGGTTTCCTTACGCCTCTAACAAACTCGTGCAAATGGAAACAAACAACCACGCAAGAAATCAATTGCTCAAGTAGGGTGATTTCGCTCTTCACACACACTCATCCATGGCCTAGGTAAAAAAGGGGAGAAGGAGACATAATGATGTGTATAAATTAACTTTATTGCTTAGTTAATGAAAACCACAAACATACAAGACTTTGAGACAAAGAGAATTTGCACCACCAAGAAACCGTTTGGACAAGTCCCAAACTTATCTTGGATGAGGTAATTAGTTCAAGAGCTTAGTGGGTGAGTTGGCTTAGTGGGGTGGTAACCAACCACTATCCATCTATTTCGGTGCCCACTCACCACAACCTAGTGACTACCCGTATTTTTAGGTCACCACCCAGTTCATGCCCACTACTTTGAGTAACTACCCACATGCTGGGAGTTTACTCCACTCTTCTATTTACAAGCTAACCACCCACTCATCCACAAATCTTGGGAATAATTTCCCATGAACTAGTTGGCTGCCCAACTAGGAGTAACTACCCATGATCATGACTAACTACCCATTAGTGCCCTCAATCTCGCCAACTTCCAAGCTCTATGGTGCACGCTGTTGCGTTTCTTTATTCAACTTATTATGCGTTCAACATGCTTAATAATATGCATTACTTATCTGTCAAGTTTTCCTATTCTTCACCCAAGTATAAGCAAAGAATGAGGTTTCTCGGTGAGTCCAAGGTCGAACACAGGGACTATGCAGATTCTATAATTAGTTGGATTATTTGAGTCATGAGTCTAAAGAAGGTGGTGAGAAGTGATGCGTTTAACTAACTACAAAGAAGTAAACCTAAGCTAAAGTGGTTTGATGGAGAGGTATGCGACATAGCAAAGTCAGCTAATTGAATTATATGAATGGTAAAAACAGGGTTGGGGCTGGTCATCATTTAAATTCGGAAATGCATAGTGAGATCTATTTCATACCGGCGACTCTTCTCTTGGTTGTCAGCGGCTATGCGGTTATATGTCTATAACGCATAGTGTTAAGTACCAAGGTTATTCCTATGTCTAGGTAACACTTCTTAGCCTTGTCAACTGAGTTCCACAATCACTTACTCTCCCCAGCAGTCTGATTATTACTACTTATATCGATTAGCTAGATGGACATAAGCATTAGATTAAAAGTACAATTGACAAGATGAAATAGTCTTCTACGGTTCTTATTTAGATGATAACACAACTCGTGACCCTTAAGAGAGTTAGTTACTCATGGATGATAAACAGCAAATGGAAAGTGATGAGAAATGAATAGTCATGGAAGATGCATAGATTGATGAACGGAATAACTGTTTTAGATAATACAATGTCTTGCTAATAAACTAAAACATAAGTAAGAAAAAGATAGAAAGCATGGAATGACTTCTCAATGTCTTGAGCTCACCGGGATGGTAGCGTGAGTTCTGCTGTGAAGTGGTTAGGCGGAGGGAAGACTCTTCTCTTTTGAGCTATTTGTCTTCGGTTGTCGTCTGAAGAGAACTCTGTTGCCACTTAGGAGTTCTTTCGAGAGGTTCAACAACATTGTAACCTTTAGGTCTGCCCTTTTAATAGATCTTGTGCTGGAATCACTGGCAAATCGCATGATTGGAGGCTAAATTTCTGTCTTGCGTCCATTTCACCTAATCCCGTGATTTTTGGTTTAATTTGGATCCACCACTCCCGCAGCATATCAAGCATATCAATCTCCCGACAATCTCTCAAGATTCTTATTTGATTCTCTGTTGTCTTGAGTTTCTGGTTGATATGCGTTCATGGATAACTTGGGTTCCTGCGTTCAAGTATGCCAACGCATTCATTGGTTGCCAACGCATCTACCTGCGTTATAGGGTTGCCAATGCATCCACAGGTTGCTTGTGTTCTGCGTTAAAGCATACGTTTTAGATTCAAAAAGCTTCAAAACAATTATCTCCATCAATTTCAAAGTAGAACACATAGGAAGATTTATCAATAGAATTTAATACCAGCTACCGCATGATTCTCTATTTAAACTCTATTTTTCTAAGAGAAAGACATATAATAACTTGTATTTCTACAAGTTATCACACGTCACTTGCTACTAACCTCCAGGTGTCCTTATTGGTGTAGTTTGGGCTGACACACTTAATAATAACTCTTTATTATTAAGTGCCTCACTCAATGCCCACCATGTATCATGCATACAACCTACTAAGCTCCGAGAATCATGGGTTGCTTTCATCATTGTCCCAGACCAAGCTTGAATCCTCTCAAAGGCATGCTTAGCCTCTGGTGCCAGGTTGACATCAAGGTTGCACGCTTAGCCTAGCGTCCATTGCCCGGCGCGCACTTGTGACACTCTGAGAGTTAGCCTGGCACTGTATGCATCTAGCGCTCACTTGCTAGTGACAATGGCACCCATGCCTTACCTGTCACACCCCTACCCAAGTTACCCTCTAACCTAGGTAAAGATGCTAGGACAACAAGCATCAACCCTTTTATGATACTTACTGTCTAACCTATTTCCATTCTTTAGCAACCTGTTAACCTGATAGACAATTTAAGCATAACAATAAACATACATCTCACATTTCACTGCCATACAATTTAACTTCTAAAGATTTAATGCATACATACAACCAAAACTATTTATGATATCCCATAATTACAAGTTTACAATTTCCCCATTCTTAGTCTATATGTACATGACAACGTTAGAATTCATCTCATACAATGTAGCTAAACAATTCAGGAGCTTGTAGTAAAAGCAAACAAAGCTGAGTAAGCTAAGCACCGGGAACTCGCTGGCTATTGAAAAGCGCTTGAAAAGTGTTTCTTATTCTCTTAAATTAAGGGAGTTTATATTAGATTTCACTTGGTTGCTAGTGGTTTTCAGGTCAAAATAAAGAAAACTAGAATCGAAAGCCAAAAGAACCAACCCGAGCTAAAATCAAGTTAAAAAGAGGAAAGAATCACCAAATTGCCAAAAATAGGGTAGCATCGCTAGTTTGGCGCTACTACAGTGCTTTTTCCCGAGAGCATAATGCAACTACAGCGAAGCAGCACCGGCGCAGCATTGCGACACGGCGCCAAGGGTAGGTTTTCATGACGCACAGCGCGGCGCCACCATTTATTTCAGACAACGCAGCGGTGCCATTAACCAATGCTGCAACACCAACTTTCTTTATTTGAAGAATCATCAATTTTGGAAAGAATTTTGGGCGGCAAACGCTATAAATTGGAGGGTTTTCAGCAACCCCAGAGCATGGAGAAATAGAGAAACTAGAGAACAACACGATAGAGAGTCCCAAAGAGTGAGTTGGCTACAAGAAAGAGAGAAAAGAGTTTGAGAGAGAGTTTTGGTGTCGTTCGAGTTCCCGACGTGAAGACTAAGACATCTTGGTGGTTCCTCCTCAATCAAAAGCTTCTTTCAGTAGAGTTTTCCTTCTTTACACTCTTTCTATGCTTAAATTGTCTGTGAACATGTTGCCTAAAGCTATGAGTGACTAAACTCTTTAGTTTTAGGGTATTAATGAATTGTTTATGAAGTTATGTTGAGATTATAGACTATTCATGGTTTTGTTGCAATGAATATGCTTTTCATTGTTATTGTGCTTAATTCTTATTGATTGGCCATCATTGAATGTTAGATTAGATGTATGGTTGAGATAATTGTATGTCTAATTGGATCTATAACAATGAATTGTTATTAATCTATCATGCGAATAGTTAGGTTAACAATGAAAGTTGCTAAAGACTACTGTTGATGTCATGTAACTTATATTGGTTTCAAGATATTAGTAATCAATTAGGATGCATGAGAAAATGTTGTTTTTTTAGAGAAAATGTCACACCCTATCCCAAGTACCTTCTTACCCAGGAGAAAGTGTGAGAACAGCAGACACCGATCCTCTTACGGCATCCACTGCCAACCTTATTCCTTAAACATCACCTAAAAAACAGATATACACAATCATTGAACAACATACATTAACCAGGGTTAAGCTATCATACATACATTGATTTTCACTCAAACCATATATTTACATAAGCTTCTTAACACAACCCTTAACCTATGTACAGCACATGTTCAAGATCAAATATTTACAATTCTCAAAATACTAGACACTGATGGTGGGCCCAAATGAGTTGCTGTGTAGGCTAAGCACCCCAGACTCGCTCGCAACCTGAAAAACAGAAAACAAGGAAAACATGAGCTAGGTTGCCCAGTGAGTGACTTATTTTGTAAAAACTTTCCTTTAGTTCGGAAACTGATCATAGTATAAACATTATAAAACAATGCGTATATAACATCGATTTAAAGTCATATCCATGCAACACATGCTCAAGTAGTGTTGTCAAATCATATATATTCATTTTAGAAAAAGATACACAGAAATTCAGTTTATTTCAGAAATATTTTCCTTAGTTGAGGCAGAGCAAAGCTCAACGCTACTCAACGTTAAAAACATCCTTAGCTGGGGAGGAGTAATCTCAACACACCCAACGTCGAAAATCCTTAGCTGTGTGGAGTAATCTCAACACAACAATATCTATCATCCTCTATGTGCACATAAATATCATATCTTAGGTTACCCGAATACCTTTTTCGAGTCCTTCACTACCAGGGCCCATATACGAGATTTAGGCCACCCACATGCCTTCTCCGAGTCCTTCAACATTGGAGGCTATCTCTATACTCAGGTTACCCACATGTCTTCTTCGAGTTCTTCAGCATTGGAAACCATTTTTATATCCTGGCTACCCACATGCCTTCTCCGGGTCCTTCAGCATTGGGAGCCTTTTCACAAACATTATTTAAAAACAACATGCTTTGAAAATAGCATAATATAAATTCACGAGTTTTTAACAATTCAAATCTTAACAATTTCATTCGCAAGCTTCAATGCTTTCCATAAAATCATATATTAACAAACAGCATGTCTTTCATAAAACTCATTAAGCAACCAGAAGCTTCAAATAATTTTCGATGTAAAACATATAATTTGCACGTTAAAACTCGTGAAAACATAAACATATAAACATATTTCCAAACATAATCTTTCACAATAAAACTTTGTTCAAAGCAAACACATTTTAAGTAAAATTATCACTCATTACTTGTCCCAAGCCTTTAGTGAGTTATACGCCTTTCCTATCTCTTCTCGACTTGTAATAATACATTTCTCTTTGTTATATTTCCTTAAAATTCCTTCAAACACAACCAACAAGTTTTAAACATTTATACTTGTCCAATTGGTCACCACCGAGACCAAATTCTATAAGGATAGTCATTAATGAATGAGACTCAAGCAACCAGCGAGACTACACTAGTGAAACTGAGTTACAAACAAAACTATACCAGCGATATAGTGAACTAGGGAGACTTACGAGACTTACTTGATCAGTGAGACCCAGTGATACCAAGCGAGAGTTGTGAGACGCAAAGCCTCCAGCGACACTCGTCTCGCTACTCACCCTTAGACCTTCAGTGTCGCTGCTTTTCCAGCGATACCCGTCTCATTCTGCTTCTGTCTTCGCTTCTGTTTTTACTTCTATCTGTTAAACATCGTATTTCCAGCCTGAATTATAACTTCATCCCTTCTACAAATGTGTAAAGAAATGTGTTTTCTAGCTTACCTCAAAATTTCAAAGCTTAACTCCTCTTCGTTCGATAGATATTCCTAAATTACTTCGAGCTGCATCAAATCACTCGGGAAATCCATATCAGTCGCTTCCACCTAATATTTAACATGTTTCTTTTCATATTCAGCTCAAAAATTCTTCACAAGAGTTGTTAAGAATTGAGTTAACTTACTAACCTCAAATTTTCAGCCCTAAACGCGATCTCTATAGCTCGCTATCCTCCAAATACCAGACCTTGATCAGATTTCACAACAACAACCATACCTTCTGTTCCAGCTTCAATTACACCACGAAATCGACTAGAATTCTGCACAAATTTGTTCTAGACTCCTTCTTTTACTTCTCTTTGTTGCTCAGTTGAAAAATGGAATTGGTTGAAGCTTTTGAAAATGCAGAAAATGATCGAAAACTCAGCTTTACACACTTAAACGGCTGCCAACTTACTTCCACTTTCTCTTTTTATTATTTTATTTTATTTTCCAATAAACAAAGTAACTCCTTCACTATATGCATGCAACCCTTTTGGCAGACTTGGACACTTAGCTTGGATGCATGGTGTCACGGTCATGCTTGTCCAGGGCGTGTTGCCCGTGGCTGCATGCCCACCTCGACCCCTTTTTACCATGCTTTCATGTTATGTACTTTATTTTACTAGTTAGTGTATTTTCCTAGTGCTTTTCTTTGTAAGTGACCGCTCGCCACTTTGCATGTGCAAGGGTGACAATTTCACAATTGTTTAGAATGTACTATATGGGGGTGAGACTAACCATCAAATCCTCATACCCGGAGTTGTGAGCTATAAAGCCGTTGTTGTCCCTTTTTGCTTTCTAGTCTTACAACACATTTTAATTTCTCAAACATGCTTTCAAACGTTTGCGAAATGCTTTTCCTCTAAAACCTGTTTTCTAAAACCGTTTTCCTTGGAACGGGGCCGGAGGTTACGAGAGGCACTCGGTGTGCCGTAGGCGATCAGATTTTGATCAGGCTGACTTGTTCACGAGCTAGAACAAGTGCCGCACAATCGTTTAGTCCAGCGCAGAACTACGATTGTGACAGTTGGTATCAGAGCCAAGTCGGCTCACAAGAGAGAAGGCCAGAATTATGTCGACCGCGAAACAGTTAACCAAGTCGCAATTGGACCAATTGGTAGAAATGGAAGAGCAGATGCTCTACCTGAGAGAAGTTCCCGATGCGCTCCGTTTCCTGGAAACGCGAGTACAAGAAATCTCTGAAAAGGCTAATAGGATTGACGCGGTTGCCGGCCGCTTAGACGGGATGCCCGTCAAAGAGTTGATGTTAAGGGTTGAGACCCTAGAGGCGAAGGCTGCGAGACCTAGCAGCTTCGAGCGTGGTGACAGCTCATCGAGCTTTGTAGCTCATATGGAAGAAAGAGTCGAGGAGCTAGATAGCTCTCAAAAAGCAATAATCCAGATGGTGACGGACTTGTTGGAAGACTTTCGAGCCACACTCGATGTCGTCAGGACAGAGATTGTAGATGTCAGTACAAGGGTAAATCTCACCATGAGAGCGGTGGGAAACCAAACCCCAGCTGGGGGTGCAGTCTAGTTGAATCGAGTGAAAATCCTAGAACCCAAGCCCTTCTGTGGGGCTCGAGACGCAAAAGCTCTGGAAAATTTCATATTTGACATGGAACAATATTTCAGAGCCACGAACACGACTGTTGAAGAATCGAAGATTACCTTGGCGACGATGCACTTGGCAGACGATGCCAAGCTATGGTGGAGGTCCCGGTACATAGACATGCAAGAAGGTTGTTGTACCATTGATACCTGGGATAAACTGAAACAAGAACTACGCTCTCAGTTCTTCCTCGAAAACGTTGAGATCTTAGCACGGCGAAAACTCTGGGAGTTGAGACACACAGGCCTGATTCGAGACTATGTGAAATAGTTTGCTGGGTTGATGTTGGACATTCGCGATAATTCCAAGAAGGACAAAGTGTTTTGTTTTTTCGAAGGATTGAAACCGTGGGCGAAAGCCAAACTGTACGAACAGAGAGTATAGGACCTCACATCAGCGTATGTGACCGCCGAACGATTGTTCGATCTCAGCAGTGATGTCCAAGACACTAGACAACAATCCACTCCCTCGAGCGGAGGAAATAAGAACAATCGGTCAAGCCCACCTCGGAATGCTGGAGGTGACAAAACTTCGAGTGGAGATCGAAAGCCTTATCAACCCCCTCAACCTAGGAGCGGGAACACTTGGCGGGGGCCTAATCAACAGAACAATTACCACTGACCCCCACAGTGCTTTCTCTGTAAAGGGCCTCACAGGGTGAGCGAGTGTCCGAAACGGACCGCATTTAATGCCTTCCAAGCCGCCCTGGTAACTGATGCAGATGGGCAAACTGATCAACTGGAGGCAGAAACCCCGCCGTCAGAAGAGGGGGATAACCCTCGAATGGGGGAACTGAAATTCTTATCGGCCCTCCAAAGGAAGATCGGAGAGACCAAAGAACCCGTCGAGCGGGGCCTCATGTACGTAGACGCCTGGGTGAACCAAAGAGCGACCAAGAGCACCATGGTCGACTCTGGTGCCACCCATAACTTCATGACCGAAACGGAAGCACGCCAACTAAACCTTCGATGGGAGAGAGACGCAGGGAAAATGAAAGCCATTAACTCTGCAGCCCTACCTATCACGGGAGTAGCGAAGAGAATAATAGTGAAGCTGGGAGAGTGGAGTGGACCTGTCGACTTTGTGATCGTCAAGATGGATGATTTTGACGTAGTCTTGGGGATGGAGTTCTTACTCGAACACAAAGTGATATCGATGCCGCTGGCAAAGTGTTTGGTAATCACAGGATCCACCCCCACCGTAGTCCAGACCAACATTAAGCAACCCAACGGGGTGAAAATGATCTCGGCCCTCCAACTCAAGAAAGGCCTTGCTCACGACGAACCTACTTTCATGGCCATCCCAGTTGAGTTAGTGGAAACAGAAGGAGAGTTCATTTCCCAAGCTATCCGAGTTGTCCTAGAGGAATATCGGGATGTTATGCCGGATAGTCTGCCAAAGTCCTTGCCTCCAAGAAGGGGGATCGACCACGAAATTGAATTGTTGCCAAGGGCAAAACCTCCTTCAAAGAATTCCTATCGAATGGCGTCTTCTAAGTTAGCCGAACTCCGAAAGCAGTTAGATGAGTTATTAAACGCAGGGTTCATTTGCCCCGCAAAAGCACCCTTCGAAGCACCAGTGCTATTTCAGAAGAAGAAGGACGGAAGCTTCCGGTTGTGTAGATTATCGGGCCCTAAACAAGCTCACTGTTAGCAATAAGTACCCATTGTCCATTATCACAGACCTATTTGACCGGCTTCACGGCGCCAAATACTTTTCGAAATTCGACCTTCGGTCAGGGTACTACCAAGTGCGAATTGCTGAAGGAGATGAGCCAAAGACGACCTGCGTTACAAGATATGGGGCCTTCGAATTCCTCGTAATGTCTTTTGGCCTCCCAATGCCCCAGCTATCTTTTGTACTCTGATGAACCAGGTTTTTCATGAATACCTTGACAAGTTTGTCGTCGTGTACCTGAGTGATATAGTGGTCTATAGTGCGACCATGGAGGAACACCAACACCACCTTTAGTTGGTCTTTGAGAAGCTGAAACAAAACCAACTGTACGTGAAGAGAGAAAAGTGCTCATTCGCTCAAGAGCGAATAAACTTCCTTGGCCACGTGATCGAGTGAGGCCGAATAGGCATGGAACAGAACAAAATCCATGCGATACGAGATTGGAAGATCTCGACCGCTGTTACTGAATTACGTTCCTTCCTCGGATTGGCCAACTACTACAGACTATTCGTAGAAGGATTCTCGGAAAAGGCGAGACTGTTGACCGAATTGTTGAGGAAAGACCACAAATGGAATTGGACTCCGGAGTGTCAAACTGCGTTTAAAGGCTTGAAGAAAGCCATGATAGAGGGACCGGTCCTTGGAATTGCCGATGTGACTAAACCTTTTGAAGTCGAGACTGACGCGTTGGACTTTGCCCTGGGCGGTGTCCTCCTCCAGGATGGCCACCCCATTGCCTACGAGAGCAGAAAGCTGAACGACGCCGATAGAAGGTATGCAGCATCTGAGAAAGAAATGCTGGCAGTCGTTCACTGTCTGCGAGCTTGGAGACAATATCTGTTAGGTTCCAAGTTCGTAGTCAAGACAGACAATAGCTCGATCTGTCATTTCTTCACCCAACCGAAGCTGTCGTCCAAGCAAGCTCGATGGTAGGAATGCCTGGCCGAATTCGACTTTCAATTTGAACATCAACCGGGTAAGGTTAACCAAGCGGCAGACGCCCTCAGCCGAAAAAGTGAACATGCGGCCCTGTGCTTGTTTGCTCACCTGCAAGCCAGTAGCTTGAATGGAACAGTTCGAGAAGCCATAAGGACCCATTTGGCCAACGACACAGCGGCCCGAGCCTTGATTCAACTGACAGAAGAGGAGAAGATGCGGCAGTTCTGGGTGGAAGACGGCCTCCTCCTGACCAAAGGTAATCGCCTATATGTCCCTCAGTCAGGGGAGCTGCGGAGATTGTTAATGAAAGAGTGTCATGACATGCCGTGGGCGGGACACAATGGGTGGCAAAGAACCTACGCGCTGCTGAGGCAAGGCTACTATTGGCCGAGTCTCCGAGACGATGTCATGCAGTTCACCAAGACGTGTCTTATCTGCCAACAAGACAAACCTAAAAGGGCAAAGTTAGCTGGTCTGCTGGAACCTTTACTTGTACCCTCTAGACCATGGGAGAGTGTATCAATGGACTTCATCACGCATCTACCTAAAGTTGGGGAGTTCGAAACGATATTGGTGATCATCGACAGATTTTCAAAATACGCAACTTTCATCGCAGCACCAAAGCTGTGTTCGGCAGGGATGACGGCTCAGTTGTTCTTCAGACACATAGTGAAGTTGTGGGGTGTCCCTGCTAGCATCGTTAGTGACCGAGATGCAAGGTTTACTGGGACGTTCTGGACAGAGTTATTTCGAACGTTGGGTTCCACACTAAACATCTCCTCCACTTACCATCCACAGACGGATGGACAGACAGAGCGCTTCAATAGTATGCTCGAGGAGTATCTCCGGCACTTTATTGATGCGAGGCAGAAGAATTGGGTGCAAATGTTAGACGTGGCACAGCTGAGTTTTAACAGCCAGAAGAGCTCCGCCACGGGAAAGACACCCTTTGAAATCGTGTGTGGTAGACAGCCGCTCATGCCACACGTCGTTGACCATCTCTACGCAAGGAAGAGCCCTCAGGCCCATAATTTTACCCGAGAATGGAAGGAATCTTCAGAAGTTGCTCGCGCATGCCTAGAGAGGGCGTCGAAACGTATGAAGAAGTGGGCGGATACGAGGCGCAGACCCCTAGAGTTTCAATCAGGGGATAAAGTCCTAATTAAATTGCGCCTTGAACAATTTCGATTTCGCGAAAAGAGAGACCAACGCCTGGTAAGGAGATATGAAGGGCCCATCGAAGTGGTCGAGAAGGTCGAGAAAACCTCGTATCGAGTTCAGCTACCCGCATGGATGAAGATCCACCCAGTCATCCATGTAAGCAACCTAAAGCCTTGCCACCCGGACCCGGACGATGAACGACGCAACACGGTGACTCGCCCTCCAGTCACGATGAAGGACATCACGAAGAAGGAAGTCGAAGAAGTACTTGCAGAAAGAACCCGCCGCATTGGAAGACTAAGACGAGACGTGAAAGAGTTCTTGGTGAGGTGGAAAGGGCTCCCGGACGAAGAAACCAGTTGGGAGCATGCTGAAGATTTGAAGTCTGCTGCCTTACGCATTGCTGAGTTCGAGCAGCGTCGGTTGACAGAGACGTCAACCATTTGAGTGGGGGAGGATGTCACGGTCATGCTTGTCTAGGGCGTGTTGCCCGTGGCCGCATGCCCGCCTCGACCCCTTTTTACCATGCTTTCATGTTATGTACTTTATTTTACTAGTTAGTGTATTTTCCTATTGCTTTTCTTTGTAAATGACCGCTCGCCACTTTGCATGTGCAAGGGTGACAATTCCACAATTGTTTAGAATGTACTATATGGGGGTGAGACTAACCATCAAATCCTCATACCCGGAGTTGTGAGCTATAAAGCCGTTGTTGTCCCTCTTTGCTTTTTAATCTTACAACACATCTTAATTTCTCAAACATGCTTTCAAACGTTTACGAAATGCTTTTCCTCTAAAACCCGTTTTCTAAAACCGTTTTCCTTGGAACGGGGCCGGAGGTTACGAGAGGCACTCGGTGTGCCGTAGGCGATCAGAATTTGATCAAGCTAACTTGTTCACGAGCTAGAACAAGTGCCGCACAATCGTTTAGTCCAGCGCAGAACTACGATTATGACACATGGCACCATGCGTCTACCCTATAAGCCTTCTTGGACGTATAGGGTCATGGTCATACTTCTTCAACCGTGCGGCACCATGATTCATGCTTGATCATGGTCAGCCTTAAGGGAAATGCAAGTCTCAATCTACATTTTTCCCATTCTTTTTAAAGCTTCATCGAACCTTAAGCGAGATTCTTTCGTCCTTAACCGAGCTGAACTCATGCGAAACTGACTTCATTCGGTCTACACGTTGCTTGTATGTGCGACTTCCCTCCTTTCATCATCATGATTCTCAAAAACCCAACCCCTGTAAATCTATATTGGTTCGAAACCTTGCCGGGACGAGTTTAGACCCTTCATCGAGTCAAACAGGCTTTCCGGGACATTAGACCACTCATCGGGACAACTCAGACAAATACCTTGTCAACGAGGACTATCGAGTCCCACAGACGCTTTTGGATGTCATCCCGAGTATCGAGACAACATCCGCTTTCTCTCTCCTGCTAGAGTCAGCTTATCGAGAACCATCATGATCACCCCATGGATATTTTTCTAGCTTGAGATCTTCCAGACATCCATCCATCCGGACATTCCTGGGAATGAATCTTTCTGTGTCCATGCTGGGTCAATGCCGAGCCAAGATGGCACACCGAGTACTATATCGAACCTCCAGCCTATAGGAAGGGGCGCAATGCCAGCACACCCGTGCCGTCCGACATTGTCCATCAAGATCTCATTCCCAATAGAAGACGCTCAAGACACTCAGCTTGTAATGCTCGCCCACGCCATGACACACTCATGTGCCACGGGGTAGCTCACTTAGGCCGCAGGGTCTAGAGGTGGTAGAGAGCTGACACCATGCCTCTCCTATAGTACATTCTGAACAATTTCTTCTTTGGCACCCATGCGTATGCAAAATGGCGAGTGGTCACTTACCAGCTAGAGCGCCCATCTGAATTCCAATTGACATGGAATTCGACGTGCTTCCATCTTCCATCAATATGGAACTAACTCCATAGCCGCTCGTCCAAACTCGCGATGAGACCCCTACTTCTAAGGTCATGGTCGGGCTTGTCGTTGACACTGCTAATGGCACCAACACTCATCTTCTTGCTTGTTGTTCAACTTGACATGTTTGCTTACTTATCTTGGTGTTTTGGATGATGCACCATCCTCCTCGGTCGCATCACAACACTTCACTTGGCCCTCTGTCATTGCCAGATGTGTCGACACTCTAGTGTCGTCACTACACTGTCTGCACAAGTGGGGTCACAATCTACTATCTCAAGTTAGATTGTGACACATAGCTTACCAACGCAATAACTCATCCCCCTTACTAGCCTCAACCAACACATAGCCATTTGCCCAACACACAATCCATCATCCATTCTCACCTTCACGGACGCATGCCTCAACCTAGCAAACGCATCAACCCTCATACTTGGGCTCGGCTACCCAAAATCTTCACCTAGCCCACCTTCTTGCCGGCCACACATACTCGCGCCAAAGGCTCTTGGCCATCTCTCTCTCTCAATCATCCACCTGCTTTGCTTGCCATCTTCCAAAGATAAAAAGTAAAGCTTACAGAAAACAACTTGGATTTATGTTTTTAGACTTAAGCATATCAATTGCAATGAAATCCATGAACCCTAGAATATTGCATAATGAAGTAAACAAGGATTCATTACCCTAGAACTCACTTTGACTCTTGTGTTTCTTATTTACTTGCTTTCCTTTTTCTAGTTTTATTTCCAAAATCACAACTTGAATTTGAATCCTCAAATAAAATTGATTCAATTCTACAATAGCTAAGTAACTTAAACCTTCATAATTGGATCCTCAGTGGAACGATATTTGAAACTTAACTGTCTTATATTATAACTTGACCTGTACACTTGCAGTAAACACGAAAAGTGCGCATCAATACCTTACCTTATCCTCAGTGTTTTAAAAAGAAAGAAATAGACTCCCAATCTGCTAAATTCTTAGAATTATTCAAGAAGCTTGATATTAATATCTCATTTGTTGAGGCTTTAAAGTAAATGCGCAACTATACCAAATTTTTGAAAGATGTCTTATCTAAAAAGAAGAAGTTTGGGCAATATGGGATGATTAACATGACAGGCAGTGTTGTGCTGCAAAAGAAGCTACCACAAAAACTGAAAGATCTAGGGAGTTTTACTATAGCTTGCACTATTGGATCTTTAAATGTTACTAGAGCTCTCTGTGATCTTGGTGCTTCTATTAAATTAATGTCTTTATCTGTCTACAGAAAGCTTGACACTGGAGAAGTGCAACCTACCACTATCACTTTGCAGCTAGCTGATGGATCCTTGGCGTATCCTAGAGGTATTGTTGAGGATGTGTTAGTTAAAGTTGACAAATTTATCTTCCCTACAGATTTTGTAGTCTTAGACATGGAGGAGGACTCTGAGATTTCTATTATCCTTGGGCACCCATTCCTAGGAACTGGGAAGACCATCATTGATGTCCAACAAGGAAAGTTTACTCTAAGTATGAATGATGAGATTGTTGTCTTTAATATTTATAAGTCCTTAAGTCATCACAATGAGGGTAGTACTTGCCATGCAATAGATATAATTGATCATACTATTTCTGACATGTTGAGGTTATGTTGGCCATTGATCATTTAGAACAAAGCATAATAGATTCTAATTTTAAGAATGTGGACACTATCTTTGATGAAATTGTTTTGTATGCCTGGTTAGATAACATGCCAATATGCACTAAAATGTATAAACTAATGCCTCTAGCTCCTTTACATGTCATAAGTAATGTTGAGAGATCTGCTCTTGAATTAAAGGTGTTGCCTCCTCACTTGAAATATGCATTCTTAGATGATTTGTCTTATTTTTCTGTTATCATATCCTCTGATTTAAATTCTGTGGAAGAAGAAAAATTGTTGAGAGTGTTAAGGGGCATAAGTTTGATTGGCTGGTCTATTGAGGATCTTAAAGGTATTAATCCATCGATCTGTATGCACAGAATTTTGATGGAAGCTACCTTTAATCCTTTAGTAGAACACCAAAGGAGACTTAATCCCACCACGAAGGAGGTAGTCAAGAAAGAAATGCTCAAGCTTTTGAATGCAGGAATCATTTATGCCATATTTGATAGTTCATGGGTAAGTCTTGTTCAAGTAGTACCCAAGAAAGATGGTATGACTGTTGTTAAAAATGAAAAAGATGAGATGATTGCCACTAAAACTGTGATTGGATGGCGGGTGTGCATTGACCATAGGAAGTTAAATAAGGCTACTAAAAAAGATCATTTTCTCTTCCTTTTGTAGATCAAATGTTTGATAGACTTGCAGGTTACTTTCTTACTACTTCCTAGACGGATATTTTTGGATACAATCAAATTGTCATTGCTCCTGAGGATCAAGAAAAGACCACTTTTACTTGTCCCTATAGGACATTTACTTTTAGGAGAATGTCTTTTGGTTTGGGTAATGCCCTTGCTGCTTTTCAATGTTGTATGATGTCTATTTTTCAGGGGCTCATTGAAGACATAATGGAGGTTTTCATGGATCATTTTCTTGTATTTGGGTCTTCATTTGACAACGTTGTTTATGAACTGGATTGCCTAGTGAGTGACAGATAACATTTTAGTAACTTAGCATATAATCTACTAGAAAACTTTCATTAAAAAAGAACGCAGAGAACTCAAGATCATTGATCATAGTACTATAACCAATTAGCTTATAAAAAAGAATGGTTTACTTAACACATCATCAACATAATCATTTGTATCCATTTATCCTTAGTTGAGGTAGAGTAAACTCAATATACTTAACGTCAATTTCCTCCCATGTGCACATAGCAAATGCCCTCAAAGGGCTAAACTCCGACACACAACCCAAGACCTCCTTGTGTGTTGAAGTGGGTCCCAAAGACTTTGAAATTCAAGTTTCCCAAATGCCTTCTCATTGTCCTTCAGCATTGGATTTCTGAGATTTTCCTCAATGCCTTCTCATTATCTTTCAGCATTTGTTTCCTTAGCATTTGAGCTGCCCAAGTACCTTCTCCTTGTCTTTCAATACTGGGTCCCCATCATAACAATTCCAGGGTTGCCCAAATACCTTCTCTTTTGTCCTTCAGTATTGGTCCCTCACACACATTGCCTAAGTACAATCATGGGTTGAATATACTACACATTTACCAGATGATACTTTCCCCAAGAAATATTCATCATAAGTAGCTTAAGCATTACTAGGCGTTAAGACTAAAACAACATGCTCATCAAGCTTCTAAACCACATTGAAAACATACTTAGTAAACATATAAATCTCCCTACGAATCATGCGTCCAAAAGATCATTAACTAAGAAACATTAAAGAAACATCAGTTATTATACTAAAGAAAACACATTGTCATTCACTCCTTTTGTTGAGTCCCAAATAGATTATATATTGACCTCAGCTCCTCTTATCCTGAAAATAAAATGTATTTCCTAGATTAAACTTCTCTTTAGTTCTTTAACCTCATCCCAGCCATTTATGTCCTCAGAGTCAAATTTAAACCTTAAAATAACTTACCAACTCTTATCGGCTAAGTGACCCTTTAGGTAATGTAAACTGCCCCTAGGCGGGTAACTTGGCCAACACTAGCCCACGACACTGCCTAACACTACCCTATGCGGCAACTCTTACACACCCGCATTGTGTAGCACTGGCTCCAATGATATGCACACCCGATGTTGAAGTCCCCCTGCTGGGCGTCGACCTTACGCTTGTGCGAGCCGTCCAAATACCCGATGTCCAGCACACTCCTCTTCGGCCACACCCTACACTGTCTGCCGATGTCGCTGATAACTTGTAGAAATACAAGTTATTATTGTCATTCTCTTAGGAAAATAAAGTTTAAATAGAAAATCATGCGATAGTTGGTGTTAAATTCTATTGATAAATTTTCCTATGCGTTCTACTCTTGTAAATTGATGGAGATAATTGTTTTGAAGCTTTTTGAACCTAAAACGCATGCTTTAACGCAGGAACGCAAGCAACCTATGGATGCATTGGAAACCCTATAATGCAGGTGGATGCGTTGGCAACCCATGGATGTGTTGGCATACTTGAACACAGGAACCCAAGTTATCTGTGGACGCATATCAACAAGGCAGCAGAGAATCAAATAAGAATCTTGAGAGATTGTCGAGAGATTGATATGCTTGATATGCGGCGAGAGTGGTGGATCCAAATTAAATTGAAAATCACGGGATTAGGCGGGATGGACGCAAGGCAGAAATTCAGCCTCCAATCATGCAGATTTGCCAGCGATTGCAACGCAATATCAATAAAAGGGCAGGCCTGAAGGTTAAAATGTTGTTGAAACTCTCGGAAGAATTTCTAAGTGACAGCAGAGTTCTCTCCAGACGACAACCGGAGACAAATAGCTCGAAAGAGAAGAGTCTTTCCTCCGCCTGACCACTTCACAGCAAAACTCACGCTACCATCCCGGCTAGCTCAAGACATTGAGAAGCCATTTCATGCTTTCTATCTTTTTCTTACTTATGTTTTAGTTTATTAGCAAGACATTGTATTCTCTAAAACCTTTATTCCGTTCATCAATCTATACATCTTCCATGGCTATTCATTTCTTATCACTTTCCATTTGTTGTTTATCATCCATGAGTAACTAATTCTCCTATGGGTCACAGGTTGCGTTATCATCTAAATAAGAACTGTAAAAGACTATTCATCTTGTCAATTGTACTTTTAATCAAATGCTTATGTCCATCTAGCTAATCGATATAAGTAGTAACAATCAGACTGCTCAGGAGAGTAAGTGATTGTGGAACTCAGTTGACAAGGCTAAGAAGTGTTACCTAGACATAGGAATAACCTTGGTACTTAACACTCTCCTATGCGTTATAGACATATAACGCATAGCGGTTAACAACCGAGAGAAGAGTCGCCGGTATGAAATAGATCTCACTATGCGTTTCCGAATTTAGATGATGACCAACCCAAGTCCTGTTTTTACCATTCATATAATTCAATTAGCTGACTTTGCTGTATTGCATACCTCTCGATCAAACCACTTTAGCTTAGGTTTATTGCTTTGTAGTTATTAAACACATCACTTTTTTCCACCTTCTTTAGACGCATGACTCAAATAATCCAACTAATTATAGAATATGCATAGTCCCTGTGTTCAACCTTGGACTCACCGAGAAAACCTCATTCTTTGCTTATACTTGGGTGAAGAAGAGGAAAACTTGACAAATAAGTAACGCATAGTATTAAGCACATTGAACACATAATAAATACAATAAAGATATGCAACAGTTGACCGCAAAATTTGTCACTCATGCATCTCCTGCCTGCTCGCTTGTGCGTGTAAAACTCCCAAAATAACCTCTATTGTCTCATAACTGCCCTTGCCGCTGGCAGCTTCTCCACAAGCACCTTCTTCAACCTCCAGCCGGCTATCACCCGATAACTTCAACAATTCATCCTACACTTTCAATCATCAAAATTAACACTTCTAACCATTTTTAAATTCTAATTCCTTCCATAAACTTTAAAATCAACCTTCTTAATTTACTTACCTCTAAATTTGGCCTTCTAATTCCTCTTCTACAACTTGGAAACATCAAATCTTCAGCCTTGCTCAATTGCACCCGTCAACATGAACAAGCTCACTCTTTCCTCATATTCCAACCCTTTACCAGTGGAATTCTTCTCCAACAGCCCTCACTTGGCAACTATATTGATTTTGGAAGACATTAGTCGGAAAACTTCTCCTTTGGCACGAGTGAATTTTGCAAACTGACTCTTCTCTTCTGATTTTCTATTTATACCCTCAATTTTCAACTTCATACAACATATAAGCATGCCACCTCTTGCTTCCTAAATTCCACTTTGAATATTAATTTGCCACCTAATTACCCTTAATTAAATAAATAAACTTATTTATTCAAAATCAAGAGACTTGGATGCCTACCTCTAAATGCTTCTCCTCAATGCCTAGCTCACCATCTCTTAGAGGTTCTTGGCTCATTTTCTCGCTTACACTTTTTAACACCCTATGGCTTATACCCGTCAACGCCTACTCGGCTTAAGGCTTCTTAATGTATACCTTCTTGACGCCCACTCCTTAGACTTGACAACTCTTGCCGCCTAGCCAAGTACTTCCTCTTTACTCATCTAGCCCTTTAACAAGCTCAACGCCCACTTCATGATACAAGCCTCACTTTGTCGCCATGGACAACTTCTTCCTTCCACGCCTCTTTGGCTCTAAACAAGAGAAATTTGGCTATGTCCACAACACCAACCCAGCAATAAGACTTAGTATAGCTAAAGGCAAGTTAAGGGCACACTATCGCGAGCTGCGTCCTTGCACACGCTCTGGGTTGCCTATCGCTTTTGCGCGTGCACCTTGGCGCTCGTAAGTCTTCGCCCACTGTGTTGCTCGTGTATTGCTTGCCCCATTGAGTGCACGCCTCTGGCACACTCATGCCCACCTCCTGCACGTCGAGCATACGTGCCAACCAAGCACGCAACGTTGTGCCTTGTGTCGAGCTAACCTTCTGTCAATCTCCTCTTCGCCAGCCTGCAGGTATTGACACCTCGGCACGAGTCTTGGCTAGCTCCCCACTAGCCAATAAGTGGGCCTCTGGTTCGGTCGGCATGGCTCACCCTGCCGTGTTATATGCTTCAACCTTAGGGGTTTGACAAACCTCCCCCGTTTGAGCTAGCCGACATCCTCTTCAAGTCCATCCTTTTTCAGTGGCCATTCTATCAACCGTCACTGAAATTACTTGTCACTATGTGTCTGTACTCCATAAGATGACAAGCAGCTTCGCCCTTTCCCTAGGCATTCACCTTTAAACCTCCAAAGGACAAAAGAGATATCGTCCGAGTGTCCATTCCTGGACTTCCTTCACGGTGCTGGTGCATGGAAGAAGAACACCAGCACTCCATTCAAGCCCTTCTCGAGGGCTGGTTGGCTTCGCAGGCACAAAGCGAGGACTTGTTGAGCTTGAATTAACTGGTTCTGCTGAAACAAAGCATAAGGGAGACTTTTGCCTTCACTAAGAACTCCATTCCTCCATGAACAAAATTCCAATATAGTTGTTGACACGCCCTCTGTTGGTTAGGATGTTGTGTTGATAGTCTTGATACAACCATCACTCTTCATCACATATAGTGCCAACTACATTACCACCATTGTTATGAAGTTGTTGGTTGCCTCGGTGCCTAGCATGACAAACACCCCAACCTCGTTTATCTTCACGACCACATACATAAGGCTTGAATGATAAGACCTTGGTCTAAACTAGATGGCATTCAACAATTGGATAGGGTTGACTCGGCTTGTCTCTTCTTCGGCTTCCCTTTCCTTAATCATAAAGTTCAACTTTCCCTTCATAGGACAGTCTCTGGCCCAATGTGATCCCTTACATATGAAACAACTACGGACTTCTTATACTAGGGAGGAGGAGGAGCTTAAGGTCTTACCTTTTTCTTTGTCATCATGGTTCATTTCACCCTTGAACCCACCATTCTTCTAGTTTGACTTCTTTTCTTCTTTCTTCTTTTGATCTTGAAAGAGGGAAGGAGTCGTGGACTTAAAGTTCAATAGGGAGTCTGCAGCGACAAGTGCAAAAGTATGTCCTTTACTGCTGGCCTTCTCAACTTCGTCTAAACCCATGTTTGTAACCCTAAGATGAAGTTTGATAGCTCCCAAAGAGAGTTATCCTTTCCGACTTTATTCAGGCTCCTTCAGTAATTATATCATGATATTCCTTGAATTTTGTAGGTTGTGACCATTAAGGTAATTATGTGAACCATCGAGGTCAATATGGTGCAAAAATAGGTCCAAATGGAGCTTTGGAGGTTAAAATTGAAGGAAATTGAATCCCGGCAGAAACGTATGATCACGTTCTTTGATTTATTAAAAGAATTAAAAATATAAAAAATAAAGAAAAGGTTAAGCATCATACCTTTGTCAATCTATAATTCTCGAACTGATAATCTTCTCCTTGTAGTCTTCCTTTTCCAAGAGATCTTCCTCGCTATGACTTTGGCAAGGATCTAGTTTGTGGGAACCGCTTCTTTGAAAGAACGGGAAGAAGAATTTTCTTAGACTTTTTCTAAGAAAATTGAGAGAATTAGTAGAGGAAGATTTTTTTACAGTAATCGTAGAGATTATTCTCTTAGAGAATGTATTCTATGAAGGCTCCCAAGGGCCCTATTTATAAAACACTATGTGTTACTCCTAATCCTATTATGATAACCCATCTGCAGAAATTTTAAATTAAATATTTAATAATATCCAATATTAATAAATATCTACCAAAATAATATCTCATATTAAATGGTTTAAAATATCTAAATCTTATTTAAATATGTATCTTTTGCAGAATCCTTAATTTAGATCTCATCCAAATTAAATAATTAATTATTTGAATCCAATTCAGATTAATTAATTAATTCTCCCTCTATTTATTTATATAGATTTCATCCAAATAAATAATTAATTATTTAAATCATATTCAAATAAATTAATTCTCAATATTATAAAGTTATAATTTGAAGCACATTCAAATAAAATTTATAATAAATCATGCAATTAATTGTATCCATTACAATTAATATTTTCCCTCATAAATTTGAACATTTCAAATTTTTCTTTCAACATAGTTGAATCTTGTTGGTCCGTGATTCCGCCACTTTAAGTGTTAACCGCAAGTGTACGGGTCAAGTTATAATATAAGACGGTAAAGTCCAAATATCGTTCCACTGAGGATCCAATTGGGAAGGTTAAAGTTACTTAGCTATTCTAGAGTTGAATCAATTTTCTTTGAGGATTGGAATTAAAATTGTGAATTATGGAAAATATAAACTAAATAATGAAAGTAATAAAGTGAGAAACACAAGAGTCAAAGAGAGTTCTTGAGTAATGAATCCTTGTTTATTTCATCATGCAATATTATAAAATTCATGGATTTTATTGTAATTCATATGCCTAAGTCTAGAAACTTAACTCCAAGTTATTTTCTCTCAAAAACAACCCTTTCTCATTCAACTCGATTGATTACTAATCTCTTGAAACCAATACAAATTACATGGCATTAAAAATAGTCTTTAACAACTTTTATTGTCAACCTAACTACTCTCGTTATAGATTAACAACAATTCATTATTATAGATCAAGTTAAACATACAATCTCTCAATCATACATCTAACCTAACATGTGAAGGTAGCCAATCCTCAAGAATTAAACACAATAACAATGAAAAGCATAATCATTCCAACAAAACCATGAAAGTCTACAATATCAACATGAGTTCATAAACAATTCATCAAAATCGTACAACTAAAGAGTTTAGCCACTCATAGCTTGAAGCAACATGTTCAAATAATATAAACAAAGAAAGAGTGTAAAGAAAAGGAAACTCTACTGAAAAAAGCTCTTGATTGAGGTAACACCGTCACAATCTCCTTGGCTCTCACGTCGGAACTCGAACGACACCACGACTCTCTTGAACTCTTTTCCTCTTCCTTGCAACTAACTCACTCTTTGAACTCTTTAATGAACTCTCACTCAATTCTCTCATTTTTGTGTCTCTTTTGGTCTGTACATTGATGGTGAATTTTGATAATTAGGGCGGCTGAAAACCCCCAAATTTATAGAGTTGGCCGCTCCAAAGAACTTTTCAAAAATACAAAAAATGTATTTATGGAAATTGGCGTCGTGGCTCTGGTCTAAAGTGTCGCGACGCTGCCAATTATGGAAAGACAGCGCCGCGGAATTGCTGCTATGCTGCGGCAGCCCTCCTCTCAGGAAGCAACGCTGCGACAGCGCCCCATTTTTGGCAAACTTTAGCTTTTCTTCTCTTTTTCGCTATGTTCCAACTCGGTTTTGATCTTTTGGTCTTTTCTTCTAATTTTCCTCATTTTAACCTGAAAACCACTAGCAAACAAGTGAAATCTAATATAAACTCCCTTAATTTGAGAGAATAGAAAGCACTTTTTAGTGCTTTTCAGTCCGTAGTGAGCTAGCAATAGGACCTTATGGACCTACAGATAAGAAGCTGCAACAATATGAGATTAATCGGCTAAACTCATTAACCACATTAATCAATATTCATTAATTGTGGGTACACTCCCCTAAAGACGCACAACTGCACTTTCTCACTGCAGATGTATTTCTATGTCCATAGATATAGACCAATAATAGCAAATTAGTCCTTCATAAGTGTTCGTAAAACCAAGTGGGTCAAATTACCATTTTACCCCTAGGTTACTAAGTACTAGTGCTGCTCTAATGAACAACTTGTTTATGGTCCAACCATTAAACAGAAACGCCTCTCAGGCCAGTGAGAGGGTAGAGCCCTTTAGTCAAGTCTCGGAGACAACACTTAAGGGAACACTTATCTGCTTACCCTAAAAATGGGAATGAGTGAATTCCATCTTGTATAATTATGTCCCCAACTCCTCACTCGGTCTTGTCCCCAAGATGGTAGGCATATTGAGTTGGCAAACGTCCACTCTCACCAATACAAATCAAAGGACAATCCCTCGTGGACAGGAGTTCATACTATATTCAGGATTAAGTCTAAGTTGCCTAGGTCATCCTATTGAAATAGAAACCTAATTGAGTCTGGTTATAGGTCAAAATCAAACTAGTCAACGGAGTTACATCTAGTGAATACTATTTCGTGGTCTGATCTTATACAAAGTCATTGCATAGGATAACCCCACTCGCATTTCACCTACACGAACGCGTTAGATCATTGCATTTATATCAAATACAAAGTGGGTCGTATCCATAGTGTCACCAGGATAAGGTTCCCAGCCTTATCCTTATACTGTAGACCCTTTAGACTATATCTTAAATATTGATCTCCATATGTCCCCACATACGGTTCAAGACTCATATAATAGCCTATGGTGTTAGTTATTAGATTTAGGGTTATTAAAACAAAACAAACACAAATATCAATAACGCTTATTGAACTAACACATCAGTAACTCTTTATTAATGAGTTTTAGGGCATAAAACCCAACAAAAATGACCAAAATGCCCCTAAGAGCACAACTGCGCCATGCTTTACCCTCAGGGCTACGCTCTCAGCCAGAGAACAATCTTTCATGTAGAATTGTGACGCCCTAGGGGCACAATGAACTGTAGAGTTTGACAATGATCCACAGCCGCGCGTGCGTGCCTCTTCAGTATTGAGCATAGTCGGCAACGTTGTTACGCTCGAAATCGATGCTATGATTTCTCTATCGAGCATAGTGACACTGCATATGAGCGCAACGACGCTCCGACAATTTTTATAAATACTTCTTTCTATTTTCTAGGTCATTGACCATGATTCAAACTTTAGTCTCCATTATTGATCATCTCCAACTTTGATTTTTATCTTCCCCTCTCTCAATCATTTTGTTTTTCCCTTGTTATCTCCCTCAACAATTTGGAGTTTCTTCAAGAATATGAGTGCTAAGTTTACTTTTGCTTGGAGATAGGATTTCTAGGCTTAATTTATTGAGAACTTTTAATTTTCTTGATGGTTTTCTACTGTAAACTCTCTTGGGTTTTGAATTTTTATTACATTGAAGCAATCAGATTGAATTGACGACTCTTGATGAATGTTTCTTTGATTGTAATGTTCATTTGGCGTTTAGCATTAATGATGAACTTAGTTGCATGATTAGGGAGTAAGTGTTTTATTAGGGACTAATCCACTAGTTTTGCGTTTACAAACTAATTAAATTCAAGAGAAAAATCGAATGTTAGATTAGGTTATCCATTCTCTCATTCATCACAATTGCAATCTCGTCATTCTTAATGCAAGCTCGAATCATTATCTAGGCTACTTAGGTTCGAAATAATGTTGAAGAATTTAGTTCAAATTGAATTCACTTCATTTGATAATTAGAAACATTTAGTGATGATTGTCATTAAATGATTGTGTGTTTGCTTGCATTAGTCAAATCCATTCCTATGCCTGGGTATTTCTCTAATTGGAAATTTCTAGAAATCTCTTGCCCTAATTTAAATTCCTTACACTTTATCTTATGCTTTTAAATTCTCGCATGATCACCAAAACCCCCCTTACCATTGAATTCAACAATTGCTCTAAATAAGTCATAAATTCCTTGTGGTTCGACCCCGGTCTTGCCATTATTACTAAGCCTTGTAGTGGTAATAGTATGATCGGTCCTTAAAAATTTTATTTGATCATGAAAGTGTGGTTTACGAAGCCATTCGCAGTAGCGATCAAATTGACGCTGTTGCCGAGAGTTTAGGCAACTTGTTTAGTCAATTGTTGAGTTCCTAAAGAAAACAAAACAAAGAAGAAAGAAAAATTGAATAATTGTGTGTTGTTTTTAATTTCCTTTGGTTTATGACCCACTCTTCTGGGAGCACTGGACTTCAATTCTTTGCAGATATCACTCAAGAAGAGAGGCGAATCTGAGAGGAAAGGAGAATGAGGAATGCAGTTGAGGAGACCACTCCGTTTGAAGTGGAGGAAAACCAACAACTAGTGGAGGTAAATCAATTAGTCGAGATGGGAGAACCGCAAAAGAGAACTCTGAGGCAGTTGGCAAAGCCAGAATGACTCAACAGCCACTATGTATCGTTTAACCCGTTTGAGTTGAAACATGGGCTTATCCATTTGTTGTCTCAAATCGAGGGGGGTCTTGACGAAGACCCTCACAAACATCTAAAGGATTTTCACTTTGCTTGTGACAGTGTGAGACTGCATAGGGTAATAGAAGAGTAGTTAAACCTTAGAGCATTTCCTTTCTCACTCAAAGAAGTCGCCAAAGATTGCTTATATTATAAACGTCTGAGTTCGATAACAACACGGAATGGGCTGAAGAAGCAATTTCTAGACAAATTCTTCCCATCCTTTAGAGCAAATAGCATTCGAAAGGAGATTTATGGTATCACCCAAGACATGGGTGAATCGCTCTTTGAATATTAGAAGCATTACAAGCAACTTTGTGCTAGTTTTTCCCATCACTAAAATCTTTGACCAACTTTTAATTCAATATTTTTACTCTGGTTTACTTTCTAGTGCAGGACTACAATCGGTGCTATGACGAAGAAGCTCTTGTGGAAAAAACTCTCATTGAATCTCGTTAATTAATCTCAACCATGGCTAAAAACTCTCAACACTTCGGCACTAGAGCGAACTTTGTTATTGCCTCCAACTCACAAGAGGTAAGTGAGTTGAAATCTCAGTTATCTGACTTGACTACCCAAACAAATGGCTCTTAGAGGAAATGTCCAGCAAGCTAAGTTTTGTGGAGTGTGCTCAGTTGTTGGCCACACTTCTGATGTGTGCCCTCAAGTTAAGAGTGGTGTGATCTCAGAAGTTAACACCATTGGAGGATTTCAAAGGAAGTACGGTCCCTATAGTAACACATACAACCCTGGATGGTGTGACCATCCAAACTTCAAATGGGGAGGCCAAGGACAAGGCGACAATAGAGCTCATGATCAACCATCTTCATCAGCTTCAAGTATGTCCCTAGAAGATATTGTTAAATCTCTTGTTGACCACTCTTTAAAATTCCAATAGGAGATACATCAATTCCAGAAGGATTCAATTCAGCTTTCACAAGAAGCAAAGTCCCGACAACAGAAAACAAGGACATGATTCAGTAACCTGGGTACTCAAATCACCCAGTTGGCAATTGTGATTAATAGGTTGGAGAACAAGGCCTCTAGAAAATTGCCTCATCAACCTGATCACCAAAATGTAAGTGTTATCACACTTAGAAGTAGTAAGGAGCTTCCTCCCTTACTTTTATACTCGCTACCCCGTCTTCCCCATCTCCTGTTAGTAGTCCAAACAAGGTAAGTAAAGATGAGGAAATTCAAGAAGAGGCATGACCATCACCATCAAATTCTAAGGTTAGTACATAATCTTCACTTCTCATTGATTCAATTATTGCTAAAGCTTCATTACTTAGTAGGCTAGTTAAGCCGAAGGTGGAGAACAATGATGAGAAGATCTTAGAGATGTTCAAGAAGGTGAAAGTTAATATCCCTCTCCTTAATGTTGTTTAGCAAGTACCAAGGTATGCTAAGTTTCTTAAAGAACTTTGCACGAACAAAAGGAAAGTGAAAGATAAGGATTGAATAGTGGTAAGTATTGTTTCTACCCTTCTTCAGAAAAACATGCTTAAGAAGTGTCGTGATCCAGGTATGTTTACTTTGCCTTGAGTGATTCATGAGAAAAAAATATGGCATGCTATGCTTGACCTAGGTGCTTCTATTAATGTGATGTCATATCATGTGTATCTGGACTCGAAATTGAATGACCTTCAAAAGACTGTTGTTTGTATTCAATAAGCTAATAGATCTTATATCCAACCATTAGAAATTGTTGAAGATGTTTTAGTACAAGTTAAGGATTTGATATTCCATGCTGACTTTTACATTTTGAAAATGGATGAATTATGTTCTCCTTCCTCTTCTACTATTTTGTTAGGTAAACCCTTCATGAAAACTGCAAAAATAAAAATTAATGTAGATCAAGATTGCTTATCAGTAGAGTTTGATGGAGACATCATTATGTTCAACATTTACGATGCTATAAAATTTCCAGAGGAATATCTGTCTTTGTGCTCTGTCGATGTGGTTGAATCTATTGTTGATAAATTGTTTGTGGTTGATACTTCTAAATATAATGTTATTTCACCTCATTTGATTGATTTGGTTGATGAGGAATCCATTGATGATAATTCTATTTCTCCGCAAGTACATGGGATGGAGCTCAAAGCTCTCCTTACTCAATTGAAGTATGTATACTTAGGTGAGAAGAATATACTCCCAGTTATTATCTCCAAAGAGTTAACACCAGAGCTAGAAAAGGTTCTAATAAACACATTGAGGACCTACAAAAAAGCAATTGGATGGACTTTGGATGACATTCAGGGAATCAGTCGTTCTCTATGCATGCACCGAATAGCTCTTAAGGAAGGAGCTAAACCCACTAAGCAACCAAAATGTAGACTCAATACGATAATGAAAGAGGTAGTGCTTAAAGAGATAATTAAGCTCCATGAGGCCGACATCATTTACCCAGTCCCTAACAGTAACTGGGTAAATCTCATCCACGTAGTTTCCAAAAACACGGGCATGACAATTGTGGAAAACAACAAGGGTGAGATGGTGTCGATGAGAGTTCAGAATGGATAGTGAATGTCCATAGATTTTGGCAAACTCAACAAGGTAACCAAGAAAGACCATTTTCCTATTCCTTTTCTTGATCAGATGGTGGAAAGACTTGCCGAGAAGTCATTCTTTTGCTTTTTAGATGGGTTTTTCAGGGTTTTACCAAATTTCTATTGCTCAAGAAGATTAAGAAAAGATGATGTTCACATGCGCATATGGAACCTATGCTTTCAAGAGAATTCTTTTTGGGCTCTACAATGCCCAAGGTACGTTCCAACTATGTGTGATGAGCATATTTTCTGATTTTATTGAAAAATGCATAGAAATGTTTAAGGATGACTTCACCATGTATGAAAATTCATTTAATGACTGCTTGTACAACTTAGGTCTTACATGAAAAGATGCATTGAAACAAACTTGGTTCTTAACTATGAAAATGTCCCTTTTATGGCAAGTCATGGGATAGTGTTAGGGCACCTTGTTTCTGCTAGAGGTATAGAGGTTGATAAAGCTAAAATAGATGTTATCTCTAACCTTCCCTATCCCACAAACATTAGGAAATTTGATCCTTTCTTGGTAGTACAAGTTTTTATCGACGCTTCATCAAGGACTTTTCGAAGATCGCGCTACCTCTATCCTCTTTCCTTCAGAAAGATGCCCAGTTTGACTTTGACACTGAGTGCAAAAAGGCCTTTGATATCCTTAAGGATCGCCTGACTTCTCCCTCATCCTCCAACCCCCTCGATGGGACATGCCATTTGAAATCATGTGCGATGCCAACAACCTAGCTATGGGAGCAGTGCTTGGGCAGAGGATTGACAAATAGAGCCATGTTATCTATTTTGCCTCCTAAACTTTCAATTCCCCTCAAACAAATTACAAAACCACGAAAAAAGAGCTCATTGCTATTGCTTTTGCTGGTCATGTGCCCTTGAGAGAAGACTTCCCATACGAACATCTTTTCCAGGTATCTATTGTTGTACCATGGTTTGTCGACATGGTTAACTATCTGGTCACAGGCCAGTTCCCTCCTAATATGTCTTCTTCATAGCGTGATAAGATTAGAAATGATTCGAAATACTATGTTTGGGATGCCCCACATTTGTGAAAGTTTTGTTTTGATCAAATTATTAGAAGGTGCGTCCCTAAAAATGAATTTGAATCTATTTTTCCTTTTTGTCATGAGATGGCATCTGAAGGGCATTTTAGTCCAAAATGTACAGCCCTAAGATCCTAGATTGTGGGTTATTCTTGAATTCTATGTTTGTCGATGCTTATGCTTATTACAAATCTTGTCAAAAATGTCAAATGTCTGGATCATTGTCTAAGTGTAATTAATTTCTGTTGAACTCAATTTTGGCTTGTGAAGTTTGACGTATAGGGCATGAATTTTATGGTTCTTTCCTCTCTTCTTGTGGTTATCTATATATTTTATTGGCTGCCAATTATGTGTCCGAGTGGGTCGAGGCAATCCCTACTAAAACTACATATCTGCAGCGGTTTCAAGTTTTCTCGGAAAAATATTTCATAGGTTCAATGTGTCTCATGCCATTATTAGTGACTAAGACACCCATTTCTGCAACCAAACAATTGAGGCTCTCCTAAGAAAGTATGGTGTTCATCATCAAGTGGCTACACCATACCACTACATCGTACCACCCCCAACCCAACGACTAGGTAGAGATTTCAGAACAGAGAGATGAAAAACATTCCAGAACAGACAGCGAATCCTGGACGAAAGGACCGGAGCTTGCATCTCGATGATGCTTTTTGGGCATATCGAACAGCCAACACGACGCTTATTGGGACTTCTCCCTTTAGGCTTATCTATGGTAAGGCTTGTCATTTGCCAGTGGAGATCGAGCACAAGGAATGACTTCATGAATTTAGCCCAAGCCAGTGAGGAATAACATTGGAGCTCCAAGAGCTCGGGGAATTGAGGTTGGAAGCTTATGAGGATTCCTAGATCTATAAAGAAAAGACCAAGCTATTACACAACCAGATAATCATATGGAATGACTTCAGAGTTGGTTAGAAAGTCCTCCTATTCAACTTTCGCCTCCAGTTCATGCCTAGTAAGCTGAAGTTCAAGTGGTTAGGTGATAAGCACTTGAAAAGTGATTTCTATCCTCTCAAATTAAGGCAGTTTATATTAGATTTCACTTGTTTGCTAATGGTTTTCAGGTTAAAATGAGGAAAATTAGAAGAAAAGACCAAAAGATCAAAACCGAGCAAGAATACGGTGAAAAAGAGAAGAAAATAACAAAGTTGCCAAAATTGGGGTAGCGCTACCGTGGCACTAAAACTCCAGAGTAGGTTTGCGCATCACAGCCGCAGCGCCACGGCGCTCTCCAACAGCGTCGCGTCGCTCTCTTTACTAATTACTCAGCACCACGACCCTATAGACCAGCGTCGCGGTGCCAGTTTCCTTTTTTGAAAAAAAATATTTTTTTGGAAAGTTTTCTTGGGCGCAATACTCTATAAATTTGGGAGTTTCCAGCAGCCCTAATCATCAATCTAAGTCCGAAATTACAGACCAAAAGAGTCACAAGAAGGAGAGAATTGAGTGAGAGTTCATAAAAGAGTTCAAAGAGTGAGTTAGTTGCAAGGAAGAGGAAAAGAGTTTAAGAGAGTCGTGGTGTCGTTCGAGTTCCGACGTGAGAACCAAGGAGATTGTGACGGTGCTACCTCAATTAAGAGCCTCTTTTCAGTAGAGTTTCCTTTTCTTTACACACTTTCTTTGTTTATATTGTTTGAACATGTTGCTTCAAGCTATGAGTGGCTAAACTCTTTAGTTTTAGGGTTTTGATGAATTGTTTATGAACTCATGTTGATATTGTAGACTTTCATGGTTT
This sequence comes from Citrullus colocynthis, assembly GCA_031780015.1. Lineage (NCBI taxonomy): Eukaryota > Viridiplantae > Streptophyta > Magnoliopsida > Cucurbitales > Cucurbitaceae > Citrullus > Citrullus colocynthis. The sequence continues at coordinate 593,478 of QLSR01000077.1, forward strand.
TGTTGGAATGATTATGCTTTTCATTGTTATTGTGTTTAATTCTTGAGTATTGGCCACCTTCACATGTTAAGTTAGATTGTATGTTTAACTTGATCTATAAAAATGAATTATTGTTAATCTATCACGAGAGTAGTTAAGTTGACAATAAAAGTTGTTAAAGACTAGTCTTAATGCCATGTAATTTGTATTGATGTCAAGAGATTAGTAATCAATCGAGTTGCATGAGAAAGGGTTGTTTTTTAGAGAAAATAACTTGGAATTAAGTTTCTAGGCTTAGGCATATGAATTACAATAAAATCCATGAATTTTATATTATTGCATGATGAAATAAACAAGGATTCATTACCCTAGAACTCTCTTTGACTCTTGTGTTTCTCACTTTATTACTTTCCTTATTTAGTTTGTATTTTCCATAATTCACAAATTAAATTCCTATCATTATTTGATTCTAGAATAGCTAAGTAACTTTTAACCTTCGAAATTGGATCTCCAGTGGAACGATATTCGAACTTTACCGTCTTATATTATAACATGACCCGTACACTTGCGGTTAACACTTAAAGTGGTGCAATCAAGTTTTTGGCGCCATTGTTGGGGATACAAAGAACGGTTTTTGTTATTTAATATTCATTAGAATTGATAGATCTTAATTTGAGGTGTATATTATTTGGTTGATTATTTATTTAGTTTATTTTATTTTATTTTTTATTTTTTTTTATGTCGGTTTATGCCTTGATACAATACTAATATTCTCCCTCTTGATCCTGAGAATGAAAGGACGTGTAGAAGGAATCTAAGGGTTCAACACAATCACATCGAGGAGATGGCAGAGGAGATACCAAAGGCAATTCGGGACTACTTCCAACCAACATTACCAACAAATCAACCCAGAGTAATGAATGTACCCATCAATGTCAACAACTTTGAGTTGAAACCAGGGTTGATCCACATGGCTAGAGAGCTAGCCTTTAGAGGAAGAATCAATGAAGATCCTCACAAGTACTTACGGTCTTTCTTAGAAATATGCGGAACGGTAAAGATGAATGGTGTTTCTAACGATGCAATTAAACTACGATTTTTTCCTTTCTCTTTACAGGACCGTGCAAAGGATTGGTTGGAAACCATACCTTCGGATAACATCACAACGTGGGAGATTTTGGCTCAAGCTTTCTTGAACAAATATTTTTCCATCGGCTAAATCTCAAAGACTAAGGACGGAGATTAGAACATTCTACCAACTTGAGGATGAACAACTTTATGAGGCTTGGGAAAGGTACAAGGATCTCTTGAGAAGGTGCCCTCAACACGGTTACCTGGATTGATTGCAAATTCAACTCTTCTACAATGGATTATCAAGCTCAACCAAATCCATTCTAGATGCAACTGCCGGATGCTTAGTTTTTTCAAAGAATGCTCAAGAGGCGTATACCATACTAGAAGACTTGGCCACTACATTATACAATTGGTCATGTGAACGATCTTCTCCAATCATCCCAAAGCCACCAGACGATATGAGATGGACAAGGTAAGTTATCTAAAAGCTCAATTGGCTTCTCTCACTAATGCTTTATCTAAATTGTCTCAAGGAAGCCAAGCTCAAGCAAGTCCACCATCAATAGCTTCTCTTGCAGCCAATGCAAATCAACAAGAGCCTAGTGAGTTAGACGTGGCCAATTATGTGGATAAAGAAAAATACCGAGGTTAACAACAACTCCCGACTCACTACCATCCCAACTTGAGGAGTCATGAGAATTTCTCATATGCTAACAACAAAAATGTGTTGCAAGCACCTCAAGGATTCAATGGAGCGGGGAATGCAAATACATCATCACTAGAGGACATAATGCTTTCAAGATCAAGGACAACCACATTGGAGAATTTGGTCCAAGCTATTGCAAGCACCGTTCAAAGCCAAGGTAAGACACTTCAAAACTTGGATGTTCAACTTAGTCAAATGGTCACTTCTCTTCAAACAATGCAAAAGGGTAAGTTCCCGAGTTACCCCGAGAGAAACTCGAAGGCCGTGACTTTGAGGAGTGGGAAAAAGTTGTCCACTCCCTTGATCAACGATGAAGATGATGAGCCTCCACAAGAAGATGATGAATCTCCACAAGAAGAGGAGTGCATCTAAGGAAAAGGAGAAATCAAAATCAAACATAGGGAGTACTTCTAACTCTACTTCTTTTATTCCTAACACTTTACCTTTTCCTCAAAGATTTCAAAAGAAAAAGATTGATGCTCAATTTTCTAAGTTCTTAGGCATATTCAAAAAGTTAGAAATTGACCTTCCTTTTTCAGAGGCATTAGAACAAATGCCTAAGTATGCCAAGTTCATGAAGGAGGTGTTCTCTAAGAAGAAAAGGTATGGAGACTATTAAATGGTTGCACTAACCAAAGAATGTAGTGCGGCACTACAAAGGAAATTGCCTCCAAAACTAAAGGATCTATGGAGTTTCTCTATTCCTTGTCATTTAGGCAATAATAAAGTGGGTACGAGTCCCTACAATGGGTGTGTGAAAGTTAGTGCCTCTAGGTAAAATCGACACTCTTTACCTTTTAGCTGTGCATGTGTTAGGCACTCTAGTCGAAGTATTGCCCTTTTGATGAGCTTAGGTAACTCGTGAAGGGAATTGAATTTTGGCAAAAATGTGTGGTCACGTTCTTTGATTTATTGAAAAAATAAAAAATACAAAAAATAAAGAAAAGGTTAAGCATCATACCTTTGCCAATCTATAATTCTCGAACCGGTAGTCTTCTCCTTATAGTCTTCTTTTTCAAAGAGATCTTCCTCGCTATGACTCTGCCAATGATCCGGTTTGTGTGTTCTATGAAGGCTCCAAGGCCCTATTTATAGAACTCTATAAGTTACTCCTAATCTTATTAGGATAAATCCTCTGCATAGATTTTAAATCAAATATTTAATAATATCTAATATTAATAAATATCTACCCAAATAATATCTCATATTAAATGGTTTAAAATATTTAAATCTTATTTAAATATTTATTTTCTGCATAATCTTTGATTTTGATCTATCTCATATAAATTAAATAATTAATTACTTGAATCTAATTCAAATCGATTAATTAATTCTCCCTCTATTTATCTTCTGCAAAATCTTTAATTTGGATCTTATCCACAATTAATTATTTGAATCCAATTCAAATTAATTAATTAATTCTCTCTCTATTTATTTATATGAATTTTATCTAAATAAATAATTAATTATTTGAATCATATTCAAATAAATTAATTCTTCATATTATAAAGTTATAATTTGAATCACATTCAAATAAAATTTATAATAAATCATGCAATTAATTGTATCCAATACAATTAATATTTTCTCTCATAAATTTGAACATTTCAAAATTTTCTTTCAACATAGTTGATCCTTGTTGGTCCGTAGTGAGCTAGGAAGGGAACTTTATAGACCTATAGATCAAAAGCTCCAACGATATGAGATTAATCGGCTATTTAGCACATTAATCAATATTCATTAACTGTGGGTACACTCCACTAAAGACGCACAGCTGCGCTCTTCTCACTGCAGATGTATTTCTGTGTCCATAGATATAACCAATAATAGCAAATTAGTCCTTCATAAGTGTTCGTAACACCAGCTAGGTCAAATTACCATTTTACCCCTGGGTTACTTCTAAATTCTTAAGTACTAGTGCTCCTCTAATGAACAACCTGTTTATGGTCCAACCATTAAACAGAAACGCCTCTCAAGCCAGTGAGAGGATAGAAGCCTTTGGTCAAGTCTCAGAGACACCACCTAAGGGAACACTTATCTACTTACCCTAAAAATGGGAATGAGTGAATTCCATCTTGTATAATTATGTCCCCAACTCCCCACTCGATCTTGTTCCCAAGATGGTAGGCATATTGAGTCGGCAAACGACCACTCTCACCAAATACAAATCAAAGGACAATCCCTCGTGGACAGGAGTTCATAATATACTCAGGATTAAGACTAAGTTGCCTAGGTCATCCTATTGAAATAGAAACCTAACTAGTCAACGAAGTTACATCTAGTGATTACTATTTTGTGGTCCGGTCTTATGCAAACTCAATGCATAGGATACCCCCACTCGCATATCACCTACACGAACGCGTTAGATCATTGTTTTTGTACCAAATACAACGTGGGTCATATCCATAGTGTCACCAGGATAAGGTACCTAGCCTTACCCTATACTATAGACCCTTTAGACTGTATCTTGAACATTGATCTCCATATGTCCCCACATACAGTTCAAGACTCATAAAACAACTTGGGATGTTAGTTTATTGGATTTAGGGTTATTAAGACAAAATAAACAGAAACAATCAATAACATTTATTGAAGTAACATATCAATAACTCTTTATTAATGATTTAATTACGATTAAATTATTACATTTACAATCTATGAGTTTTAGAGCGCAAAACCCAACAACTCGAAAGTCAATATTCGGGCCAAAGTAAGAGGAAAACAAATTGGGAGCTTGAAAAAACCTTTCCGAGCATGCTTAGAATTAAAATAATGAAGCTTTGCACTCACTAAATTTACCTTGAAAATTATTTTGAAAATATCTCATTTGATTGACTATAATCAAATTGCCTAGGTGATTGCAAACATGTCTTGAGAACTATTAAAACTTGAGTCACAAACCATGTAACTAAGCGAACAAATTATTGTATGAATGTGTGTATTTCTACCTTGCATAGGGACGATCAATAATCAAGTTAGGGGTGATTTGATAGCTCATTAAAAGAGCCATCCTTCTCGGCTTTATTTGGGCTCATTTCGTAATTTTATCGGGTTATTCCATGAATTTTGTAGGTTTTGAGCATTAAGGTAGTTAGATGGACCATTGGGGTTAATATGGTGCGAAAACACGTCCAAACGGAGCTCTAGAAGCATAAACCAAGTGAGGATGTCAAAATGACCAAAATATCCCTAGGAGCGTAGTTGCCCCCGCGTACGTGCCTCTTCAGCTATTGAGCGTAAAACAACATCGTTATGCTCAAGACCAGAGCTACAATTACTCTGGTGAGCACAGCAATGTTGCATATGAGCATAGTGACTCTTTGACAATTTTTATAAATATTTCTTTTTTTCTTTAGGTCATTGATCATGATTCAAACTTCAGCCTCCATTGTCGATCGTCTCCAACTTTGATCTCATTCTTCAAAACTATGAGTGGTTAAGGTAACTTTTACTTGGGATAGGAGCTATAGGCTTAATTTTCTTGAGAACTTGGAATTTTCTTGATGGTTTTCTGCTGTAAACTCTCTTGGGTTTTGAATTTTTATCACATTTAAGCAATCTAATTGAATTGACAACTTTTGATGAATGTTTCTTTGATTGGAATGTTTATTTGGCAGTTAACATTAATGATGAACTTAGTTGCATGATTAAGGAGTAAGTGTTTAATTAGGGACTAATCCACTAGTTTTGCATTTACAAGCTAATTAAACTCAAGAGAAAAATCGAGTGTTAGATTAGGCTATCCATTCTCTCATTCGTCAGCATTGCAATCCTGCCATTCTTAATGCAAGTTTGGATCATTATCTAAGCCTCTTAGATTCGAAATAATGTTGAGTAATTTAGTTCAAATTGAATTTGCTTCATTTGATAATTAGGGAATCTGTTTCTATCCTCGGGTATTTTTCTAATTGGAATTTTCTAAAAATCTCTTGCGCTTGTTTAAATTCCTTACACTTTATCTTATTCTTTTAAATTCTTGCATGATCACCAAAACCTCCCTACCATTGAATTCAACCTTACTCTAGATAAGTCATAAATTCCATGTGGTTCAACCACGATCTTACCATTATTACTACGCCTTGTAGTGGTAATAGTATGATTAATGCTTAGAAATACTATTTAATCGTGAAAGTGGTTTACGACGTCGTTTGCTGTAGCGATCCAAGTTGAATAGTGTGTCCTCCTTGGACATATGCTAAATATCTAGGATCAAGGAGCTGAACTCCTTGACGTATTCCTGAATAATGAAGGTATGCTTGAGTTTCTTCAAGGCCTCCCTAGCAATCCAACTTGTGTTGCTAGGGAGGAATTGATCCATATGTTCTTTTTACATGGTTTCCCAGGTGGTTATCTTTGACCGCCCGGCATTTTCATCCTGAAGTACTCGGTTCAGGGGTGAGGTACATGTTGGCAATGCCAACTTGTTCCTTGGTGGAAATCTTGGCTGCTTTAAAACACTGTATGATGTCCCATAGGAAGTTCTTAACTTCCTTTGCGTCTCTAAACCCTTAAACGTAGAGGGTTCCGGTATCTTTACCATGGAACTTGGACTGGCCTCGGTTGAAGGGTCTACTAAAACCCTTTTAACTAAAGTGAGTTCCATGCCCAAACAGTGGAGATATGCTCGAGTTTCTTCAGTGTCACCCTGGCAATCCAACTTGCGTTGTTAAGGAGGAACTGATCCTTAAGTTCTTTTTTCATGGTTTCCCAAGTGGTTATCCTTACCGCTCAGCACTTTCATCATCAAGTACTCAGGTGCGCCACCGTAACTTTGTGTCAGAGGTGAGATACATCCTGGCAATGCCAACTTGTTCCTTAGTGGAAAATTTGGCTACTATAAAATACTCTTCGATGTCCCATAGGAAGTTCAAACTTCCTTTGCGTCTTTAGAACCTTTAAACGTAGAGGGTTTCAGTATCTTTACCATGGAACTTGGACAGATCTTAGTTAAGGGGTCTACTAAAACCCTCTTGACTAAAGTGAGTTCCATCCCAGTCAGGCCGAGCTCTCCCTTCAAGGCCCTCACATTGATGATAATTCTAGAGGATAACTCTCCTAGCTCTGCAATGATTGACTCCAGATGCTTGCTCGTTTAGTCAATGAAGTCTCCAAGCGGGAAGCCACGAAACAGGCTTGGTGGAAAGAGTACTTTTTTGTGATGAACCGTGATCCTAAAAAAAAAGAAAGCATATAAGTGACTCTATGATTTTTGAAAATAAAATAAAGAAGAAAAATAAAGAAAGCAATAAAATTGGGTTGCCTCCCAATAAGCGCTTGCTTTAAGGTTTCTTAGCTAGACCGAACAATTGGATCATTCAATGAAAGCAAGGTTCTCAATTCGGCGTTCTTCATCACCGATGTAGTGCTTCAACTGTTGACCATTCACTTTGAAAGTTGTTCCATCATTGCTTTGTAACTCCACGGCTCCATGTGGGGACACCTTCACAATGACATAGGGTCCCGATCAACGTGTCCTAAGCTTATTTGGAAACAAAAGTAAACGTAAATTGAAAAGTAAAACTCTTTGTCAAAGAAGGAAGGTTTGTGGAGTGATCCTTTTATCATGCCATCTAGCAGTGCATTCCTTGTAGAGTTTGGCATTCTTGTAAGAGAGCACGGAACTCCTCCATCTCATTAAGTTCCAAGAGGTGCTTCTCACCGGCTTTCTCAAAGTCCATGTTTAGCTTCTTGATGGCCTAATAAGTTCTATGCTCGAGCTCTACTGATAAGTGACAAGCTTTCCCAAACACCAACCCATACAGTGAAGTACCTATTAGGGTTTTGAAAGTTGTACGGTAGGTCCATAGTGCATCATCGAGCTTTAGAGCCCAATCCTTCCTATTGATCTTGACGATCTTTTTCAAAACCTGCTTGATTTCCCTATTAGATAGCTCAGCAAGACCATTAGTATCACACCCCCTCCCAGGTATCCTTCTAAACCAGGAGAAAGTGTGATGACAGTAGACGCCAACCCTCTTACGGCATCCACTGCCAAACCTTAAACCTTGACCATCACCTAATAAACAGTAATATAATCAATTCATATCATAACTAACATCAGGGTTTAACGATTAACATAGTCAAGCTAATTCAGGATGTTTAATAATTACAACAACTATACTTGACTCTCTCAACCCTCACTATATGTACAACATTTACTTAAGTTCAATATTTACAATTTTTCAAGTTACTAGACTCTGAAGACGGGCCCAGAAGAGTATCTTCTGTAGGCTAACCACCTCGGACACCCTCGCTACCTAGAAAACAAAGAAACATGGAAAACATGAGCTAAACGCCTAGTGAGTGACTAGCTAAGAGTCCTCCTTTAAACCATGTAAGCTACAACATATAATCCAGCTATAACAGCACTATCATGTGTAATTTATAGCTTAAACATACATTTGCATTCGAGTAAAAGACATACATAAACTGGTTTTCCTTAAACCTTTCCTTAGTTGAGGTAGAGCGAGACTCAACACCACTCAACGTCGAAATAACTTTAGCTGTGTGGAGTAATCTCAACACAGCAGCATAACTACACATACACATATTCAGGGTCGCCCAAGTACCTTCTCCGAGTCCTTCAGTACTGGTCCCTTAATACATTTTCGACTACCCATATGCCCTCTCCTAGTCCTTCAGCACTGGGGCCATTTCCATACATAATTCACCCATATGCCTTCTCCGAGTCATTCATCATAGGGAGTCATTTTCATACTTATTTTACCCAAATGCCTTCTCTGAGTCCTTTGACATTGGGAGTCATTTTCATACTTATTTTACCCAAATGCCTTCTCCGAGTCCTTCGACATTAGGAGTCATATTCATACATAATTTTCCCACATGCCTTCTCCGAGTCCTTCAGCGTTGGGAGTCATTTAAATAAAACTATAATATAACATAAATCATGCATTTGAAACATTTCATTAATCACATGCTTACATGCTTTCATTTACTCACGTAATTATAAATTTCATACTTTACTTAGCTAATTTAACAGCTACACAGGCCTTTCACAGAACTCACAGCTCAATCAGTATATATATATATATATCTCATACTTTTCAACACATAACACATGTCATACTTGTAACACTCATGAAGATGTTTCACATAATCAAGTTTCAAACATATATTCAATCAAGAAACTATGCTTGAATTAAACATTTAAAATCGAGTGTCACTCACAACTTGCCTTAGGCCTTGAGCGGATTATACACCTTTCCTAACTCCTTTCGGCCTGAAATAACACATTTCTCGTGTTAGACTTTCCTAAAGTTCCTTTTTACAAACCATTAAGTTTACACATTTGTATTTTATTCATGTTTCACCACCGAGACCAATTTCTTCCAAAAACAATCATAATAAGCAAGATTCCACACCACTAGCGAGATTCCACACTACTAGAGAGACTACTAGCGAGATTAAACTACAGGCACACGACACTAGCGAACCATGGTGAGTGAGACCAGCAAGACTCACCTGAGCAATGATACCGAGCGATACCTAGCGAAAGTTGTGAGATGCAAAGCCTTCAGCGTTACCAACGACACTCGTCTCGCTACTCACGCTTAAATTCCTAGCGTTACCGCAATTCCAGCGATACCCGTTATCTCAGTTTCTGTCTTTCCTCTTATTTTCACTTCTACCTTTTAAAAGTCGCATTTCTAGCCAAATTTAGAACTTCTTTCCTTCTACAAACTTGTAGAGAAATATGTTTTCTAGCTTACCTCAAATTTTTTAGGCTTACCTTCTCCTTGTTCGTCAGATATTTCAAGATTACCTCACACTACTCCAGATCGCACAGCAATTCTGTATCAGTCACTTCCACCTAAAAGTTTACATATTTCTCTTCCAATTCAGCTCAAACATCCTTCATAAAAGTTGTTAAGAATTGAACTAACTTACTGACATTAAAATTTCAGCTCTAAATTCAATCTTTTCAGCTCGTTTTTTTCTAAACACCAGACCATGCTCGGATTACGCGACAACAGCCAAACCCACTATTCCAACTTCAGTTTTACCACGAAACCGATCTGAATTCTCCACAATTTTTCCCTAGACACCTTCTCCTATCTCTCTTCAACTTTCCACTGTGAAATGGAACTGATTTGAGCTTTTGAATGTGTTTAAAATGATTAAACACTCAGCTTACTCACTTAAATAGGCTGCCAACTTAACCTCCACTGTCTTTTCCTTTAAAAATGAATTGGCTAATGCATACTTCAGCTCACCAACGCATAGCAGCCTTCACAAGCGCATGGCACACCGTCACCAATGCATAACAGCCTTCACAAACACATGGCAAACCCTCACCAACGCATTGTACACCTTCTCCAACGCATAAGACACCTTCAATGCATGACAACTCATGCCTTAAGGCTCTCTGCTACTCTTTTACTTACCTTCTTTAGCTTGTCATCTTCCAAAACTAATCTTTATAGCTTGCTAACTTCTAAAGATAAGTGTGGGGCTTACAACTAGTTTGAGGATGATAAGCTGTGGCAATTTTATGATTAACATTATATTTTTGTATCATGGATTCAAAAAAATTTATTGCAAAAGTGAGAGCCCTTATCACTAATAATAGCTCTAGGTGTGTCAAAACATGTAAATATATTCTTATGCAAGAATTTCAAAACAGTGCGAGCATCATTGGTCCTAGTAGCTATGGCTTCTACCCACTTAGATACATAATCAACTGCAACTAAAATATATAGGAAAAGGCCCCATAAGGTCAATACCTCAGACATCAAGAGCTCCACTTCCAAGATAGGTTTCATGGGAAGCTCATGTTGTCTAGAAATATTGCCAGTACGTTGGCACCTATCACATGATTTAACAAAAGTATAAACAGTCCTTAAAAAGAGAGAGCCATTAAAAACCTGACTAAAGTACCTTAGATGCAGTTCTAGTGGGTCCAAAGTGACCTCCATAAGGGGAGGCATGGTATAAGTCTAGAATGCTTACCACCTCTTCTTGAGGCACACACTTCCTTATCATACTATCAGCACAACCTTATATAGAAATGGGTCCTCCCAATGGTAAGACTTAACATTATGCAGAAATCTCTTCCTCTTTTGAGTGTTCATGTCAAGCGGCAAATGTCCTCCTGCAAGATAGTTAACTATGTCAACAAACTAAGGTAAACTATCTTTCATCTGATACAGTTGTTCATCAGGGAACATCTCAACAATGGGGGGGCATGAGTTGGCATCCCCATTTCAATCCTAGAAAGATAGTCTACAACAACATTTTCGCATCCTTTTCTGTCCTTAATTTCTAGATCAAATTCCTGCAATAATAAGATCCATCTCATCAATCTAGGTTTGGAATCTTTCTTATCAAACAAATACTTCAAAGCCAAGCAAGTATGATCTGAATTTATCAAGGGCAAACACAATAGCTAGCAGTTCTTTTTCAGTTGTAGTATATTCTGTTGAGTACTATCAAGAGTCCTACTAGCATAGTAAATTGCCCTAAATATGTTGTCCTACATTGGCCTAGAACAACTCCTAAAGTATAGTCACTAGCATCACACATGATCTTAAACGACCGACTCCATTCATGTACAACAATAATAGGTGTAGAAACTCAAACTTAGCATAAAAACCTAAATCATGCTTGAAAAAACAAGTAGTAAATCGTCGGTCTAGCTTATAATAAATCTCATTAAACATATTATTTTGAAGTTTAAGAAAACCTTAGTTGAGGTGGAGCGAAGCTCAACACTACTCAACGTCGAAAACAACCTTAGTTGAGATGGAGCTGAGCTCAACACACCCAACGTCGAAATAATCTTAGCTGATGTGGAGTAATCTCAACACAATAGTGTTGAATCTCTCTCTATTGCATATAGGAATATCTAATCTCAGGTTGCCCAAGTACCTTCTCATGTCCTTCAGTACTAGGTCCTAGTGGATACTCAATTACCTTCTTAATGTCCTTCAGTGTTGAGTTCCATAATGATATTAGGGTTGCCCATATGTCTTCTCAATATCCTTCAATATTGGGTCCCTTTTTAAAACACATTTTACAAACTAATTGTGTGTTTGGAATACATTTTCAAGTGTTAATTTAAAAAATAAGTAATTTTGGAAAAATTTAGAGTGTTTGGCAACAACTCAAAATAGCTTTTAATGTGTATTTTAAAAAGTTTTTATCAAAAGTGTATAAATAAAAATGAGTTTTTTTGAAAAACACTTTTTTCTCAAGTCAATCAAAATGAGCCCTAAGCATGCTTTGGAAATAAGTTTAATAATATACACAAGTTCATGAAACTTCAAACTTTCCTTGAATCAATCATCAAATAAACATGCTTTCATAAAGCTTTAGATACAAATCAGCATGCTTTCCATATTCAATTTCAACTGTAAATCATGCTATAACTCATGCTTGGTAACAAATGTTTGATCAAGAAAACTTATGAGAAATAGACTATAGTCATGCTTAATAAACTTCTTAAGCATACTGAAAACATTAAGTAAATAAGCTCAATTTAAATAAAATTTTTCACTCACTACTTGTCTGGGCATTTAATGGGTTATAGATCTACCTTAGCTCCTCTTGGCCTAAAAGTAAATTAACACCCTTAATTATGTTTCCTTAAAATCCTCTTAATCCATAGCTTAAGTCAATTGAACCTTAAATATGGAGTTTGAAGTCAAAATGACTCACCAATAGGCAAATACTTGATAAAAAACCTAAGTATGGTAAACTATCCTTAGGCGTGCTCCCTAGTCACCCACGACACATACACAACCTATTTAGCCCCACATGTGTGGCAGATCACCCACAAGCACGCTACCCTGCACACATAGGCACGCCTTGGGCGGCAACTCCAGCACAAACACTACCAAAATAACCTTTAAAGGGACCACGATTAAACTTTATTTCCTCATACAAACTTGTAGATAAATCTCTTAACTTGCTTACCTCAAAATTTGATCTTCTAATTCCTCTTCTTTCGCCAGATATCAGCCAATCTTTCTACTCTGCTCCATATTGCTAAACAGCTTGAACAACCCTGATTCTCCGGCAATTTTCAGCTTCTTCCTCTCCGAATTTCCTTCTGGTAGCCCTCTCTCTGATACTAGACTCAAATAGAAAAATTTTGGTCGAAGAATTTCTAAGATAGCACCAATAAATTGCGCAAACCTCACTTCAACGTCTGAACTACTATTTATAGTTCTCACTGTGGCTTCATGAAAAACCATAGCTTGCCACCTCATGCTTCTCCACGCTAGTTTTAACCTTAATTTGACACCTAATCAGACTTACTTAATATTAAAATGTCAAAATTGTCCACTTAAGGAAGAGAACATGGGCGCATACCCCCAAAGACTCCTTCTCTACGCATGGTTGACAACCCTTTGGAGATTCTTCTTTTTTCCTCGACTACATGAGTTGCACGTAGCCCACCTTTTGTTGATGGACGCCCCACTAGGACGCATCATCCTTCTCATGTCCACACACTTCAAGCTACACTAGGACGCATCGTCCCTCTTGTCAACAACATCAAAGACGCATCATTTCCCTCTTCTCAACAACCTCAAGCCAAGCACATAAGGACGCATCCCTCATCACTTGCACAACACATTTATGCTTACATCATCCATGACACTTAGACTTGGCTACTCCAATGGCTTTCAACACCCCATTCCAACACTAAGACAAATTTCTTCCAAGTTGTTCCCCCTTCGACACTGGCCACTCGCTACATGAACACATATGCCGCCTACTCTACCCAGCACTTGCCACTCGGCTACTCTCCCTTCAAACTAAATACTTTGTCCTGTAAAACACTTCATCTCCACCGGCTAAGTTCATCTCTTAGGCTTTTCATAAGACACCTTCTTCCATGCACGTTCAAGCCAACACAATGAAAAATTTTACTAAGCCCACAAACTTCTAAGAACTTACTTAGCCTACGAACATAGAAACGAAAGTAGGGTTTACACTGGACATCTCACCGCCTATGCGTTTATCATCTTGTCATCGCATGCTTCTTTTCAACACAACATCTCTTTGTTGGCCACATGGTTTTATTCGCGTTCATATGTTCCTTCATTAGCTTTTTTGACAAGTTCAAATTTCTTTTCCTGTTGTATTCCAAATCCTGCATTTCAAAGATTAGAACTGCAATATTTCAAGATAGATAGCTTTGCATGTGTTAAACGCAAAGGTGATCTTTTTGCATGATTTTCTTCTTAAGCTAATAGATTTTCCATTGCCTTTTCCTAATTATTCTAATTAAGAAGCAACAATAACTTGTATTTCTACAAGTTATCAAGTGTGGAGTTAAGTTTATATGTTTGGGAAATCTGGTGCAGAACTCTAAATAATCTACTTTTATGGTTACTTTTTTTTTAACTTTTTTTTCAATAATTCTACCCATCTTTGTTTTAATAAAATATGAATTGCAATTTTTCTTCTTTTATTTTTTTAAAGTTTCTCTTTTTTTTCTTTTATTGTTATTTATTTAATGAACAACAATTAATCCACTACATTCCTTGCAAGAATATGGTTAAATAAAATGAGAAACCAAAGAGAAATAAAAACTTTTGATTCCTAATTTTTCTCCATGAATTTCACCATCATCATCATCTTTTTTTCTTCTTCCTCACGTCGTTGCTCTGTATTTTTCCTCTATCATAAATTTTTCTAATTAATCTCCCCCATCATCCTAGCAACCAATGGAATGGCACCACATTTCTTTCAAAAATTCCACTTTAAATTCCTCCAAATTTGGAGGATCGTTAGAGAACAATTCTCCATTTTTCACTCATTCTTGCCAAAAAAACGTTCTAGGAAAAAAAGAACCTCGATTTTATGGTTTTTTTTTTTCTTTTACTATTTTGTTACATACTTTTCAACTACATACAGATATACTTGTTCAAATACTCTTGACAACCATTTGATATGTGAATTCAATGAAAACAAATAATAAATTTTACAATTTTCTACATATAAGTAGTGCACTTAATGTAGACAAAATATTATTATTTATGTAATCAACAACCCAACAACATACTTTAATAGTCATTGTCATCGGTCTTATAATAGTTGGAGGTGGTTGTCAAAGTTGATTATCAAAGATGATTTTCGCTAGACTTTGTAATCGAAGGTGATTGTCGAAGCCCAAAGTTGGTCGCATGAAGGTGGTAACGAAGTTGGTCACCGGAGTTTATTGTTGAAGGTGGTTGTTGGAGCCCGAAGTTGGTCGCATGAAGGTAGTTGTCGAATTGACCATCGAAGATGATTTTTGAAAAGTTTGTAGCCGGAGTCCGAAGTTGGTCGGATGAAGATGGTATTGGAGTTGGTCGTTGGAGTTTGTCGTCGAAGATGGTTGTCGGAGCCTAGAGTTGGTCGTCGGATTTAGTCGCTCAAAGGCGGTCGTCGAAGTTGATCATCAAAGGTGATTTTGGCTAGAGTTTGTAGTTAGAGCTTAGAGTTGGTAGCACAAAGGAGGTTGTCGAAGTTGATCATCTGAGTTTGTTTTCAGAGGTGGTTGTCGAAGCCCAAAATTGAGCATTGGAGTTGATCGTGTAAGCCCTACTTTCATTCTTACGTTAATAAGCTAAGTAAGTTGTTAAGAGTTTGTGGACTTGGTGAAATTTTCCATTGCTTAGACTCAAGGATGCATGGAAGAGGAGTGTCTCATGAAGAGCTTGGATTTTGACTTAGCCTTGGAGATGAGATGATCCAAGGGGCAAGGTGTCAAAAGCTTGAAGGAAGGATAGTCGAGTGTCAAAGGAGGAGTTAAGTAGGCGGCGTTGAAGGGAGGAACTCTTGAAGAAATTTGGCTAAGTTTGATTTGGATTTAGAGCATTAAAAACCTTTAAAGTAGCCGAGCCTAAGACTCAAGGATGAGGTGCGCATAATTGTGTTATACGGGCGGATGGAGGATGCATCTTAAAAGGTTAAGTGTGAGCTTGAAGTTGCTAATAAGAGGAGGATGATGCGTTCCACTGAGGCATCCATCAATAGTCATAGGCTATGTGCAAGGCAAGTGGCCGAGGAAGGGGGAAGAACCTCTAAAGACTTGCCAACCATGTATACAGAGGAGGTTCTTGAGGTAGGCATTTAAGTCTTCTTCTTAAATGAATAATTATGACATTTTAATATTAATAAAGTCTAATTAGGTGGTAAATTAAGGTTGAAAGTGGCGTTGGGAAGAAGGAGGTGGCAAGCCACGAATTTGCATGGAGCCACAGTGAGGAGTATAAATAGAAGCTCAAACGTTGAAGAGAGGTTTGAGCAATTCATTCATGCCATCTGAGGAATTCTTTGATTAAAGTTCTCCTAACTGAGTCTAATATCTGAGAGAGGGTTGTCGGAGGAGAATTCAGTGAGGAAAAAGCTAAAAGTTTCTAGAGAATCAAGGTTGTTCAAGTTGTCGAGAAATCTAAAACAGAGTTAAAAGATTGATAGATTTCTATCGGAAGAAGAGGTTAGAAGCTCAAGTTTTGAGGTAAGCAAGTTAAGAGGTTAATCTACAAGTTTGTAAGAGGAAACAGAATTTAGTTTTGGCTAGAAATGTTGATATTGGTGGTTTAAAGTATAGGCAGTGAAATGGAGCCCAACCGATGTGTGTAGGCCAAGGTTGAAGAAGGGAGGCGTGTAGGAGAGCCTTGTCGGTGGCCGAAGGTAAGTGTTGTATAGAGGTTATTTTGGGTGTTTTGGATGCCTAGTAGGCATACTAACATGCAGTCGACTGTGCGGGCGTGTAAACAGATAAGCAAGGCGTGCAAGTGTGCAAGGTGGGTGTAGTGATACTATCCGAATGTATGGTTTCCAACCAATCCTTTGCACGGTGCTGTAAAGAGAAAGGAAAAAGTCTTAGTTTGATAGCATCATTAGAAACACCATTCATCTTTACCGTTCTACATATTTCCAAGAAGGATCGCAAGTGCTTGTGAGGATCTTAATTGGTTCTTCCTCTAAAGGCTAGCTCTTTAGCCATTTGAATCAACCCCGATTTCAACTCAAAGTTATTGACATTGATGGGCACATTCATTATTCTAGATTGATTTGCCGGTAATGTGGGTTGGAAGTAGTCCCAAATTGCCTTTGGTATCTCCTCTGCCATCTCCTTAGTTTGATTGTGTAGAGCCCTTAGATTCTTCTATAGATCCTATCAATCTCGAGATTAAAAGGAGGAGGTCAGTATTATTACGAGGCATAAACCGACAAAAATAATCAATTAAGTAATAATATACACCTCAAATTAAGATATATCAATTCTAATGAACATTAAGCAAATAAAAACCGTTCTTTGGATCCCTGGCAATGGTGTTAAAAACTTAATGCGCACTTTAAGTGTTAATCGCAAGTGTATGGGTCAAGTTATAATATAAGACAGTAAAGTCCGAATATCATTCCACTGAGGATCCAATTGTGAAAGTTTAAGTTACTTAGCTATTCTAGAATCAAATCAATTTTATTTGACTATTAGAATTCAAATTGTGAATTTTGGAAAGTAAAACTAAATAAGGAAAGCAATAAAATAAGAAACACAAGAGTCAAAGAGAGTTCTAGGGTAATGAATCCTTGTTTACTTCATCATGCAATATTCTAGGGTTCATGGATTATTTTGGGTGTTTTGGACGCCTAGTGGGCCTACTAACATGCAGTCGACTATGCAGACATGTAGACAGATAAGCAAGGCTTGCAAATGTGCAAGGTGGGCGTAGCACGTGGGCATCAGACAGGTAGGAGCTCGACGCCTTGTTCGCATGTGAGGGAAGATCAATCCCAACTGAGGAGCGTGAGACATGCATGCCAACAACAAGCCTGTGTGTGAACTGCAGCACATGTAGTGCTGAGCAGGTTGTGTGTGTGTTGTGTGTGGCTAAGGGGCACGCCTAAGGGTAGTTTGCAACACTTAGCATTTTTATCAAATTGTTGGTCATTGGTGAGTCTTTTTT
This sequence comes from Citrullus colocynthis, assembly GCA_031780015.1. Taxonomy (NCBI): domain Eukaryota; kingdom Viridiplantae; phylum Streptophyta; class Magnoliopsida; order Cucurbitales; family Cucurbitaceae; genus Citrullus; species Citrullus colocynthis. The sequence continues at coordinate 611,166 of QLSR01000077.1, forward strand.
AGTTAAAACTCCATACTAAAGGTTCAATTGAATTAAATTATGAATCCATGAGATTCTTATGAAGCCTAATTGGGTTAGTTAATTAGATCAAGTTTGAAAAGTATGCTGGTTTGATATCTTAAGCTTTATGGAAGCGTGTTTACTTGATGATTGACTTCAGTAAATTCAACTTGGGAAAGGATGTGACAGGTGTGTGAAGGTGGTAGTCAGAGTTGGTCTCACAGAGTTGTCATCGGAGTTGATTGCTGGAGTGTGGCAGTGGTAATCACTGACATAAGCCAATGAATGGAGCCATTGAAAACAATGGAAGAAGGAACATGTGAGTTGGGGTGAGTAGGTAAAATATACCAACTCAACTCCACCAACATTGTGGGCCAAACATTGAGTTGTATATTTTACCAACTTAACTCATCTCAAGTTTGTGAGGCAAACACCCATTAAATTTTTTTTTTCCACGACTACCTTAATTTTGTTGAAATTAATCCCAAAAAAGTTCACGTTAAAATTTATGGGGTTGTTTGGGGCACTGAGTTGAGATATGATGTTTGTGAAGTACATATATATGTGTTTTGAGTATTTGGGGTGCTGAGTTCATATGTCAGAGGTAGGTATTTAGTGCAGTTTTTTTTTTCTTTTTTACATAAATAATCTGTTTTTATGATGATTATTTTTGTTTGAAAACTTTTTATTCAATAATTTTACATATATTTTTTTAAATAAACCATAGATTGCACTTTATTTTGTTGTTTTTAAGCACACATGTATTGTTGAGAGTTCTAGGAAATGGGGTTTAGGGTTTACTCTGGATCATGCATTTCAAACACTTTACTCTTTTCCTTGCAGCCAACTCATTCTTTGAGGCTCTCTAGTGTGTGATTAGAGTTGCTGGAAACCCCTCAATTTATAGACTTGGCCATCCAAAATTCTTTCCAAAATTGCAAATTTTTTAATTTAGAAAAGCAAGCATCATTGAAGTGCAACGTAGCGACGCTGTCGGTCATGGATGCCTACCTCCGAGCGAAGCGACACCCTTTTCATAGCGCTAAGACACTTCCTCTAAGCGACACGACGCTGTCTTGCCTTCTAGATTTTGATGCTCTTGGATCGAGAGCGTCGAGGGTAGTGCAGCTATGCTATCCCTACCTCTAGGTTTTTTCGCATTTTCTCTCGTTTTCGCTTGATTTTGGCTCGATTTGGTCTTTTTATCCTTTTACACTTAATTTTTTCCATAATAACCTGAAAGCGACTAGCAAACACATGAAATCTAATAAAAACATCCATAATTTAAGAGGATAAGAAACACTTTTTGAGTGCTTTTCAGTGAGAGTTACCAAATCGCCGACTCAATAAGCCTACCATTTTGGGGATTTGTCTGATTAGAGAGCTGGGAATATATATTCACAAGATGGAATTCACTCCTTCCTATGTTTAGTAAGTAGATAAATTACTCTCTTAAGGACTTATTCCGAGTCTTGAGCAATGAGATCTTACCCTCTCATTAGCTTGAAAGAGGTTAGTGTATAGTTGGACTATAAACAATTAGAGGGATGTGTGGTACTTAAGCAGTTAGATATAACTACAGAAGTAAAACGATAATTTGATCCAGCTGTAGTTATTTGTGAAGGGTCTACTTACTGTTGATTAGTAAATTCTGTAGACACAAAAATATATCTATAATGCGAAGAGTGCAACTATAAGTCCTTAGTGGAATGACCTATAGTTAATGAATATTGATTAATCAATTAAACTTAATCTAATTAAAGGGTTTAATTAATTAATCTCATATCATTGGAACTTCTAACTATAGGTCCATAAAGTCCCCTGGCTCATAAAAGATTAGTATAAGAATCAAACATTTTGGTTTAATTTAAAATGTTCAAAATAATAAAGGAATTAATTATATGTGATACAATTAGCATAATGTATATAGATACATTATAATATAAACTTGATTTTGAACAAAATTCAAAATTTATACTTTATGTTATAAGAGAGATAAATATTTAAATGAGATTTAAATATTAATTATATGAATGACATTCATAAATACTATAGGTCAAAATTAATATGAATGAGATTCATATTAAAACTATAGGTTATGTAAGAGAAGGTTGTTTGAATTAAATTAAATATGTGATATTTACTTTGTTGATTAATTAATTGTTAATTAATTTACTTATTTAATTATATATATTAAATATGAATTAATTATATAATTAAATTAATATTAATATTATTAATATTAGTATACTATTAGAGAAATAACTTCCTCAAACGTGGAAGTTATTCTCCACTCTCTCACATTTTACGTAAAAGAAGAAGAGGGAAAGGTGAGATGGGATTATGTTTTTTACAGACGAAATTCTGTATTTTTCACTCCCACATTCTCACCCTCTCCAATTCTCTCACCATCTAACAAAAGCTTTCTTCCTTGCCCAAAAAAGAGAAAATCTAAGAGAGCCCACACAACTCCTCTTTAGAATAGTAAGGTAACCATTGTGATGGTGATCCAAAGAGAAGAAGAGTTCCTATGTTTTATCATTGGAGAATTTTCGATTCGCGGTTCGAAAAGATAAGTTTTTCCACATCTAAGATGGTCTTCAAAGGTAGAAAAACTTCTTCCTCTTAACTCTCCTCAAAAACATGCTGATTGGTTTATCCTTGTGTTTCTTCTCTATAATTTTGGTTTTCTAAAACAAATTTAATGGCACAAGGCGATTATTCGCTTTAGCTGGCAATTTGATTCCTTCACACTTGTGATGAAGGTTGAGTGAACTGTTGGTGGACATGATATAAATTGTCATTGAAATACGATGTTGGTGAAAAACACCTAAAAAGTGTTTTTCTTGCCTTTAATTTAGGGATGTTTTTATTAGATTTAATGTGTTTGCTAGTGGTTTTCAAGTAACAATGGAGAAAATAAGGTTTAAAAGTCAAAGGAACCAAACCAAGCCAAAACCGAGTGAAAACTTGAAGAAAAATAGGAAAAACCCTAGAAAACAGGGTAGCGCAGTCGAGAGTGTAGTTGCACTACCCCGCTGCGCTCTAGACCTAAGAGCATCGAAAATCAACATTTGTTGGAGCGTAGTCGCAGTTGTCGAGAGTGTCACTACGCTAGGCGAGGAGAGTCACAGCACGTTTGAAACCGAACTTCCATAACAAACAGCGTCGCAACGCTGTCCAAGAGCGTCGCCACGCTCGCCTTTTATGATGACCAACGTCGTTACGCTCTTAGAGAGCGTAGCAACGCCAGCTTTCCTAAATTGAAAAATCTTTATTTGTGGAAAGGATCTTGAGTCATCTAATGAAATTCTTTTTACTTATTTCACATTTTATTTTTATTGAAGACAGTTTTGGAGGGGCTTACTCTTTTTAGTTGAAGAGGTTTATTTATTTATTTATCTTAAGGAAACAATTCTTTTCATTAATAATGAAAAGAGTCTAAATATCCCTGAATTCCTTCCTCAATTCCTTCCAAATTTCATTACTTAATTGAGGTGTGTGGTGTACAGATGATTGGAATCAGGCTTCAGTCACCTCAAATTAAGGTCTAACTGAGGATTTAGGGTATGAATTTAAGTTGACTTGTTATTCTTCTTCTAACTTTCTGTCATTAGAAGTTCCTCGGTTGAAGTTTACTTTGAAGCCTTTCAGAGAGTCTTTCAGTGGGTGTTGTAGTTTTGGACATTGTTTCACCTTTCTTCATTTTCAGTGGGTTTCTGGAAGCTCGTTTAAGGCCAATTGTTTCTAGTTTGATTGGGCTTTTTAGAAGTTTTTCCTCCGTTGTTTTGTTCACTTGTGGAGTTTGTTTTCATTGAGGAGTTTCTCTTTGGAAGAATTCTTTGAGCCTTTCAACTTTAGTTGCTTTTTTGGTTTAGTTTGAGATCGATTAGAGTATTGTCGTCTCTTATTGGGTGTATTTTCCTGTAATGTTTGCAATTGCTATATTTTGTTTTATTTTTTTTTCGTTGTATCTTGAGCGTTGGTCTCTTTTCATTTTATTAATGAAAAGTCTTGTTTCTTTTTTTAAAAAAGACAAAGTCTAATGCTCGAAAATATTAGATACCGAATAACAATAAAATTATGCAAAGCTACATAAGTAAACTAATGAAATGAAAACACTCCAATTTGAACAAATGTTCTGAATGGAATAATCAGCAAAAACTTTGGATTGAGAACACCATGAAGAGGCGAGAAGACAAGCTAAGTCCACCTGATCTGACCAATTGACTTGTCATGAAAAATTCTCTGATAATGCTCGAACCCAATCTCCAATAACAGAGCCTTGATTGCATTGGACCATAGTAACTGAGATTTAGAGGATAATAATGAACCAACCAAGACTTGAGAAATATTCTCCCAAAACTAATTACCAGAGACCTAACGGAGATTAAAATATGTAAATAGCCTCCACTGAGCGTGAGAACGAACAATCAAAAAGCAAGTGCTGCAAATCTTTGCTATTTGCAAACATCATGGACAAATAGAGGGCGAGAGGTTACCACTGGAGTTTATGTTGTAAAGTAGATGAGTAATTTAGCGAGCCAAAACTAGAATACTAATTCGTTGAGGGGTGTTTTTGATTTCCACAAGGCCTGAGAATTTTCCTTATCAATCAAGAGGGGATGATGCAATGTGCTTGGATAATGACAACTGAAAATTTTTCATTTACCAATGGCTAGTATCAGGTGAGTGAGATAAACTTTTGCCAACCAAGCTACTCATCAGCTGCTGTAAATATGAAATTTCTTCATTTTTAGCTGTCTTCGAAAGAGGAAATTCCAAGAACTTCTTTCTGGATCCCAATGATCACATATATTACCATTTGATAGTGAAGCAATACGAAAAAGTCGAGGGAAACACAATTTAAATGGAGAGTCAAGCACCAAACATCAAGCTAAAAGTACATGTTCCTCCCATTTCCTAGCTTTAAAACAGCAAAGGGACCCTTCCTTTGCTTTGTGGGATGCGGAAACTCCATGGTTATGACTTGGCTCATCAATTCTATGGTGGAAGACATCAGTAGTAACTACATGTGCTACTCTACTGCAAAGGAATTATGGGATAGTGTGACTCAAATGTATTCCAATTTGGGTAACCAGTCACAAGTGTTTGAGTTAAATCTTAAGTTGGGTGATATACGTCAAGGAGGTAACTCAGTTACACAATATTTTCACTCTCTGAAGAGGATGTGGCAAAAACTTGATCTATTTGGTATGGATGAGTGGAAGTCCACAAATGACCAAAAACATCATCGGAAAACTGTAGAAGATGGTCGCATTTACAAATTCCTTGTTGGCCTCAATGTTGAGTTTGATGAGGTTAGAGGCAGGATACTTGGGAAAAGTAATCTTCCATCAACTATTAATGATGTTTTTCTGGAAGTTCGTAGGGAGGGAAGTCGTAGAAATGTTATGATTGGAAATAAGGTAGTTGACTCAATTGAAAGTTTAGCGTTAGTGATTGAAAATATTGCTATGAAAGTTTCTGATCAATCCAACAAAACTCATGACAAGCCTTGTGTTTGGTGCAATCACTGCAACAAACCCCGTCATACACGGGAAACTTGTTAGGAACTTTATGGCAAACTTGCAAATTGGAAGAGCTCTAAGCAATTTGAGAGAAATTCCCATCAGCATGCCTCTAATGCGAATATTGTTGGTTCCAGCCCACTTAAAGAGCAAATTGATCAAATCCTGAACCTGCTAAAGTCCAATTCATTGGGTAATCCTACTGTTTCCTTGGCACAAACAGGTAATTCCCCTCAAGCTCTCTCGTGTCAAAATTCCTCTCTGTGGATCATCAATTCCTGAGCCACTGATCATATGACTAGTTTCTCTTATTTGTTTGAATCATACTCCCCTATGTATTGCAAAGAAAAAGTTTGTATTATTGATGGTAGTCTCGCGTCTATTGTAGGCAAAGGAACTATTCCCCTAAGTACATAACTCATATCGCGTTCCATCCTTCTTGCTCCACAGCTAGCTTGTAATTTATTATCTGTGAGCAAAATATCTAAGGATGCTAACTGTCGTGTTATCTTTTGTGAAACTCATTGCCACTTTCAGGATTAGGACACGAGGGAGACGATTGGACGTGCTAGGATGATTAACGGTCTCTATTACTTTGATGAAGTTTCAACTAGTCATAAAAAAGTTAAGGGCTTGAGTAGTGTTAGTTCTCTTTATGTTCAAGAAACTATTATGCTTTAGCATCATAGATTATGGCATCCTAATTTCGTTTATTTGAAATACTTGTTTCCATATTTATTTAAAGGAATTGATTGTTCTGTTTTTCAATGCGAAGACTGCATTTTTGTCAAACATCATCGATCTAATTTTTCACCCAAATCTTACAAGTCTTCATCACCTTTTCACTTACTCCATACTAATGTTTGGGGTCCGTCTAAAATTTTGGCTAAAAATGGCAAGCGTTTGTTTGTTACCTTTATCGATGATCACACTCATTTGACTTGGCTTTATTTGCTAGAAAGAAAGCCGACAGTAAAATAGGCCTTTGTTCGTTTTTATAAAATGATTGAGACTCAATTTCAAACTAAAATTCGCATTCTTCACTCTGATAATGGGACTGTATTTTTCAACGAACAAGTAACCACATTTTTGCACGATAAGGGTATCGTTCATCAAGCTACGTGCCGTGATACTCCTCAGCAGAATGGTGTTGCTGAATGAAAAATAGAGATTTACTTGAAGTTGCTCATGCCCTTATGTTTTCTATGCATGTTCCAAGATATTTGTGGTGTGATGTTATTCTAACCGCTGCATACCTAATTAATCGAATGCCTACTAAGGTGTTGAATTTTAAAATTCTGCTGCAACACCTCAAAGAGTCTTTTCCTACTGCTCGACTGATCTCGGAGTTACCATTAGAAGTATTTGGGTGTGCTGCCTATGTTCATAGCCCCCTCCTTTCCCAATCTAAATTGGACCCTTAGGCCATTAAATGCATTTTTGTGGGCTATGTTTCCCATAAGAAGCGTACAAATGGTTTGACCTCTTGACTCACAAATATTTCGAGAGTATGGATGTGTCTTTCGTGGAAAATCAATCCTTTTTTAGCCTAACTTCTCTTCAGGGGGTGTCATCTCTCCTTGAAGAGAATTTTGGGACACTTCACCTCTCCCAAACTTCATTAGTCCTGAAATTATGAGCTCTAGTCCATCGATCCCAAATGTAGAAAATTCTCCGACAGAGGGAGGAACACTACAAATTGATTTGACAGGTTGAAATCCTGAACTTTAGTTTTATACTAAAAGAAACATGACTCAAAGAGATAGAAATCAGACAGTTGACCTAACACAAGACCAATCTGATGCTCCGATGAACGATCTTAAAAATCTAGGTATTTCTCTCAACTCTGCTTCTCATAATATGTTACCTGATGTTTCTGATCTTGATATTCCAATTGCCCATAGAAAAGGTACTCGTCGATGTACAAAATATCCCATTGCAAACTATCTTTCCTATCATAGATTGTCTGATAGTCATAGAGCATTCACATCCAAAATAACCAACCTATTTGTTCCAAAGAATATACAGGAAGCCCTAAATAATTTGAATTGAAAATTAGCAGCTGTGAAAGAGTTGAATGTGTTGAAACGAAACGATACTTGGGACACAGTTGATCTACCAGAAGATAAGAAAATAGTGGGATGCAAGTGGGTGGGTGTTTACTGTAAAATGTAATGTTGATGGTAGTATCGAAAGGTACAAGGCCAGATTGGTTGTTAAGGAGTTCACCCAAACCTATGGAATTGATTATCAAGAAACATTTACCCCTGTAGCTAAAATTAACTCAATCAGAATTTTGCTGTCTGTCGCAATTAATTTTGATTGGCCACTTTATCAACTTGATGTTAAAAATGCGTTTCTCAATGGGGAGCTTGAAGAATAAGTATTTATGGACTTATTGTTTGGCTTTGAAGCAGACCTTGGGATTAACAATGGATGTAAGTTAAAGAAATCAGTATACGGCCTTAAACAGTCTCCTAGAGCTTGGTTTGAACGTTTTGGAAAGGACAAGCTATGTATTTAGCTAAAGCCAAGCCGATCACAGGCAATGATAGTGTATGTTGATGATATGAACTTACAGGCAATGATGGGACAGGAATGTCTATTGTGAAGGAAAAATTGGCAAATGATTTCAAGATCAAAAACTTGGGATCTTTAAAGTACTTCCTAGGCAAGGAGTTTGTTAGGTCCAAAAGTGGTATTCTTGTCAACCAAAGAAAGTATATCCCTGATCTACTCAAAGAGACGGGTTTTCTTGGATGCAGGGTTGCAAAAACTCCCATTGAGGAGAATTTAAAATTGGAAGCTGCAACAGAAAAGGATGTAAAAGAAAAAGGGAAGTACCAAAGACTCGTGGGAAGACTAATATACCTCTCTCACACACGTCCTGACATTGCCTTTGGTAAGCCAATTCATGCATGCCCCTGGGCCGACTCACTTTGAAGCTGTCTTTAGAATCCTGAGATGTTTAAAAGATACTCCAGGAAAAGAAGTACTCTTCAAGAAACATGGCCACCTACAGGTTGAGATTTATACTGATGTTGATTGGGCAGGTAGCACTACGATAGGACATCAACTTCTGGTTATTGCTCATTTGTTGGAGGAAACTTAGTTACTTGGCGCAGTAAAAAACAAAGTGTGGTTGCAAGAAGTAGGGCCGAAGCAGAATTTAGGGCATTAGCCCATGGTATTTGTGAAGGCATATGGATAAAAAGATTGTTGGAAGAACTAGAATTCTCTTAAACCATGCCAATATGCATTTACTATGATAACAAGGCAAATATCTTCATGATAGGACGAAACACATAGAAGTCAATAAGCATTTCATAAACGAAAAGATTGATGCAGGAGTGATATGCATTTCCTACCTCCCAACAACAGAGCAAATTCCAAATGTATTAACTAAAGGTCTCACTAAGTGGCAATTCAATAAGTTAACAGACAAGTGACCTATGAGTGATATCTTCAAACCAGCTTGAGGGGAGTGTTAGATTATTTCCTTTTATGTTTATATTCTCTATTGTATCTATTGTGAAAATATTTGTTGTATTTTTTTTTTTTCTTTATTTGTAATGGGTTTTTTTCTATTTAAGAAAATCCTTTTCTATCAAAGAGAAATAAGATAAACAAATACATTTTTAGCACCAAACATTCTTGAAACTCCATTCTACACGTCTCTCCAAGTATACATTGAATACATAACTTGATCTTTTTTGTTCCTAAATATCTTCTGTATCGGGCACTGCTAGTCTATATCTTGGGTGAGAGTACCATGTGGAATTAGCTTGCAAATTCTGATTAGAAAAATAACGATGTAGAAATGAGTGGTTTAAACATCTTGCCTTCTGCTTTTTCCTTGCTTTTAGTCTTTAAGTGTTCATGATTTTATCTTTATGTATTATCAGGTCATCCCTATCATACCGAAGGATTGACTTCTCTAGCACTCACTTCTGATTCAACCCTTGCTCTTACTGGTTCAAAAGATGGTTCTGTTCATATTGTGAATATAGCAACTGGAAAGGTTATTTCTACGATTTATTTAGATGACCTTTCTATTTTGCGGTTATGTGAAGGGGGTTGTTGGGGACGTTCTTCCTTCCCGATGAATATAACCCACCCCTTTATCTTTCTTGTCTCAAGTTGATTGCATTTGAATGAACAATTTATGCCACATTTTGAATTTCTGTTTGTTTGAAAGACTTTGATTGAGCAACTAGACTGTATATTACATAAAATTTGAGAAGAATTAAAGTTTAGTTGAGTGCAGCTCGTACATAGTTAACGGTTAGGGTGAAAGACATATAGTGGAGGGGTCTTATATGTTATGGCGTATTCGAAATTAGTTTTTACACGAGCAGAAGGGACATAGCGTCCTGATTCTTTAAAGAACTGAAATTGTATCTTCTTGAAAGCACTACAAAATGATTTGTAAGAACTTCCTTGGGCTTCAGTGTCATCTTCTGGGTGTTCTTTTTTTTTTCAATATCGAAAGGCAATGCATATGACTCAGTTAAATCGAGAACTTAGGACAAATCTTGTGTCCTTTACCGGACTTCACTTAGTTATTTGTTGACAATGTCGCACTAGATATCAGATATTTTGGACTTGTCTTATTGTTGCGGGAGTCGGGCCAGAATTGTTTGATAAATGCACAGCAGTTGTAGCCCTGTTGATTAGCCTTGCAACAAAGTTTAGATCCGTACTTTCCAATTTCCAAGCATTGACCATTGTGGGTTGGCCTATCGCAATTGCTTCTAATGCTAAATGTTGTAGGTTCAACAACAGTTGTTCTATAGGACTACTTGAGGTCTGGACATTCACAATTATTGGGCGGAAAAAACTTGACACTGTTTTCTAACCGTGGATGCAAATTTCTATGTTCCGATGTACTTGATGCAATGGATCGATTGAAATGAAGAATACTTATCATTAGGGATTGAAGGCATTTTTTGTATGGTTAGTTGTTTGGATCATCTGGTGTGAGCTTTATTTTTTTATGGCCGTGGACTTTTGTTTTGTATTCTGATTTCTCATACAAGAATGAAGACACTTGCTGCTTTTACAGGTAGTGAATTCTCTGGTTTCCCATTCAGATTCAATTGAATGCATCGGTCTAGCACCAAGGTATTGTGATTTGTTTTCATATCATTTACTACCACAAGGTATAGTTTTCAAAGATGAATTATGATTTATGAAAGAATATACAACTGTTTAAAAATGAGTAACCAAGATGCCACAGAATTTGACGTGGCACACTAAATTATTAAGAATGTCCAATTTAGTGAAAAATGTTATACACTTCCTTTTCTATAGCCTAATGAATGTTCTGATTTTTGAAATCTTGAACTGCAGCTCCCCTTGGGCTGCAACTGGAGGAATGGATCAGAAACTCATCATTTGGGATCTTCGACAATCAACGCCACGCAGTACATGCGAGCACGAGGTCTATTAACTACTGATTTTTTTTTTAAGTCCATAAAATAGTATTTGGTTTATCACTTATCTTCATAATCCTTCATTAGTGTTGACTGCAAGTAGATTTGACTAGTTGGGTTTGGCTTGTTTAAGGATGAACATACTTTCCTCACATTTTGGACAGGATGGAGTAACATGTCTTACTTGGATTGGCACGTCGAGATACCTTGCAACCGGATGTGTCGATGGTCGAGTACGAATGTGGGATAGCCTCTCCGGAGAATGTGTTAGAACCTTCACCGGCCACTCCGATGCCATCCAATCTCTCGCGGTGTCTGCCAACAATGAGTACCTTGTTTCTGTTGCTCTTGATAATACAGCTCGGATTTTTGAGATTGCAGAGTATCATTGAGCAAGTAGGATCTGCATACTCGAATGTCACAGGTTTTGATTCCTTATTATACAAGTTTACACCATTGTATGAGTTCGTCTATACATGCAAAATTGTATGTTTATTCGTCGGTGTGGTTGTGTATTTTTTTTTTTTTTTCTTTTGAATTTTAACATCTTTTAAGTAAGAACCTAGGATTTTTAAGTTATGGATAATGTAAAATTTTGAATAAAAATATTTTAAAATATTAAGTACGAGATTTTGTGAAATAAATCTCAACCATCTCTGACTTGTATATTACAACTACTGAGACCACGAAGGTTGAAGAAGCAAAGGCGAAGTGTGTTGTTTGTTTTATGGAGCCATCATTGTTTATTCAAGAATAATGTAAATATTAAATGCCAAATATGCCTAAAGAACCAATTATATGCATAAGGAACTATTTGAGTCGTAGAAACTTTATGGATAGGCAGTTTATTTATGATCAAATCATTAATTTTATAAAAATAAGTGATTTTCATTATCCATATGTAGTTGGATAAAGGTTGTAATTTTCCATCCAATTGTCATGCATTGGTTTTACTTGTATATTTGCTAACCAACTTTCTTGTATATCTCCTTATACATTAGATTATGGTAATTGTGTTGGATAACATTTTTAAGGATAATAATTAATTCTATAACACCAATTTTAAAAAATTGCAAATATAAGCGATAGACTCTATCATTGATACTCTTACTAGTGATATGACCTATTATTGATATATTCTTCTAGTGAGATGGTCTACCATTGATAGACTGCAAGTGATATGATCTATCATTGATAAAATCTAAATTTTACTATATATGCAAATTTGTTTGCATTGGACTATATTTGCAAATATTTTGGTCATTGTTGTTTTCTACTCAAGCGTAAATAATCAACTTTATGTTCTCAATGTTTGAGATGTATTAGGATACAATTTTTCTTAGACAAAATTAACATTATCGTTTTTCAAATTTTACATTGTATACATCAATTTTAGTAAATGCCCCTCGAGACAATTCACATTTTAGAGACCTAGTTAAAGTTTATTTCATAAATGAACTTCTGCTACGGAAAATTCTTAGAAATTGAACCTTTGTAATTTATTTGTGAATAGGCAGAAATATTTTTAGGAAAAAATTTCTAAATAGTCATTTAAATATCTCATATGTAATAATGAATTGAAGAATGCTTATAGACTCTCATTAGAATAACCATTTGTCATTAGTCTTATTTTAGAGGTTTTTTTTTTTCTTTTTTTTCTACATAGGTTTTTTTCTGTATAGATCGTTCATAACTTATGAGTTTATTTCTAATAAGAATATCTACAAGTTCAGGACAGATGAGTTTATTTCTAATAAGAATATCTACAAGTTCAGGACGGATGGATTACTGTATTGATTGTATCTCAAAATTCCTATCTTGACCTATAATCCTTGTCAATGTCCCATATTGATACTTTAAAGTCAATAGGCCTTCAATTTTGTCTTCTAATATAAAAATTTGGGCTTCAATTAAGCCCTTGTAATGATTGATTCATCTCATAATTCGTCCACTACATTGTCATATGACTGAGATGATAGTTCATAATTACATCTCAGTCAAAAGTTTGTTTTACCTAAGATGTTTTCACTATTTAGTTTAATTCAATTTGAGGGCCAACCTGAAATCGAATCAAATTTCTTTAAAATAATTGAAAATTGAATTGAACTATATCTTTGGCAAAAACCATACCAAACCAAACTGCAAATTTAAGTTTGCTTTGATATGGTTTTGCGGTTTTAGGATTTGAAGAAGCACCAAAAATTGCATCGACGTTTGCAATCAAAGCTTAATTTTGAAGAAGGCTTTTCTTTTTCTGTAATGTTTCTTCTACCGGACAAGACGATGTTAGGATCTAATAACAACTTAAAATTTCATGTGAAAACAAACTAGAAATTAGACAGAGGGTGTTTGGTTTTTTCATATTTCTGTTCTCTTCTTTTTCTACTCGTTGATGCTAGAATTAGGAAAAACGCACCTGACCTTTCACGTGACTTTCAAGATAGAAAAATCTGAACACTGATATGGCGCGTGTAATTGTATAGCAAGTAGAGAGTTTGAGTATTAGAATGGACTTACTTTCTCTGAAGTCATGATGTATTTACAATGAAATCCTGATCAAGGGCATCCATCTTAAAATTTTCAAGTCATATTAGGTTAACTTCTCAGCCAAATGGGTCAGGGCTTGTATTTAGTATGTCCTGTTAATCAAATTTGGAGGCTCGACTTCGGCCTCATCCTCAGCCGAGGCCAAGGCCGAGGAGGTTAGTTTGGGCACTTGGCCCAAACTATCCTCTTCTCAAGGCCAAAATAGGTTGTAGTATGCTTTATTGACCAAACCAAGAGAGTCGGCCTTGGCCACATCCTTGACCAAGGCTGAGACCGATCAGGCTGCTTTGGCTCAAAGCCAAATTAGCCTTTTTTCTTTAGCCCATCTCATCCTTTTGGCCCAGTTGCTTGTATGTTTATTATCGTTTCCTTGGTCTTTCTCTTCTTCGTTATGTCCCTCATATTCTTTAACCCAAAAATCATCCATAACATTTATCAAGCACAATTTTCCTTACCTAATTTGGTATCAAAATCTATTATAAGCAAAATAGGCATTCGGTCTAAAAAAATCCGACTAAAAAACAGGGAACCTAAAAAGACACTATCTTGAGAGGGCTACACAATTTTGATAAGATACATGGATTACTTCTTTCATTCCCAATTAATTTTGAAATGGAATCCATGTTTACTATTTCTTTTAGGACACATGGCCAATAGCTATGTTTACTCTCCTCTTCTTCAAATGATTGAATATCATTGGGAAAGACACTAATATAGACATCTATCAATTTATATTACTAATAGATAGTGATAAATGACAGTAGTCTATCAGCAATGACATTTTGCTAAGAAAAAATTAGTTTAAATATATTTAAAATAAATAATTTATGTATTAATAATATGCCACAGCACTAATTGAACTAAGAAAAAAAACCTCATTATTTTTATACTAAAAAGTATGTACTTTTTACATGTAAATTAAATAAATTAGAGAATTCTATCTTCCAGAACAAACAATATTTGTTTTAGAATTTAAATTCAGCCTTAAAATGATTTACAAATACGAAATAATAATAACTCTTTAGATTTTTGTTTTCGTTTATTTTTTAAATTTGGTTTTGTATCAAATATAAATGATAATAGATGAAAACAATTTCAATTTTTTGTATATTTAAAATAGATCATGAAAACAATTTCAATTTTTTGTATTTTTAAAATAGATCATTCATTTATAAAAATATTAATTTTTCAATGAATGAACTCATTGAAGGAAAAAAAAAAAAAAATCATCGGTTTTACATTAAAAAATTATATCTTAACTCATTTTATATATATAAATGAAATAAACTTCCCATTTCAATTTATTTGAATTTTTGTAGCATAGAGTTTACTTCAATCTCTATTCCCTTCCACCTCCAAAAGTTCCAAATCAATAAAATTGAATATGGGCCTCATATCAATTTATCTCTCGCAAACTCAAATTGCAAGGAGAATTAGGATCCAATTTTTGTTATGATTGCAAAGAAAAGGTTTTTCGAAGTATTCAACTACAAATCAGTCCAAAAAACGATAAACTAAAAAAAAAAATTATGAAATATTCTTCATTAGAAACAACTCTCGTAAGTATTATAGAGTTCATTTCCAAACAGTTATTCCATGAGTTTGGAGGTTTAGGGTGTCCCAATAGTAAATCGCGAGTAGTATAGCGAGTTCGTTGGTCAGCTTATAATCAATCTTAGTTGTTCAACGAAGTAATAGAAGCATTGTGATGACGGCAAAAGATGACAAAGAACTAAAGCAACTTTATTAAAGTTACTTCGATAAAGGAGACATAGAACGCTTCATAGTAATTCAGTTGAAGATTCTATTTCAGACCACCTTTACTGTTTTTATTTTAGTTATTAGAGGTCCTGTCCTAATAATTCATTATTGTCTATTATTTTTTCAAAAGATGAATTTTTCAAGAGTTGTGTCTTGTTTGATCTAATCTCATCTTTTAATTAATGGCATTTTATTTCAGTTTCGAATTTGAAGTCGATAAAAGGGTTCCTAATTAGAATTTGAAGGCATCACCCGAAATCTTCAAGGTATCTCTCATTTGTGCACAAACGCTAGTGTATCCTAGGGCTGTAGGCTATGTTTCCACTTTCATGGAGGATTTTCAGTAGTTTTCTTGTCCACTCTTCTTCAACCTATCACCATCATCCCTTATTCATGCATAAAATTTGTGGATTCTAGTCTCGTGTTAGTGTTAATGTCAATGTCCTTGTCCACTCAAAATAAATGCTTAACTTGCTTAGAAGAATCGAAAGAACTACAGAATGCATACTCATTAGAAGTTGAAACTTCTTGTACCAAATCAACCATACTCAATAATGTTGACCACATAATACTAAAGCTCCATTGGAGCCAACAGAGCAGCAGTTTCTCATAGTTGACAAATACAAATTTAGGTCGGAAAAGAAAGACACCAGCACCCAGATTTTGCCTTCGAAGATAGGGTTAACTTGGCTAGCACGCTGACTATAACATTCAACAAAAAGAAAAAAACAAAAGAGAAAGACTTGTAGACTCACGAGGCCACATTCAAAACTAAAGCGTGCACTCGGAGAGTAAGATGGCAAGATCCATAAAAATAACTCAGCATGCTTTGGGATAAATTCCAAAGCAACCTTATAAAAATTTTGAAATACAATCTTTTGATCAGAAGTCTATGCATTCATGATTAAGAAAACCTTTGCCAACTAGGGATGAGTTAGTGTTAGATTACTCCATTGATAAAAGAAAGGTTTTAGATGGAACAACCCCTAGGATCTGAACTTCCAGGCCATGAAATGTGTAAGAAATTGGAATTGTTATCAGCCAAATTATAATAACATAACCTATTGACAATAAGTAGGAAAATTAAGGACAGTCAATAGGGCAAGTGCTTAATAATTAAGTGCACAATAGAACTCCACATGTATCAAAACTAACACAAGCATTAGTACAGATCACATACGGTTGAAGCATCAGGTTTAGAATTCCCCAAAACAGGGCCGTATATTGCACGACGATGAAATCTACGAGTTCGGCTCACTTCAGCAGAACTTTCAAACAAAACATGGACCTTCAACCACCCAAAATTAATATATTACTTGTTTGGAAGTCTACTACTTAATTTCTCATATATCTCAAAGAGAAGGAAAAAAATTGTACCCTGATACCGAAAAGATGTAATGGAAGTCGGAAAATTCAATCTTAAAATCTAAAACTGGACTATGAAAAAAATTGAGTCGATTTTCCAACCAAAAAAGAAGGGGTGGCGTTCCTAAATAAACAAGAAAACTCATAATAATGAATCCATTTGAGTACAATTCGTTAGGGAACTTTATCTCTCTCAAAACCAACTAGCGGAGGAAGGTGCTGCACCATCAGCAGCAGGTGCCGGCGGTGGAGGTGCTACTGCAGCGTCCCATTCGTCAGCTGCCAAAGCAACTGCAACAAAGGAAAAACAATGGTGAGAAAATGAGTAGAAATGCATGTAGAAAAATCAGGAAAAGAAAACTAATGTCGCAAGAAATTAGAAAATTAAGTGTTAAAAAGCTAGCCAAAGCACTTAACTAAGCAAGATATCAATTGCTTTTCTGGAAGTACTAAATTGTAGAAGTATCAATATTACTTGGGTTCAGAAGTACTTCTTAAGCACCCTTTCCATGACTAATGACCCAAATATAGTGTAAGCATCAAAATCATTTTCTTCTGTTCAACTCAAACAGACAATCAAGCTGAGACCAACCCCAGCTAGTTAGTTTCATGTTACAACTCCTCGTCAATGATGTCTAAGATGCAAAAACAATGTAATGGCAGAGAACAGGGTTAATTGGCAGTATGAGGTAGGTAGGTAGATACTAATCAAAAACTTCATATGGAAAACAGACAAAATGAATTGTCCAGCTTACATGAATAGACATACCAAAAGCTCAGATAGCCATTCAAATAAATGATTAAAAACAAAAGCTCATGTTTGACCTGGCTCTTGTGCCCATTCGACACCGGAAGCAGGTGGAACAGCAGCAGCAGGAATTGCATCTGCAGCACCCCATTGAGCATCAGGAATTTGTGCAGTCCATTGATCTGAGCCAACAAGTGGAGCAGCACCATAGTCAGCAATGCCAAAATCTGGGGGTGGAAGAGCCTCTTCCTCTTCTGGCTCCTTAGCCTCCTCAGGCTCGCGATAGAAAAACAAATCCACCTACACAAGGAAATAGTTCCCCAGAATAATTGTTAATTAAAAGCTTTGAATCCAAATGTCGTTTCTAAAGTCCTAATAGGAATTTGAATTAGGAATTTACCATCACATCCCACTTGTGCCCAGCACGAATTGTTCCGCGCATTTGTAGAACCATCCTTGCCAAAAGCCAGAACAGACATCCTATGCTATGCGCGAGGGTGTACGATGTGGGGTGCGAAGCATAGGGCACTGTAGCAGCGCGCGAGCCAGTCGGTTTATGTCTTTGCCTCCGAGTCTCTGATTCTTCTCCTCCATTTTGGCCTCTCTCTAAGGCAAGCCTTTTTTTTCCTTTCTTTGATTTCTATCTTTTCTTTTTTTCTTTTTGCTTGCTACTTTGAAGAACTACAAGCTTAAGAACAATGAAGTATATTTTGTTTTTTTATCTACTTGTTTATTTTTGCTGGAATTTCTGGTCGAGGAAGTAGTTTAGGGTTTTTTGACCTTTGGGTGCTTCTCTTTTCGACATTTAAAATAATCTCTGCAAATGTATATTGGTGGATGAGCTGTTGTCATGCCATATGCCATGTTTGATGTCTTACGACTGTTTATTTGCATTTTAGTGGGTGAGTGAGGTAGTGAAAACCAAGAGATTGACCATGCAAGAGATTGACCGTGCAAGAGATTGACCATCTATGGTTTTCACTACCTCACTCACCCACTAAAATGCAAGTAAACAGTCGTAAGACATCAAACATAGCATATGGCATAACAACAGCTCATCCACCAATATACATTTACAGAGATTATTTTAAATGTCAAAAAGAGAAGCACCCAAAGGTCAAAAAACCCTAAACTACTTCCTTGACCAAAAATCCCAGCAAAAAATAAACAAGTAGATGAAAAAACAAAAAACACTTCGTTGTTCTTAAGTTTGTAGTTCTTCAAAGTAGCAAGCAAAAAGAAAAAAGAAAAGATAGAAATCAAAGAAAGGAAAAAAAGGCTTGAGAGAGAGGCCAAAATGGAGGAGAAGGGAATCAGAGACTCGGAGGCAAATCAGAGACTCGGAGGCAAAGACATAGACCGACTGCCTCGCGCATATTGCTGCTACAGTTGCCCTATGCTTCGCACCCCACTGGATTTATCGTACACCCTCACTCGTCTTTCTTTGTAGGGTCCCTACTTAAACCACACCAACCTTGTTACTGGTGTCCATGGAACCGAAAAAGTCGAGGATCCGGTCCAAATCGAATCGAACCGACTGGTTTGGCCAGTTATTTGAAAAGAAAAAATGATTTCTGCAATTTAAAAAGTGTCAAAACCGTTATATTTCGATTTGGTTCACGATTTAGTTTCTCAAAAACTGAACCGAACCAATATAATCAATTTTATTAAAAAACATTTTGTCTCCACTAAAAAAAGCCCAAGCCCAATATTTTCTAGCCCACTAAACAAGCTACTCCCACTAGACAAGCTACTCCCACTAGAAGACTCCTATCCTAAACCATAACCGCCGCCATCAACACTCATCTTCTCCCTTTCCTCTCTTCGACTCTCATCAACTTCAACACACCAGAAAAAAAAAAAAATTCTCTTCTCTCTCTCTTTCTCTCATCTATTGTCACCCCTCACCCCACCTCTCCATTCCATCTTCCCTTTTTTCTATCAATTTTCGATCTCTTCCATCGGTCTCCTGGCTTCTACTAGTTGCTGGAGCATATTTTGGTGCCGACGTCACTAGGTAAGTTTTATATCTCGATTCTCCACCAATTACTCAGTCCTTTAATGTCAAGTCTTAGAAATAAATTACAAGAAAAATAGTTAAAAAGAGGGAAGATCGGTTAAAACCGAACCGAACCATTCATAACCGAAAATTGGTTGGTTCGATTTCAAACTAAAACCAAAGAACCAATATGTTCGGTTCGGTCTTTGATCTGGATAAAAATCGAACCATGCACACCCCTCATCCTTGTGATCACCTAAAATGGTAATCTTACTGGTTCGTTATTCTACTATTTGCATCTTACATAACATGTTGAATTACCTCTTCCTTATATATATTTTTTCTTCTTTTGTCTATGATGTTTGGGACAAGAAGTGGTGTTGTAAACTCCAAGGAGTTATGAAACACAAAGAATTGTAAACTTCTAGAGCCCATAATGTAAGGAGTTCATATGGCATATTATTTTTTAGTCGTGTAGCCCACAAACTCTTTGGGCCAAACTAAGGAGTGGGAGTTGTTCCCCCAATGTTTACTCCTCAACTCAATGGGCTGCGGTTGTTTGGGGCACTGAATTGAGTTATGAAGTCTGGAGTTAATATATTTGCAGAGTTAGAAAATCTATGTTTTGGGTGTAGAGTTGAATTATTAAGTCAAGGGTATTTAGTGAAGTTTTTTGTAATATAAAAAGTATGATTTTTCTTATAGTTATTATTGTATGCTTAACTTTTTTGGCTAACTATTCAATTACACACATATGTTCCCAAAATTTTAACACTCGATTGAGATGTTAACTTAAAACTTTCACATATATTTTACAACTTTTTACATGTAACCATTGTACTTGATGGAAACAAAATACTCTTGTTTCATACAAACAACAAAATTACAATATACATTCACATTAGTGGAATATATGCATGTAATATGTACCCAAAAAAAGTAGTCAATCAAGGGGTTTAAGGCTTTTTATGGCATTTTATGCATCAAATTATAGATTAGGGTTCATTATGCATGTATGTTGGTGTTGGGAATGCGATCGAAGTTTCACATTTGCTAGATAATGGGATGATCGTGGGTATATAAGGGTGGACAACAATATTCAATGGTATGAGGTCTTTTGGGTGAAACCAAAAGTAACATCATGAAAGTTTATGCCCGAAGTGGATACCAACATATCAGCATGGAGATATTTGGAGGACAGTTCTCCCTAACAGGTGGTATGAGACAGTCAATCTCTAACTTAGCCATGTAGGTAGAATCCTCGGGTGTGAACAAAGAAGTTGAGAGCCTTAAAAGATGCCGTCATTGTGGTACCCATCGGTGGTTAAGCTTTTTGAGCAAGTAGTGAAATGTTATTCAAAAAGTCATGTGCATTTAATACTTTTTATTTTAAAAAAATATTTAAATAAAAATATAAATGTGTTTGGTTACATTTTCTCAAAAGTTTTTTTTTTCTAATTTTTTTTGTATACTCAAGTTTGTTTGGTTTGACTATATGCTCAAAGTGTTTCTAGTTTAATTCAATTACTATATAAGATGACTATTAAACACGATGAACTCATAATTTCAATTTTTTTCTTTAAAAACACTTTCATTGACCAATTTTTTTAAACTATATGATTGGTAGAGTTGGTTGTTGAAGTTAGTCGTTGAAGATGATCGATAGAGTTGGTTGTCGGAGTTGGTCACAGGAAGTGATCGTCGAAGTTAAGTGTTGGAGGTGGTAATTGCACTAAGTTAGATGTTGGAGCCATGTAATATGATTGCTTTTGATGTAATTGTAATTTGCATCCATTCTGTCGGACTATCACTATAGCAACTATTTGATCTTTTTCCTTTTGTTCTTTCTATCCATCTCCGATTAGGTTAGAGGATATGACTTTGCACATGAATCATTGAGAAATATAAAAACAAAGGAGAGAAATCATTGAGACATGATGAATTTATATATTTTTTTGGGACAATTGATCCAATTGGGTAAACTCAAGTCAAAGTTTATGTCATGAGCGTTCTTATTTATTGAAATTTAATGCCCACTAGAATTTAAGAGCACTGTATATTGTATTAGAAGTTTTTAAGCTGCAAGTGCAATTCATTTGTGTTGTGATGCAACCAAGCATCAAATGAGAGAAATCTCCAAGAGCTCTCACCCAGAATTGTTACTAATTTTTCCTAAGTATAGCCATGCAAGAGATTGACCATCTATTTATAGATGATTCAAGCCTACTAATCCAAGTAAGCTAACTAACACAATCAGCAATTTCAAAGACCCATGGATTTTGACCACCTCACAAATAAACAAATCTGCTACCTTCTTGGTTGAAAAAGGATGGTTTAGCGCTAAGAAGCTTTCGAACTTACTAAGGTGATCAACCACCACCAAAATAGTGTCCATTCTCCCCAATTTGGGTAATCCTTCTATGAAATCCATGGTGATATCCTCCCACACACGATCTGGGACCGGAAGGGGCTGTAACAGACCCGCTAGGCTCATTGCATCTGCCTTATTCTTTTAGCAAACCACACACTGCTCAACGTATCGTTTTGTATCCGTTTTCGTTCCTTCCCAATAAAGTTCTCTTGTCAATCGCTTGTACATTTGTAGGAATCCCAAATGTCCCCCCACAACAGAATCATGGTACAAATGTAGAATCGAAGGAATTAATGTAGACGATCGTGACAGCACTAACTTGCCTTTATACCTTAAGGTCCCTTGATGAATTGAAAATTTGGAAATGTGATGGGGATCTTCATGGAGTTGGTTCCATATAGTAAACAACTTCAAGTCTTTCATTATTTCAGATTTCACCGTTTCAATGTTTACGAAACAGGGAACGACCATTGTGGCGAAATGAGAAACCTTCGGTAACCTTGACAGTGCATCAACCGCCTTGTTCTCTGGCCCTGGACGATACTAAATCTCAAAGTCATATCTCAGTAATTTTGATACCCACTTCTAGTGTTTAGGAGGTATCACTCGTTTCTTTAAGAACTTTAATGCACTTTGATTGGAACGTATAACAAACCGCTGACCCAAGAGATAAGGCTGCCACCGTTGCACTGCCAGAACCACAACCATTAATTTGCGCTCATAAAACGAATTCAATCTTGCTTGCGATGATAATGTATGACTAAAATATGTGATAGGCCGCTGATTCTGGGTTAAGACAACCCCTAATCCAATTTCTGAAGCATCCGATTCAATGATAAATGTCTGAATGAAATTCGGGAGTGCCAACATGGTAGAGTAACCATGGCATTTTTCAAACACTCAAATGCCTTGTTTGCCTCATAATTCAAGTGGAAGCCCCCTGTTCGAAGCAATTGAGTTAAAGGAGCTACTAAACTACTGTAATTCACCACAAACCTCGATAATAACCGGTTAATCCCAAAAAACCCCTCAGTTCTCGCAGATTAGTGTGTGCCAGATATTCTATCATCGCTCTTAGCTTCTCTGGATCTGCTCCAACCCCATTTGCTGAAATCATATGCGCTAGATACTCCACAAACTCTTGGGCGAATTGACACTTGTTGTCATTCAGATACAGAGCATTTTCACATAGAACACGAAAAACTTCATCCAAATGCCTAACATGCCCAACAAAATTTGCACTATAGATTAATATGTCATCAAAGAAAACTAAGATGAACTTACGGATATAAGGCTTGAAAATTTGATTCATGAGCGCTTCGAACGTCGAAGCGGCATTCATGAGGCCAAACGACATCACAAGAAATTCATAGCAACCTTTGTGTGTGCGAAAGGCGGTTTTCTCAACATCCTTTGCATGCATTTCTCAACAACACTACCACTCCCTGCTTGATTCCGGGTAACTTTCCAACGGTGCTTTGATGTTCATCAACACTTGATCTGTGGACTCAAGTTTCTCCTCAAGGCGTTGCTGGGCCATCTTCCCCAATTTTCCCTAGATGACTGCTCTGATACTAATTTGTAAGGGGTATCCTTTACTATTTTTTATATTAGATAGTCAAAATATGCCCTAAGGCTTACAAACCAAAAGATAGGGAGAGTTGGTTCTCCCTTCTACCACTACTACTTCCTAATATCAAAAGCATATACCCTACTAACTACTTTCCCTTATTATATATACCGACCAAACTCACTCCCATACAAGCACTCAATGGTCCCCTCCCCAATTCTAACGACTCACACTATGTTACTTAAAAGTATCGGGGGCCTTAAATCCCACGCCTAAAGAGAATCAGACCAAAATGTAGTGGTGTTGGCCCAAGGAAGTTTCAGATCCCTTCTATAGTTAGTTGGAGATCCTCAGGTAAAAATCCTTTGGTCCAATGGGATCTTCACGCTCCTTTGGAGTCTATGGTTTTAAGTATAAATGCACTTGGAACCTTCCCTTGAGTATGCAAACTCAAGGCCTAGATCACTCAACAATTGCCTACCTTCCCTCAATCCCCCTCCCTCTATTTATAACCAAATACACTAACTCCCTAACTATTCACCCTTATCCCCTTACTAAGATCTCTAAATAGGACCTTACGGGTTGCTTAAAGAAAAAATGAGGCTTCGCTCAAAAATATTCTTATTTCTATTTCATTAAAAGAAAAAAATTCTTATTTCTGTTGAATATCTATGTGTGTATGTGTATGTATATATTTTTAAAAACCATTGAGGCCCATGAAGGTGTGTGCAGAAATTGGGGGTTGGGCTATAATTCACTATCTAAAAAGTCAAAACAGAACAAAAGGAAAAACACCATTGAAAATAAATCATTGCCTCCTTGACTCTCACATTTACCTTTTCTTCTCTTCCACAGCAATTACAATTATTGTACCCCGAGAGACCTATGAACATGCCAGGTTCACATGAGGAGGAAGATGATCATGGTGAGGTCTTTCTTGATGAAGCTGACATAATCAATGAAATTCCGGTTGATGAGGAAGGTCTGTCTTTTCTCCTGTTGATTTTGCCTATAGGTTTTTGTGAAGTCTGCTTTACTAATTATTGCGTTTATTCTGTTGATTTAAGATCTTCCTGATGCTGTTGATGAAGAGGGCTCCGATGATGAATATTTTGGTATGAGATGTTATATTCCAGTAATTGCGCTTGCTTAATGCTTCTTGTTCTCGAAGAACATTTCTATTGTATTGATTTTTTACTTTCTAAATTATGTTTTAAGGTTTTAGAAATATATTTGAGTATTTTGCTCAGTAATTGTTGCATTTATTAAATTGGTTGGTTTTCAGATGAGGTTGATGATTCCGTTCATACTTTTACTGGCCATACTGGTAAGAGTATTTTAATTGTTTTTAATTTCTGTGTGCCAATTAGTTATATATATATATTGCTTTCTTTTCCTTGTTTTACTGTCTTTGTAAGGTTCATATGTTAAGTTGATGAATCAACTGAGGACTATAATAACTTAACTCATGTCACGAACGTTTGAATCAAAATGTAGTAAGAGCTCTAAGAAATTTTCCTAATAGAAGTGAAGCTTTTCCTTATTCATCATATGAGTGCAAGTGTCTTTTCATGCATATGTCAAAATTAATGTGAATATTTAAACCTGTCTCTTCATGTTAATGGAAGTTTACATTGGGGTATCTGTTTCCAGGTGAGGTTTACACAGTGGTCTGTAGTCCAATAGATGCCTCATTAGTTGCGACAGGGGGTGGAGATGACAAAGGATTTATGTGGAAGATTGGCCAAGGAGATTTTGCACAGGAGCTTAGTGGTGTGTGCATGATACTGCAAATAGTTATATATATTTTTTGTTTTACTTTTCACTTCCAAAACCAAAAGGGTTATATTACGTTTCCTATGTATCAATTCCACCTTCTTTGCCTTGGCTAAATGTTTGAATTAGCATGTTTATCTTTTTCTAACTGATATAAAGAAAACTATTGTAGGTCACAAGGATTCCGTGTCTAGCTTAGCATTTAGTGCAGATGGAAAACTACTTGCATCAGGGAGTTTTGATGGGCTTGTCCAAATTTGGGATACTTCATCCGGGAATCTTAAATGCGCACTTGAAGGCCCTGGAGGGGGAATTGAGGTAAAGCTGTATTTGTTTTTTATAAAACTAATAATTTAACCAAGCTATTCAGTCTTTAGGATATCATGGTGTTTAGATTCATGAATAATAAGCATCTGGGAGGCGATTGGAAAGCCAATGAACATGGGGAATTTAGAACTAGGGAATGTAAAGGTGAGGAATAAAGTCTCCTCGGCTAAATAGTTATAACAAGCAAGTACGATCCTCATCCGTAAGGTGGGTATCAAGTGAGGTGAAAGGCACTTATAGTAAACCTTGGGAAAGAAATTTCTAATGAGCTCTTTTCTTTGTCTCATCTGGTCTATTGTTTAGTGGGGATGAGAATGGTAGGTGATAGATCCCTTTGCATTATGTTTTCTTGTTTATACCACTTGAGTTTTATGAAGAATTGTTTGATGGTTAATGTCGTTCAAGGAGCTACCTCTTTATTGCTTGGGTTCCATTATCGTTTGATAGGGAAGCAATGGATATCGTGGTTCTCTTATCTTTGATTGAAGAGTCTTGAGTTTAGATGGTGGAGAAGGGGTTTTTGTTTTTGGACCTTTGACCCCACTAGGGGCCTTTCTTGTAGCTTTTTGTTCTTTTATTTGTTGAACGCTACTTTGTCTAGTGAGTCGGCTTTGTCATCTCTAGATGGTGAAATTCTCCAAGGTTAAATTCTTTGTTTGGCAGGTTATGCATGGAAAAGTTAATATTCTTGATAGGCTTTCAAGGAAGTTGTCCTCGTGATAGGGCCATTTTGTTGTATCATTTGTCGGAAAGTAGAGAAAGATTTGGAACATAGCATTTGGAGTTGCAAGTTTGCTCAATTTGTTTGGACTTACTTGTTGCTACATTTGTTGTCCTAGATTGTAGACACAGAGATTATGGGTAGATGATCAAGGAGTTCCTTCGTCATCCTCCTTTTTGAGATAAAAGGTGTACTTAGTAATTTAGAATATATTCTCCCATTATTATTCAGAATAAAGTTACATATATATAGGGAACAAGGAAACCTTAGACTAGGTATGTACAATTACGAAAAAGGACAATTATACATAAACATGTAAAATATGTATTATAACACTCCCCCTCAAGTTGGAGCAAATATGTCGATCATGCCTAGCTTGTTGCATAGATAGCTTATTCTTACTCCATTTACAGCTTTGGTAAGAATATCTCCTAATTGTTCTCAGTCTTTAAATATCTTGTGAATACCAACCCTTCTTATATTTTCTCGCGAATGAAATGACAATCCACTTCAATATGTTTCATCCATTCATGAAACATAAGGTTAGATGCAATGTGAAGTGCAACTTGATTCTCACACCATAATTTAGCTGGCGCGGTAACACTGAATCTCATCTCGGATAACAGTTGATGTATTTACGCTATTTCATACACAGATTGTGCCATGGCTCTATATTCTAACGCCGCACTCGAACGTGAAACTACATTTTGTTTCTTACACTTCTACGATACTAAGGGGGTGTTTGGAATCTTAAGCTTGGGAATGTTAAGCTTGGGGGTTAGGTTGGGAGATTTAGGTAGCTTGGGTTTAAGAAAAATGTGTTTCGAGTGCAAGTTCTAGAATTCTGGGTTTAAGAAGCCTATGTTTGGAGTGTAGGCATAGAAAGCTTGGGAATGAAGTGCAGATTTATAAATCTTGAGTTTGTGAAATACTTTCTTGTATTTAATTAATGGTTAGATTTTAGATTAGTTTAAATTTTTCATCTTAATTATTTTAATATAGTTAAGTTTAAAATTAACTAAAAAATTTAGAATAATAATTTTCTTTTTGAATTTTGAAATAGAGATTTTGAATAAAGATTATAATTTTATTTAATTTTTTGTTTAAATAATTTGATATTTTAATTTTACTATAAAATTTCGTAGACTTTTGTCACTTTAACTAATTTGAAAAGAATCGATTTTTTTACCATAATATACTAACTTAAAATTGAGACAAACTAGTATTTTTATGTTAAATTCAATTATTGGAAAACTACAATTTTTAGGAATAAGAAATTATAAATTTTGCGTTTTGATGTTTATTTGGCCACTAAGTCGTTTCCTACATTTTAGACCGTCACGTTTAAAAAATGATTCTAAGTCTTCGAGCTAGTTAAATTGACCAACGAAAAAAAAATGAAAATGTTATTTAGATTAAATTAAGGTTTTCTACGCATTTAGCCTAAATAAATATACCTAATTATACAATTGCAGCCAATGACTTGTTTGGAATGACTTAGAAGAAAATGTTTTTCAAATATTTATTTGTATTTAGACACTTTTGATAAAAAATCCTTAAAATAAAAACACACATGTGTTTGACAACTCTTTCTTACAAGTGTTTTTATATACAAGATTGTTTAGTTTGCTATATACTAAGAGTGTTTTTATTAAGGGGTAGTTGCAAATATAGCAATTAGGTTCAAAGTATTTGTAAATATAGCAAAATGCAAAAGAAATTGCAAATATAGCAAAATTTAGATTTTGCTTTCAAAGTCTATCAATGATAGACCATATTAATAGCATGGTCTATCAGTGGTAGATTTTGCTATATTTGCATTTTTTTTAAAAATGTTGCTACACACCTAATTATTATCCCTGAAAGTGCTGTCCAATGCAATTACCCTTTAATTAATGTTTCTCAAGGTTGGGCGGTGGGGGTAGCCGAAGGTGGCAGGCAAAGGTTGGCCAACGTAGTTGGTGACCGGAAGTTTGCCAGCGGGGTAAGGGGGAGAGGAGTTGTTGGAGGTTGGCTGGTGGAAATCATCAGAGGTGGCTGTCGAAGTTGGCCGGTGGCGGTTGGAGTTGGCCGGCAATCGGTGGTTTTGGAAGTTGGCCGGCAAACTTACTAAATTAAATTAGAGGAAAAAAAAAGGAAGAGTAACCCATGGGTTTGAATAATGTTTACTATTCAAATCCATGGGAAAAGATGTAGGAAGCCAATACTTCTTAGATCCTTGCCCCAAACAATGGTTGGGCTTAGGATGCCTAACCCATCCAATCCCAACCCTTAAAACAAACACTCCCTAAGTTTCCTCTTACAAAGACACAATATTCAGAAGTTGATCTCCTATTTTCTCGAGATCTAGCCCAATCAGCATTGGAAAAACATTCAACTCTTGTATGGCTATGATCTTTATAAGATCCCACGTCCAGGTGTAGCTTTCATATGACATAGAATTTGTGTCTACTACAACCCAACGATCCATTGTAGGAGAAGACATGAACTGACTTATAATACTTACAGAAGCAATGTCTGGTTGTGTTATTGTTAAACAGTTCAACTTCCCAACTAATCTTCTATATCTCTCAGGATCTTTAAATAATTATCTTTCTTTAGTAAGTTGTAGATTTGTTATCATCAGGTACTGCATGGTTTAACTCCTAATTTTATGTCTCAGACAACAAATCAAGTACATATTTTTGTTGTGACAAATAAATACCTTTCTTGCTTCTCATTACTTCAATACCCAAAAGATACTTCAATTGTCCCAGATCTTTCATATGAAATTGACCCTGAAGAAAAGTCTTGAGAGAAGTTATACCCGATACATCATTTCCAGTCATAACAATATCATCAACATATACAACAAGTAAAGTAATACCATTATCAAATTGCTAATAGAAGACAGAATGATTAGATATACTTTTCTTCATACCAAAACGTTCAAGTGCTTGGCTAAACTTACCAAACCATGCACGTGGACTCTGTTTCAAACCATACAACGATTTTCAAAAGCGACATACATTATCACTCTCCTTCTGAGTAACAAACCCAGGTGGTTGCTCCATATAAACTTACTCCTGGAGATCACCATGCATAAAAAGCATTCTTTACGTCAAGCTGATGCAAAGGCCAATTGTGGGTAGTAGCCATGGAAAGAAAAGGTTTGATGGAGTTTAATTTGGCGACTGGAGAAAACATATCTGAATAATTAGTCATATAGATTTGGGCATAACCTTTAGCAACAAGATGAGCTTTCACACAAGTAAGATCCAAGCACATGAGAAAAATATTCGTCAGTCAGTGCGCAAAGTTTTGATAGAGACATTAAACTAATTTTGAATTTCAGCATGAAAAGCACAAAAGTAAGATAGTAACTTAGAACGATTTTTCATTAAGTATAACCAAGTCAAACGAGAATAATCATCAACAAAAGTAACAAAATAACAAAAACCTGTTTGGGATACAACTGGGCAAGGACACCAAATATCAAAATGAACTATTTCAAATGGAGCTAGGACTAGAACTAAGATGATGAAATTTAGCAAACTGACACGAATCACAATTCAAAGAGGATAAAGATTGAAATTTTGGATAAAGTTTCTTCAACACAAACAAAGACGGATGACCCAAACGACAATGAACTTCAAACGAAGATGTAACTCCTTAGCAAGCCACAACTTTCGGTATCTGGTGATAAAAAATATAAAGGCCCCTTGACTCATATCCTCTACCAATAATCTCCTTCGTCATATGATCTTGAAACAAGCAATAACCAAGAAAAAAACGAGACAACACAGTTAAGGTCATGAGTAAATTGGCTAATAGAAATTAAATTAAAGGATAGTTGAGGCAAATGTAAAAAAGAAGATAGAGAATGATGGGAAAAGGTTAATGGTGCTAGAACTAAGGACAGAGAATGTTGAGCCATCTACCAAAGTGACAGATAGGGAAGAGGCAAGGGACAATGATGTAGAAAATAAGCTAGAATTATCTGTCGTATGAGCTATGGCACCAAAGTCTATGGACCCATTTGGTAGATGATATAAGGAGGCATTTCATATTACCTGTGTCAATAGTGGTGGCAGTAGGATTAGATGAAGATGGTGCTTGCAATGAGTCCTGGTACACTTGAAATTTAGCCAACTCATCTATAGAAATGGTAATCGACTTCTCTGTCATTTCACTGTTGGAAGCTATCTGAGCATGCTGAGATAGTTGATTCTTATACAACAACTTTCGATAGTCATGTTTCAAATGGCCAAGGTCATGACAGTAGTTACAATCTCCTGAGAATCTGATTTTCGATTATCATAATTAGTTCTCTGAAAATTGTTATCCATCCCTTGAGGGACCTTGGGGTTATTATTCTTGCTAATAAGAGCGTTGCTAGGTTGAGGAATAGACAAATTGGTTTGAGAACTCTCAATGTGAAGAACACGACTGAAAGCATCTTCTAATAACGGGATTTTAGAGTCAGAAAGAATTTGTGTTTTGGTCATTCCAAATTCAGGTAAAAGTCCATTCAGAAAGATCATAACAGCCATCTTTTCTCACTGAGCTTGTTGAACTTTAACATTTGGGCTGAAAGGTAATAACAAAGCAAGCTCGGCAGTTATTCTCTTAAGTCTCGTAAAGTAGCTGGTCATAGATTCTGCTATCTATTCGGCAGGAAAGAATCGCATACAAACTTCAAACATTCTATGAACTTGCTCTTTACCCGAGTATAGAAATTCTAAAAATTTTAAGAGCTCCTCCACAGAATTACAATGATTGATCAAACCAATTACCTCACTCTCAATGAAATTTTTTATCTGAAGATGAAGTCGAGCGTCATCACAAAGCCAATCCTTCTTCTTATCATCTTCTGGTGGATTTGCAGTCATATGATCATCCATATTTGTACTTCGTAAATAAAATAAAATTGTCCGACACCAATCATAGTAATTAAATCCATTTAACTTGTGTTTTATGATCTTTGAGGCTATGGGAATCACATTAGATACTACTAGATTCTTTATCAGATCCATAATAAATTTACACACAAACCATAAAGCTCACAAATGGAACGAGGACAAAGAACCAGAATAAAAAAACTAGGGTGAAATCACTCCAAATGATCAATACAGCCACAAACCCTAGAACCAAAGATGTAGTCTTCAAATATCTTCACGGCTGAATAGATTTCAATGGAACCAAATGTACAAACTAATCGGAAAAGAGGACCTGACAAACCCAACTGACAAATCACGAAACGGAGCTTCCATGTGCTCCCATGCGCCAACGTGTGGTGACAGAGCAATTTCCTTTTGGTGGCACATGAGCCTCATGCGCGGCGTTTTCTACCAAACGGCGAAGACAAATGGTGGCGCTCCTCCTGAGGTGGGCAGTGTAGACAAACAACCACTCGAACTTTGTGATCTAAACTCAAACCCTAATTTTGTGAGAGGGTAGCCATCAAACAAATATTCTAAACTCTAGAGGCTCTAATACCATATACTCAGTAATTTAGAATACATTCTCCCACTATTATTCATAATAACGTTACATACATATAGGGAACAAGGAAACCCTAGACTAGGTATGTACAATTACGAGAAAGGACAATTATACATAAACATGTAGAATATGTATTATAACAGAAGGGGGGTTTTCTTTTGGCAAGCTGGGTATGTACTATTTTGTGGGGTTCTTTGGGGGAAAAGAAACAACAGAATCTTTCGAGGTTTAGAGAGGCGTCCTTGTGATGTTTGGTCTCTTGCTAGGCTCTATGTTTGATGATGAAATTTTTCATAATTAGGTCTTGTTGTTCTAGATTGGAATACCTTCCTTTAGTGGACTTTCTTTTTGTGGCCTGGGTGTTTTTTTTTTTTTGGATGCTTTTGTATACTTTCATTCTTTCTCCGTGATAGTTTGGTTCTTTATGAAATAAATGATAGCATTGTATATTTCAGTGGGTAAGGTGGCATCCAAGAGGACATCTGGTTTTGGCTGGTTCTGAAGATTCCACCGCTTGGATGTGGAATGCTGATAGAGGCGTCTATCTTAATATATTTTCTGGTCACGGGGCTAGTGTTACATGCGGTGACTTTACTCCGGATGGTATTGAACTAATCTTCTTCTTTTATTTCTTACTATCCCATGTAATTAATTACTAGATTCTGTGATGTGTGACCATATTCTAAATACTTCTGCTAAGAAAACTACTTGTAAAAAGAAAAGATATTCAATAATAAATGAAAAGCTTCTCCTTTGGATTGATCGTTTTGAGTTAGCTGGGTTGAAGCTCGAAGATTTCTTCTTGGTGCTCCTTGTCTAAGTTGTTCGTGAGTTTCTCTTAGCAGCATATTTGCTTCAAGTGGAATACTTTTATACATCACTCTTAGATTTCTACCGTCTTTATTTTGATCCTTTTGTGGCTATGGTACTTTGTTTCTTTTTGTTATTTCTTATGTTTTCTTTTTTTACTCAACAAATCGATTCCTTTCTCTACTTCTTTTGATCTGAAAGTTCGATTCTTCGTGAAGCAGTTTGCAGTTTCGATGGGATGAATATTTTACATTCGTTTCCTTTTTCCTTTTCTTTTTTTCACTCTTTATGGAGTTTGTATCTTTTGAGCATTAGTCTCTTTTCACTACATCAATGAAAAGTCCTGTTTCTTGTTAAAATAATAATAATAATAATAATAATAATAATAATAATAATAAATGAAAAGGATTAATATCTAATCTAAACTCAATAAGACTATATACAAATCTACACTCTTCTTGGATTATGTATGGAGTACAATCCAAGCTTGGAGTTGAATTCATGCATTTTTTTTTCTTCTAATGATTATGATGTTATGAAGATCTTTTGTTGCTCCAGGTAAAATGATATGCACGGGTTCTGATGATGCAACGATGAGGATATGGAATCCAAGAAGTGGTGAAAATATTCATGTCGTGAGAGGTAAGTTAGAAACTTGCGTGTACGATCCATTTTTAAATTAGTCCTTATAAGTCATAAACGTGTTGAAATTTTGTACTCACGAGATATTAAATTTGAAATCCTTAACACTGATTTTGGAACTTGACCGTCAATCTTTTGTAGTGCACTATTTGGGAAGTGAAATTTCAGTTGGACAGATGATGTATTGGTTAGGAGGTGATGAGAAATTAGTTTTCAATAATTGTCTATTTGTGAAAGTTTGGTCCGGCCTTATTCCAACTCCTTTTGAATATATAAGCTTATGAAGAGCTCTTATAAACATGACCGGATGAATTTGTTGGTATGAGAGATTGAACTGGAAGAGATTAAGATATAGATTTGCTTGATCTTGAAGGTGAATCCTGCTTTCGAATTTTGCAAGAAATGATACCTTCAAAAGGGGGGGGGGGGGGGG